>VXBW01007914.1:195408-395583 GCA_013400375.1 Thinocorus orbignyianus | reverse complement strand
CCCGCTCCTTTTATGTGGCGGGGCGAGGGCTGTCAGCCGGGGGCAAAGGGACCGTGAGGGCTCGGCGGGGATGCGGGACCAGCCACCCCGCCGCCCGGCCCTAGCGCCGCCCGGCGCCGTGCCCCCGCCTCCCCGGGCCTTAACACCCGCCCCGAGCACCGGGACCCCCGCCCCGGTAGCCGCCGGGGCTCCTGCCGGGGCACTCCTCCTCGGCGGGCTGCTCCCCGCGAATCCTCCGCATCGTCTCCCTGCACTGCTTGCAACCTTCAGGAACCGCGTCCTGCCCACTTCTCTCCCTCTTTTTTTCGTGTTTTTGTTTGTTTTAGTTTCGGGGATTTTTTTTTTCCCCGTAGTGTTTGGTAATTAACTCTATTTCTTTCTTTCATCCCAGGTTTTAAGACCTTTATTTCCCCCTCCTTTTCTTCTGACTTTCTAAAATCTGATCTCACACATTCCAAAGCCACTTCTTTGAAGTCTGACTTTCATTATCCTGGGAAGATGGCTCTTGAAGTCCTAAAGTACAACTTTAGCATGTGAATTTTTGCTGTTTCTAGCCACTTGACAAAACTATTGTAGAGTTGGTAAAGTGGGAACCTCAATAGTATGGGTAAGAGAGGATGAAACAAGGGAGCACCCAAGAGGTTCCAGGTGAATTTAGCTCTGATGCAGGAGGGTCTGTTAATTCCTCATAGCATCGATGACACTGACCCCACAGAGCCATTTGATTTCTCTGCTTCTCACTCACAGCCTTTTCCCTAGCACTGCAAGTACAGACAGACTGTGGCTCCTTGGTTTTGGAGCTGGACCTGCTGTGCCTGATGTAATGAGCCCCATAGGACCTGGGGCTCTACGGAGCAGGTGCAAAAGCTGGGGAGGCAGCATGGGTCTGGCACTGACGGCACAAAGCCAGGTCTCATAAAGCCAGATGGATCCAGGCTGGCTCTGAGCTGGGTGTTTGTGCTCCTTTCTACCCCTCGATGCATTTGGTGGTGGGATTGTGGTGCTGAAATACCTGAGCTGCCTCGGGATGGAGCCAGCTAGGTTCTCACAAAAGCAGATGTGCTCTTTCCAGAGCAGAGCTGGCCCTAGAAAGAGTATAACTGCATTCATGTGGCGCACTGCCTTATCTAATAAATCAAGTTTAGATCCAAGCTTTCACCCATCACCTGGACAATGTGACCACAGATAAATGAAGTCTGACTGTATGGTGTTTCCCATACCATCCTGAGACCTCAGGACTTTTCAATATATCTATCAATACAATATTCCTCTGAAGCAGGGAGGCATGAGTATCCTCAGTTTGCAGACAGAAGACTGAGTCATGAAGACTGAAATAAAAAAGAGCCTGAAATCAAAAGGGGTGTATGCAACTGTCAAAACTTGGCCCTGAGTTTTCCAAGTTCTTGGACAGTGCTGTAACCCGTGGGCTGCCCTTCTTTACACTAATCTACTGTACAGTAGTAGTACTATACTCGCTTAACCACTTGCGTGAAATGCAAACAACACATTACAACATATAAGAATATCTTCTGATTTCAAACCTTTATTTATCGTAACTGTCATTATGGAGTTACAGTGTATGAGATCCCACTGTGCTACACAAAGCACCTCATACCTTTCAATGTTGTCATAATCTAAGAACTACAGAGAAAGGACCCATCAACTAATTAAAACAGACCTAAGGACTAGGTCAGTCAGGGTCACTCTAGCTCCAGTGCCAGTGGTCTCCAAGTGGACTTGGAATGGGTGCTATGGGAAAGAATGAAAAAAATGAGGCATGTATATATGTGGTCTGTGGTCTTCATTTTCCCAAGCCTACTTACACAGTGAAACTTTCCAAATGAGAGAGGGAGAAATAATCTGTCGCAACAGAGGCCGTGTTTTGTTTTAGTGGAGGATGATTACAGGAAACTTGAGTTCTCCAAGGTATCTAGTCCCCATATCCGCTCTAACTTCGCGTGACAGGTTGTGTGCCACAGACAGCTGAGACCTAATGAGGTTCAACAAGAGCAAGTCCTGCACCTGGAGAGGAAGAATGCCAGACACCTGGAAAGCACTTCTGAGGAGAAGGGTCTGGGGGTCCTGGTAGATAGTAAACTATCCATGAGACGGCAATGTACCCTTGTTGCCAAGAGGGACAATGGAATTCTGGGCTACACAGGGAAAAACGTGGCCAGTAGGTTGAGGGAGGTCATTCTCCCCCTCTACTCTGCACTGGTGAGGCCACAACTGGAATACTGCATCCAGTTCTGGTCTCCCCAATTCAAGAGAGACAGGGAACTACTGCAGAGAGTCCAGTGTAGGGTAACAAAGATGATTAAGGGATTAGAGCATCTCCCTTAAGAGGAAAGGCAGAGGGAGCTGGGACTCTAGCCTGGAGAAGAGAAGGCTGAGGGGAGACCTTATTAATGTTTACGAGTATCTAAAGGGTGGGTTGCAGGAGGACGGACCCAGACTTCTCAGTGGTTCTCAGTGACAGGACAAGGGGCAATGGTCACAAGCTGGAACACAGGAAGTTCCATTCAAAGATGGAACTTCTTTATGGTGAGGGTGACAGAGCACTGGAACAGGCTGCCCAGGGAGGTTGTGGAGTCCCTTTCTCTGGAGACCTTCAAGACCCGCTTGGATGCAGTCCTGAGTACTGTGATCTGGGCAATCCTGCTTTAGCAGGGGAGTTGGCCTAGATAAACCCTAGAGGTCCCTTCCAACTCTGACAATTCTGTGATTCTGTGATTCCGAGACTGAGACTTTTTGCACTACCAGTATCTTTGGAGTACACGGTTACAGTTTTCTGTCATAAATAAAAATAGCACAAATAAAAAGCATGCTACCACCCTACAGATCCTCCCACGCTGCAATGTAAGGGGGAGAGAGAGATCACACTGTAAGAGGAAGGGGAAATCAAACAGAAGTGTTAAATACACCTTTGTGAGGACTCCAGGAACTGATCTACTTTACTGTTTTCAGGTCTACCAACCCACAGTCATGGTAACATGTCTACAAGAGTTACCTGGAGATGAGTCTCAGAGTCCTTTATGTAAACAGTGATATCAGGACCTCCCCACTAATACAACTCCATTTTTGGATGCGTCTGAGATACATAAAAGTATAAATGGACTTTCAGAAAGGTGCCCTTTCTGACACAGATGGATGATGTCTCACAAATTGTAGCACTGGGTTTCAGGGGAAACAGGCCTAGGACATTTCCCCATTCCTTGAGGAAGGACAGCCTGTCACCCTTCTCCAGCCCGGGCTCCTCTCTCTGACCTGGAAAATAAGTGTGAGAAAAGTGAAATTCCTAGCCTTTGGGGGCAGAAGCAAGCCTCAGCACTGAGTTTTTCCTACATGCAATGGAGGAGGCAATAGCCCAGGTGGGAGCCAGCTCTGTGGAGGAAGCCTGCATTGAATGGTTCAGGAGCTGGCTGGGATTTCAACACCCAGTTAGAGCCAGGCAGGCTAAACCACCCACAAGCAGCCTGCATAATGCCTGGCAGCACTAGTCATGGGCTAGCGTTCTATCATGCCATGTAAGTACAGGACATGGCTATTTTCTTGGGACTGCTTGACGTGATTTACACCAAGGGACAGCTGATGGGGAACATCTGCAGACAATGAGACACTGGTGGCCTGTAACAGGTAGGTGGCTGAGCTGGAGTGGCGTTTTCAGGAATTTGGAAGGAAACACAGCTATGAAAACTTTAAAAGAATAGAATTAATTGTTTTTAAAAAAAGTATTTGTCAAGAGATCTTTCTAAGCATTACAGGCTGCTAAGGAGATAATGTGAAAGCACTTGTATGAAAGATCCCAAATTTGAGTGATGAAGACCTGCATCCTGGATCAAATGGTGACTGGAGGTAAACTCTAAGTATTGCATGAGGTATAATCTGCAAGAAATGCTTTTCAAAGAGAAGACAAGCAGCTTATGCTTCCTATTATGAGGAAGAATGAGTGGAAGTATGCAAGGAAAAGAGCATTACAATCAAAATGAACAGACAAGAACACAATGCTAGATAGGCTAAATTAGATTCAAATTCACAGAATACCACATTGCAAAAAGCAAGACATTTGGCGGTAAGAATCTACATGGTAGTTTTGACACTACAATGGAGGGTGCAAAGAATCTTCTTTCTACGTATAGTTTGGTTGTCAAATCTGCAGATAAGTCTTAGGTGCCATTACAGAATATAGTCTACCCAGTGGGTAGAATCACAGAATCATAGGATGGTTAGAGTTGGAAGGGACCTTAAAGATCTTCTAGTTCCAGCTCCCCTGCCGTGGGCAGGGACACCTCCCACTAGAGCAGGTTGCTCAAAGCCCCATCCAGCCTGGCCTTGAACACTTCCAGGGATGGGGCACCCACAGCTTCTCTGGGCAACCTGTTCCAGTTCTTTCCTCACAGGAAATAATTTCTTCCTAATATCTAGTCTAAATCTCCCATCTTCTAATATAAAACTGTTACCCCTTGTCCTGTTACTATACTTCTTGACAAAGAGTCCCTCTCCAGCTCTCCTGTAGAAGGAAGAAAGAGATGCACCGAAGGCACTAGTCAGCCCCTGTCAGGCAGCTGGAAGGTAGATGAGGATCACCAGAGTAGCCCCTTTCTGAAGGAATGATAATAGGAAACAAAGGCTGAGGAAAACAAGAATCATGGAGCTAATGGAGAACAAGAATTCCAGCACATAGCTAGCTGTTTATGATGGTCAATACATCAAGAAGAATGAAGGTGATTTTGAGACATGATTAAGAAAAAATCGTTAAAGACTTTGGGAAGAATGGTGTCAGTGGTGCAGAAGCTGAATCAGAACCTGCAGAACCGAGAGCATGTTTCCAGTCACAGGGAAGAGAGTCAGGGGGCTTCAGAGGTTAAAGAGCAGAGGAAGGAAAAGTACTGGATTGGGTTCTGTAGGGTGTGTTAGACCTTTGTGTCTGTAGTCCCACAGTAATCTACAGAGAGGAATTCACTCTAGGCATGGCACTCTGTGTGTGCTATCAGCCAGCACTGGGCACTATCAGGGGTGGACTTTGTCAAAGTGAAGAACTGGGAAAATTGCCTGACTTGTAGTGTGTTTGATGAACGTGCTCATAGAAAGAATGCATTAGCCAAGGCCCAAGAAGGTGATGTGGCAATGATTGAAATACCAGATGATGAGAGTCTGGGCAACAGCTTTAGCTGTGAGGATAGCTAGGAAGGGGTGTATTTTAGATAAGTTATTCAAAAGTCTCAGCAGCCAAATTAATGCACTTGAACTGAGCTGAAATGATTCATTACACACTGTTCAGAAATCGTATTATTTTATAGAACTAAGGTTCTGTTCATTGAAAATTCAGTTTTATGTGTTGTGCTCCACAGAGGTTTCACCGGCTGTAAAAGATCCTACCGTTTACACTTTGGCTGTATTAAAGCCAAAGCGTTGCTGCTTTTGTAATATAAAGTAATTGAACCTTTCCATTCTTTATTGGGCTCCATACAGTGTGATCTCTAAGTATCCCAACTTCATCACTTAGCAGAGAAAGATCTTAAAATGAACAATACAAAAGTTTGTTTTAAAAGAAGCATCTCCATATTCCCATCTTCCTGTAGCTGGGCGACTCATCTCCGCTATACTGAAGTCACAATCTTTCCTAAGAACAGTCTCAGCAATACTATGTAAGTCTACATAGCTTTACAATGAGGTAGAGGAGATGTATCTTTATTTTCAGTGAAAGAAATTAGTGATCCTGATGAGCTATACATCCAAACTTTAAAAAGACAGAGATTTATGGACAACTCAGCTTCCAACTCTTTATTTCCAAGTCAATCTTTACCTCCTTTGAATTTTTAAAATACACTTACTTCATTAATTCTTCAAAATGTGACCAAAACCTGCCAAGTAACAATAATGGAATATTGTGCTCAGTTTTGGGCCTCCCAAAACCAGAGCAAAACCACTAGAGGTCCACCAAGGCATTTGGGGGCTGGAGCACTAACCATATTTCTCTTGGAGGGTGCAAGAGCCAGTGTGCTCGTGTGTGCATATCACATTCTGAAGGTGAAAGTTCAAATTCCAGCTTGGCAGCTGCAGATAATCCACTTCTTTTGGAGAATGGTGGTTTTAGTTTCCCAGCACATAGATCAGAAAATTACTAAAAAAATTAATGTATACCAAGCCAATTCAGGCTGTCTGCTTTGGAACGCCTTTCATTGCGCTCTAACTATAGAGTAGACGTCTGCAACATATATATATGAATTTAAATTTACTCTAATATGGTTTCAGAAAAATAACTTCACAAGGTCCTGTGGAATGCAAAGATGAAATGTGAACTGGTTTTTGCATAGTTTTTTACATAGATTTTACATCTTCTGCCCTAAGCTTTATGCAATCACTGCTTTATCTCTCGCACACACATACAAACCCACCCACACAGAATCATAGAGCAACTGAGTTGGGAAGGGACCTTGAAAGATCGTCTGTCTAACCTCTTGCTCAAAGTAGAGCTAACTTCAGAATTAGGTCAGGTTGCTGAGGGCCTTGTCCAGCTGAGTTTTGAAAATGTTCAAGATGAAATATTCCACAGACTTTAGTCCTGGTGTGACCTTTTCCAGTACTTGTCCACCCCTACAGGGAAAATTTTTTCTGTGTATCTGGAGAGAACGTTCCTTGTTCCAAGTTTGGGTTGCCCCTTGGTTTTTCCCTGTACACTCTATCTTCTTATAAGCTCCCTTTCGTATCTGAGTATATATATTTATAAGTTTGTATATATTATATACTGAATTATATTTATATATTTCTGTTATATTGTTTTGAATGTATGTTTGGTTTTTATTTCTACTTTGCACTTCCTGTGTTTCTTTGTCACCTATACATCAGACAGAAAAAATATTTAAGATATCGTTTAAAAATTACATCCTTGAGGTTAGCCCTATCTCTTCAAGACATCTGCCTTGCTTTCCCACTGTTTCTGTTGATTACAGAAGGAAAGTGGAGCAAAGATGATTGGATATTTGGGAACAGAACTGTTAGTACCACAAGCACTGATAATCAACAGTGGTTCTCAAAATGATGCTTTATTAAGAGGAAAGTGATAGGATGGGAACTTTTTAATTGAAATATCAGAATTTTCGGATTATTCTGTTGCAACAGAAGCATTATTCAACATAGCCATGTTTTGTATTCAACATTTTGTCTGAATAACCTTCTAATTTAGTAACTGGCTTTGGAGACATCTTCTAAGTACAATATAAAGACTTTTACTACTTAATGTTAATAAATGCTAAGTATTACATGTTGTAATGTTAAGCTCATGCTTTCTCCAGCATATCTATTTAGCAATAAAGTGATTGCAATATTTGTTGGAATATACGAGAAGTATCTCTGCCAAATGATAATAAAGAAGGGAGTTTAACGAGAGTTTTGGACAGTTAAGAGTCCCTAGATAAAATCCTAACAATTTGTGTAGTTAATCTGCAGTGAGCTTCAGAAGTAATATTGCCTCCATTAATATAAAAGCATATGTTCAAGACACTTTTATAATCTGCAGAACATTACACTTCTCCACTCTCACATCGTTGATTACCCCTTGTCTTAAATATCTAACAAACAAAGCTCAGGAAAACAAATTAAAAGAGAGCTCATGAGCATTCTCTCTAAAACACTGTCACCTCCTCTAGCCTAGCTCAGAAGAAAGCCCAAATGAGTAGACAATCCTACACTGAAGAAGCAAAAGTGGGAGCAGTGACACTAATGGGAGACGGGTGTATGATCTCACTGTGCTCAGGATGCCAGCCATTGACATGTTGTTGTGACAAATACCTCAGCACAGAAGTTGAGATTTTTCGGTAAAAGGGCAAGAGAAAGAGCTTACATTCAGTTTTGTCAGAGGAACTGCACTAATGTATCTAGGGACATACTTTCAGAACTTGAGAGCCAAAAAATACAGCTTTTAATTCTAAAAAGTGCATAAACCACACTAGAATCCTGTTTTGTTTGGGCTCTATACCCTGCTAATCATGACGGGAGCTGAATGCCAACTTTTGCTTCATAGCAAATTTTAGAAAGGTGTGTCATACCTTTCTTCCGGAACAAAAAATTGCCTAATTTCAGTCCTTATCGTAAGACAGAGCTAAACCAAAAGGGGAAAAAAAGTACAAATTTAAGGTCATCGTTCTTCAGAGTAAAATTAAATTAAAAATAGGGCAGAGAAAATGTGATGTCTGTGATTTCAATGATACCCCAGGCGCTGAGAAGGGGACTGCTGGAGCCAAAAACTTGAACCGCAGTACATAAGTAGCTGTAGTCTTTAACCATGACTATCTCCTGTTGATCAGCGGAAAGCCCATAAATCATGCTCCTTAGGAACTGAAAGGCTTAAATGAATATTAAAGGACTCAGTCCTGCACTGGCAGAATAAAGCATATGAAAATCTCAAAGATGTCTGCCTTTAATTTCTACTTTCTTTTGGACTCTCTTTTTTCATTTCTCCACTGAACCCTTTAAAGCAGGAGCATAAGCAAGGCCATGCCAAACAGAGAAGTATAATGTTCTGCAGACTATAAAAGTGTCTTGAACACTTTGCCTGAACTCAACACTGAAGTTTTTATCACCACTTTACTGGATATTTTCGGGTTGGTTGGACCTCAGTGGTGATTTTCATTATTTAATGTGAGCTTCTCTCCTTGAGGAGAATACAAAGTTTAGGGGTTTAGCCAGAGTGACAATTAACAAAGGGAATATTACAAATCACATGCCTCAGTCTAAAAACAGCTACTGACCGTCTGCAATGCCCTCATGACACTCCCAAACCTTCCTTCACCCCAGTCCTGGTTTGGCCCACTACTTGCAGCTGAGTATTTTCTGACTGATAGCTGGCCTCATGAATACAACTAATAATAACACTGGGCCCAAGTCCACTTCCCACTGTTTAGTACTTCTGGGGAACAGCATCTTACACATTAAGCAATTGTTGTGGTATCAAAATCCACATTTTATCTGCCCATTATGAGGGACACAGAGGGATGTGGCTGGGATCGTTTCAGGCAAGGGATTTTTAAAAGTGAATTCACCTTGTGGCATTGTGCCATCTCCTTAGCAAAATGTCACCTTTGAAACTTAAGATGTTTTTTAAATATTAAGAAGAGATAAGGCATATATATATATGGGATAGAAACTGGGGGCTATGTCCCTGAGGAACTTTAGTGGTCAATCCAGTGGAAGATACCTGAATGTCTGCAACTAAATTTCACCTGAATTGAAAATAAATCCAAGACAGAAATAAAAATAATAAAAACTCCTCTCTTGGCTTGCTCCTCACCCTGGAGGCTTTAAGATCAGTTAGCTTGATTTCAAGAGTCCTGGAGGAATAGACCTTTGCTTCTGCCTCAAACTAGCAAATATGAAAAGCTGAGATCCTCTCCGACGGAAGCATTTGCAAACCTTAAATGCAAAATGAGCATGAAATATCTATCAAAATTTTCAGGCTACCTCCCTACCCCTGTCAGTGTGTTTGATCAGACACAAGCTGAGAAAAGACTCTTCCCGAAACACAGCTGTGGTGACTTTTTTGTAAAAGACACAGCCAGCACCAGGATGCTCACACTACACAACAAATTACTATTTTCCCTCATTCCCCTGATGATTCCAAAACCTGCATCTCTGAATGTATCCTGAGTAACTAGAATGGGAAGGCAGGGTGGGGAGGAGGAGATCTACACCATCCCTATGGATATCACCCATATGACCCCTATGATCATCTGCAGGGAAGGAAGAGAAAAGAAAACCAGGAAACAGCCCATGAAACCAGTCTATCTGGATAAGTTCTTCCGTGCTCTTGCTTTTGTAACAAGAAGTTTTTGCTGTGCCTGTGCTCGCATTTGAATTTTCAGGATTGCCACCACATGCCTGGATGGGATTTACTTGGAGCAAAAAGCAGTAGGCACAGAAGAGGTCTAAGACCAGGCCAATAGGATCACAACATGTAGTTTTGTCAAGAAAGTCTACTTTTTACCCAAACTGCTCAATCCCTGTTTGGAAGAGGCCTGGAGAAAGGCAAAAAGCGTGGTGTGCAGAGGGGACACAGGACAGGAGCTATTGCCCAGCTATGGCACTCAGCTGCTGAAAGAAAGGAAAAGCACAACTCACATCAGTAAAATCAGCCATTATTAAAGAGGAACGCGGAAAGAAGGGAAAATTTCTGAAGACCCAATCCTAAATTTACAAGATGGGAAGGCAGCAAATCATCCTTCTTACTCATGGTAATAGAAGCAGTAGAGTTGCAGTATGCAACTCTGCTGGCAAGACTTAAAGCCAACTTCTCCGTACCACTGGTGGGCTTCTCACTCTCTCACTCTAGTCGTATGTCATTCTTGTATTATGCTTTCCTCCTGAAAAATGCAAACTGCCTATGAATGAACATAATTCCTCCAGAATCCTTCCCATTCGTGTTCATGCCCAGGGTATGCCTGAGATGCTCGGAACAGGAGCAGGATAATTCTGTGTCTCAGAGGACCCATCAGCATCCATAAACTTTCTTCCAGACCTTCATCAGAACTCAGCCTTGGCCAGCCTGTGTCAAATCCTGGCCACATTCATATTGCAGCTGCTGGCCCCAATTTATTTTTGACATTCCCAACTATTGTCCTTGTGTGGAGGGTTTGTATTGGTGGAATACTGGACCTCTGTCCAAGGCAAGGGGGGAGCGTATCATGTCCATCTTGGAGAATACACACCAGGCAAGTTCTGGGGCCTGACATTAGCTCTGGCATAGATGCATGGCTGTGTCATACTTTTTTTTATTAAAAATGGGCAAGTTGCACTGTTTGGTATGGGCACCTTTCCATTCATCTGCCTGAGGTACAAACAGGATTATGACAAAATGGCTGAGGTTGGCAGGGACCTCTGGAGGTCATCTGCTCCAATCCCCCTGCTCAGCAGGGTGACCTACAGCTAGTTGCCCAGGACTATGCCTGAATGGCTTCTGGATATATCCAATGAAGGAGACTCCACAAACTCCCTGGGAAACCTGCACCAGCGTTTGACCATCCTCACAGGAAAAAAAAAGCGGGGGGTTGGTATTGTGTTCATATTAAAGTTAACATATTTTAACTTGTGCCCACTGCCTCTCACCCTGTCACCAGGCACCACCGAGAAGTCTGGCTTCCTCTTCTTCATTCCCTTCCATCAAGTATTTATTTATACACATTGGTAAAGCCCTCGAGCCCTCTCTTCTTCAGGCTGGACAGTCCTAGCTCCCTCAGCCTCTCCTCAGATGTGAGGAGCTCTGGTCCTTGAATCATGTTTGTGGCCCTTTGCTGGACTCACTCTAGTTATTCCGTGCCTCTCTTCAGATGGGGAAAGGAGTGGTGGTTCTTCTGAACTGGCACAGAAAGGCCAAGCATGATGGACATGGGCCTGAGACTGCTTAGGAAACCCAAGGACAAAAGATCTGGACCGAGTTGTGAGCAATCTAATCAGGCTGATAAGTGATTATCAACATGCAATCCCAGATCCAGTAGAACAGAAACCACATCAAAATTACATGACAAATATTATTTTAACATCTAACCTGGTAGAGTCTTTTTATACTGGATCAGAAATTCAGCTGCAGCATGTTTAATTAAATCCTGAATTGTCTGCAACTATTTTGCTTTTGACACTGCAATACATACAATATTGACTGAGAAGTTTATTTGCTTTTTCAGTCTTCCAGTAAGATAGTCTGGAGTTGGAGTTGTCATAAAAGCAAGCAGTACCTTAACAGATAAAACATGCCAGAGCAGCTAATGAAAATAATTCAATGTTTCAGTTGAAAAAATACGTTAAAAAACCAAACTGTGTATGTCAGACATGCCCAGCATGAGACTGTGGACATATAGGAAAAATCCTGCAATGCTGTGTAAATTGTTCAAACAAACAGTAGAAGAAGAAAGCCACCCTTTGAGCTAAGAACCTGAAGTCAGCAATTAGCATAGCTCATATGTCTCAGGTATCACTAGCTGATACCTCAGTCAAAATAAATCCATTTTGTTGCTCTGTTTACACTGCTGGGGAGTTTTGGTTAAACCAAAACCTTTCCATAGACTGCACTGTTTTGTATACAAGGTATAGAAAGTATTTGTGTTTGGTTTCCCAGCTTCTCCATTCAAAGTTTGTTTCTTTTTCTTAGAGGCAGCTGGTTTGCTTTTGAATAAAGTACTTAAAAGGAAGACTAGGGAAAATGTGGGCCTGCTGTTGAATGAGGTGGGTGCCCTGGTGACAGAGGATGCAGAGAAGGTGGAGTTACTGAATGCTACCTTCGCTTCAGTCTTCGCTGCTAAGGCTGGCCTTCAGGAACTTGAGATCCTAGAGGTAAGATAAAAAAAGTCATCTCTAAGCATGTGGAGGAAAATGAGGTTTTTAGGAGTGGTCAATATGGATTCACCAGGGGAAAATCATACTTGACCAATCTGATAGCCTTCTATGATGGCATGACTGGCTGGGTAGATGAGGAAGGAGCAAGTGGGTGTTGTCTACCTCTACTTTAGCAAGGCTTTTGACACTGTCTCCCATAATATCTTCATAGGTAAACTTAGGAAGTGTGATTAGATGAGTGAACAGTGAGGTGGATTGAGAAATGGCTGAATGGCAGAGCTCAGAGGGTTGTAATCAGTGGCACAGAGCCCATTTGGAGACCTGCAACTGGTGGTGTTCCCCGGGGGTGAGTACTGGATCCAATATTGTTCAATATATTCATCAATGACCAGTCCAGGGGAGGGCTACAAAGATGAACAAGGGACTGGAAGATCTCTCTTATTAGGAAAAACTGGGAGCCTTGGGTTTATTTACCCCAGAGGAGAGAAGACTGGGGGGATCTGATTGATACTTACAAATATCTAATGGACAGCTGTCAAGAAGATGGGGCCAGACTCTTTTCAGTGGTGTCCAGCAACAGGACAAGGGACAATGGNTCTGATTGATACTTACAAATATCTAATGGACAGCTGTCAAGAAGATGGGGCCAGACTCTTTTCAGTGGTGTCCAGCAACAGGACGAGGGACAATGGGCACAAACTGGAACACAGGAAATTCCATCTCAACATGCGGAAAATCTTCTTTACTTTGAGGGTGACAGAGCATTGGAACAGGCTGCCCAGAGAGGTCGTGGAGTCTTCTTCTCTGAAGACATTCAAAGCCTACGTGGGTGTGTTCTTGTCCAACCTGCTCTAGGTGAACCTGCTCTGGTAGGGGGATGGAGTAGATGATTTCCAAAGGTCCCTTTCAATCCATGACATTCTGTGATTCTGTAACCATTGATTATGAGGGAACAACCCTCAAACTTGCTGGAGCAGACCTGCTCCAAAAATCATTTAGGGAGTGTAAAAAGAGAAAAATGAAAAGCCACCCTGGTGCTTTCTTGTGAGATATTGAAGTCCAAATCCTGGTTCTAAATCAGGAAAAACTGGGACTTAATTCTGCTGCTGAGTGTCTCAGGCATATGCTCAGAGTATACAGCAGGCATGTCTCTCTTCATCTTTTGTTTTCCTGTTAGGCCAGGTCTCATCGGTATGCTCAGAGAGTGTCCCCCATGCAGGATGGATGCCACATGCGTGCCAGGCAAAGGAGCACACCATCAGCTCTTGCAAAGCTCAGCCTGAATGCACGAAATTGGGATTTAGCCTTGTGGGGAACTCAGAAGTCTCAAGGGCTAGATTGCAGCTGTGGAAGGCATCACGGATTTAAATTTTGGATGTAGGCACCTGGAAGTGGAAAGAGGATTTTCTATCACTAATTCATCCTGTGGGGTCACATGGAGATTCTGCTGGTGACAAATGGTGTAACAGTTAACAAAGAGATTCGCCAATTACCTTGATCCTTCTGCCTGGCTGAAGAAAGATGGATGAATACTGGCTGTTCTTACACATTTTTGCCTGTTAAATTAACTCAGTCTCGTGTCTTAACTAGCACAACCCTTCCATCTGGTTTCACTCTTTATCAATAGTGCTATGGTTGAAAGCAAGAACTAAAAATTAAGAAAAAAACCCATACTCTAAGTGTTAGAGGACTTGAGTAAACATTGCAGAAAACCTACCACAGATGATGCCCGACTTGAAAGTATAGTTAGCTACACTCTTCACTTGAAAGCCAGACATACAATTTTGGGGATACACAGTGTGGCTAGGACAATATATTGCTGTAGCAGCCATGGCACATCCTCATTTTTTGATATGTACAGAACAATACTAATATTGCTATAGTTTGGGGGATTTTTAATGCAGATTAAATCTGTGCTGCAGGTGAAATTGCAAGTGTAAACCAGGAGGCAGGTAGTAGGGAAGAATCAGTAGTTTGGACTTCACCATGGGCTCTGCAAACGGGTTGAGGCCACCAAGACCTTTCTGAGATTCCTGATTTGCACCGAGTCCTGCAGCGAAGCATCCTCACTGCTTCTGGGATCTCCATCAGGTACCTTCAGTCTGGCACGGGCACACCCTCATATGTGATGGTCACACCTCTGCTTTGTGGAGTACGTCCTTAACTCTGTGAATGCTTTAGATTGCTCAAGCTCTGCTTGCACACAGCTATTTACTGATATGTTTACAGGCAGGTCAGGTGGATATAAAGAATAAGCTTAAGCCCCTTCTTCAGTGAATTCTGTACCTTCTCGATTTACCAGTTTGACAGATTCCTCTGAAGGAAGCTTGTGGCAGGATCCTGAAAGCAGGTCTGGGGTTGGAAGCTCCCGACTAACACAACAGTTACATTTCTAGTTTGATATTCCAGGCCATTTGACAGCATCAAGACACATGAGCCACCTATAGTGCTTGGAACAACTACGTTCTGTAAATTTTTATCTTCATTTTAGATCAATCTAGCAATAATAAATTGATTCTTATGGTTCTTGGCAGGCTGCACCAGTGTGAGAAATATTCTCCCCCTTGTTTAAACTAAGGATCATTCAGCCAGACTTCTCCTCTAGCTCTGGGAGGTTTGGGCTGTGCCGACTTCTTGCTCTCGGCCATCCTCACATCACGGTATTTATTTGTGGCATTTTGTATAAGAGCTTCTATGCAAACCCTAGCCTGGAACCTTAGTCCGACGGATAGCGGGAGCTGCAGCGTGCCGTTCCCCATGGCAAGCTTGCTTTGGTGTCACTTAATAAATCACCCTTCCAAACAAAAGAGAAAAAATATAAGTATGTTGTAAATTTAAAATTGGATCTTTTCTGTCGTTCTTCTCTCATCACAAATAAACCAAAAAGAAAAGAAAGATGCTTGTGGTACTAGAAGCCCTTGGATTGTTACAACTACTAACCAAAACCTCCAATAAGCTGCCAACCAGATTACTTTCCTCAAGCTTATTATTCCATTTCTGTTTCTGCCATTTAACTCCTCAACTGTAATATTTCCATGCAAACAGCACAGTGTGCCCAAAATATCTTATCTTACATTAGAAAGAAAACAAATTTTTTTCAGGGAGGACACTGTATCTCTTTTCCCCCATATGGCTGCAACTATGCAAACCCAAAATGGTTTCGCTGTTGGCAGACAGGCGGGATTCCTAATGAGCCAATGCACAGAAAACAGATAAAATTAAGAAACAAATACCAGAGCCTATTTTATCCTGTCTTTTCCAATCATGCTTTGTTCAGCTCGTACATCCCCATTATTACCACTAGCTAAAGCCAACAGATATTCAGAAATTACATTTCAACCAATGTCATTGGCAGACAAGCATTGTACATTGATGCAAATTTAACATTTCTCTGCTGTATTCATGACTATCAACAATTTTTGTTTTGTCTGTACTTGTGCTCTAATTTCCTTCTAACTTTCCCTAGTATTTTTTGATTCTTCTTATCTGATAGTTTCCTTTCTCTCTCTTTTCTGTAACATGCTTCATATCATTTCACATTGTCTTTGTACTTTCCTCAGGCTTCTCCTCCACTTGCTAAGTCCCATTTCTTTGGACATCCCTTTCAAACGCTCTTCTGGAGTGCAGGCTCCCCCGCTGCCTTCCCTTCACATCCTTTGCCTTTACTCCCCTCATATGAATCCATAATAATCCCTCGGTTTGAACTGGAAAAACCTGCAGTGGGCAAATACTGCACCTCAGTCTCCCCTCTGCTCTGGAATTGGTGATTCAGAATTGATGCATCCTGCATCAATTGCTGGTCAAATAGGGGGATGCTGCCAGCTGGCAGATATCCTTTTACATCCTCTTTGCTTTTCTCACAAGTGTAGAGTTAACACATATCGGGGGTGAAAGAGAGGAAAGCTGTGTTGGCTTTCTCCACAGGATCAGCTCAGAACCTGCAGAGCAAGTGAAGATAAAGAGAACATGGTAGGGTACTGGAATAGGTGGGCTTAAGGTAACACAACATAGACCTCTTTGTGGCTCCCTCTGCCTACGGGTTCAATGGTCCCACTGAATCTGCCTCTACACCTGAGTAAAGCACACATATGATAGCCCATTAACAAATGTTTCCTATATCATTTTGTTTTCGTCCTCCCAGGAAAAAAAATTAGTACTTTATCATCTTTTGGTTCTGCTGCCTTTTGGGAGATTTTTTTTTCTTTTTTTTTTTTTTTTTTTTTTTTTTTTCTTTTTTCTTTTTTCCTGAGCTGGTTTTGGTGGTGAGCAGGAGTGAAGAAAGAAATTCAATAAGCCTGCAGGCAATTGCTGTACTGGCAGTGTGCATTGCTTTTCATTTTGGAATTGGCATGAAGGCCCTCCAAGTAACACAAGCTCTCCTTTTTGACAGAATTGACAGATAAATTATATAACAACATGCAGTCAGGGAGTTTTTTGGGGGGATGAGGACTGAGTAAAGTCAAAATGGAAAGCTAATTTCACACCAGGGGTATTCCTTCACTGTACTATTAAAATAAAGCACCTTTGATCAAAAGGCTCCTATGGCACTTCACAAAAAGTAGCCAAGATTTGAAATGACGTGGCTGTCTAAATTAGGTTTCTCAATCTATAGTTGGACACACCAGTAATAACTTGAAAATCACAAGTGTTTGACTTTTCACAAATTCTGTTTAATTGCTGGGAAAGGCCCTGCAAATTATTAGTATCTTTAAGCTGTGCAAGTAATTTTAGCTGAAATTGTATATTCTTTGAAAATACTGATTGAATTTGTACAAGAAACTAATATCTAAGCATGCTGAAAGCCAAAACAGATGAGTGTCCTTGTTTCTTCTAACTTAATTTGAACCTCTTGGATCCCTACAAAACTTCTCTGACATTTCCCATTCTTGGTAACACTTGCTTTATATTCAAATCATGAAACATACTGGACTATATTTTTCACACTAATAATTTCCAATAAATGCTTTCAAAGCTTTGGAAACTGTCTGCCCCGAGTGAGTTTCATATCCTTCAGGAAGAATTATAAGGCAATATGAAGTCAGGAAAGGAGAGGAAAAGAAGTTGGAATGAGCCTTTTTCTACATACACAGTGAGCAAGTCATGACACTAAATGAATAGTCCCTAGTTAGGTCAAAAACAAACCTGTAGAAAAGAAAAATGCAGGTTCTTCTCTATTCTATATACTGCTCAAAACTCAAAATTTCCTGTATGACAAACAATAATTCTTTGTTCTTTTCCAAAAGTTTAATAGGGAAACGTTTTTTACATCAAAGAAATCATAGTACACGGGGTTCACGGAAGAGCAGAGGAGTAGTAGTTCATTTAGACTCTTGCTGTCTAAATGTCATTGCCTCCTCAAAAATACATCAGTCTGGCACCATGGGAGGAAAAGTGTTCCTTAAAGGACTAGAAATAGGCGGGGGGAAAAAACCACAAAGTAAGTATTATCTGAGCAATTATTATCAAATAACACATTACATTTCTGTGGCTCCTACTGTACGAGACTATGAAAACATACTGAAATAAATTATTTAGCAACCCAGTTGTCCAGAAAGGTTTCTTTTCTGTGAGATGAAACAAGAAATCTGTCCAAACCGCACATAGAATCTTAATACTTCCACAATGAGCCTCATCATTCAATCACGAGGGCAATACCTCTACATGTTCAATAAGCAGCTCTTTGACGCTGCAGAGTTTTTCCTTAAATACCATAACCTCTGACCACTGAGGAACAAAAACTAAGTGTTCCCAATGTAGGTATAAAAATACAGTTGTCTTAAATACTTCCATTTACCACACCTAGGGTCAGTAGTACGAGGAATATTATCTGCACTTTCCCAGCTCTGAACCCACATAGTGCAGCTTCCAGCCCATGCCTATTTCAGCCATGCCAGCACCTCTCCACACTGCTATTGCAGCATGTGCAAGCCCTAGAAGCATCCCATTTCTTTTTTAATGACAAATTCTTCCATGTATATTTGGGTGTTCACTGCAACAAGAAGCTCAACTTACTGAAACAAGCTTAAACTTTTATGTTGTTTGCATTAAAATTTCTCTTCACAGCCAGCTTAGTATATTGAGGGTTGGGTAGCTCCAGGAAGACAAGCTCCAACATTATAATCATCTAAATCATTTGTGTTTTCAAACTCCCTAAACTATGGAATATATTTATGCTGCATTACAATTTTACCTGGTACTAAAGTTCAAATTTGTTCAGTGTCCATAATGCATCTAAGGCGGCAAACCCTCACATAGAGCTATTTTGGGACCCCGTGGATGGAGAATTTCAGTCCATACCATTGGCGCTGCATGGACAGGTGAGGTGGGTTCTGCCTGGTGTACTCTGCTACCACAGCTTAGTGTTTTATGCAGGGAGATAGGGATCGGATGCAGCCTGAATTCAAAATGCCCTCATACCACCCAGGATGCACTGAGCAAGAAACAAATACAGTATTTCGGATGAAATGTGTGGAGTGAAGCCAAGGACCGTGCCAAGGTGTAGCTTACTCCCTCACCCAGGCTTGCCTAAAAAATCACAGTTATCCTCGAACCACTTAATGTGAGCATCTCTGGATAGCTGTGATTCAATGATGGTTTTGCTCTTGGTAAAGCATGACTCCTTTTCCTACAAAATTAAATTATTCTTTAGGAGGCTTGCAGGTTTTGCATTTTCATACATTTAAATTAGTTTGTTCAATCAGGACTTCACTATACAAGTGAAAAAAGTTATTTTACAGGCTGTTAGCTGCCTGCTCAGTTATGGTAACCAATCAGTTTCACAACTCTGCTCCTGCTGCCAGCTGTCATCCTTTCCAAGGATGCTGAATTTGTAAATCCATCTGCAGGGAGCTCACATATATCTCTACACAATTTGCTCGCAGACTATTCTCCATACCAAACACCACGCCACGCTGTGTTACCCACTGGCCTCAGGAGTCTTTGTTGCATAGTTTTCCTAGAAGGGGGTTGGTGTCTATTTTGTTGTCATCTTGTTTATTGACAAAGACAGTTCATACACCAAATCCTCTGCTGACAGCTACAAAAAGACCAAGAAAAGCCAAGTCCCTATCTGAGCAAGGCTATGCTCTCCACTGACCTCCTCCACTGCCTTATTCCTGGTTGTGACTTGCAGCAATTCCAGAAGCTGGTGCTTTTTGGGAGGCACAGCAGAGTTTCCAGCCACAAAACCTACTGCTGACTTAGAGTAGAAAATAATACGTCTGCCTTTCCAAACTGCCAGTGAGATTTTGTTTAAATCTTTATTTTAATGTACAGCCCACAGGCATGTGATGTTCCTTTCCCGTTAGATATTAAAGGCTACATAATTAACTATCAGCTAATTGCAGGGAACATTCTTATATACATGCAATAAACGGAGCCCATTACCAGAAGCAGCACCATTTCTCTAAGCAATATACCCCCCTCCTTTAACTAAAAACCCTTGAATGGCTTTTGCAGGCATAATTTCTGATAGCATTTCAACACTAAGAATTAAGACATCTATTGAAACTATAGAAATTTTATTCAAAAAAAAACCAAACCTTGCAAACATAATACACCTTCTCTAAATGATATTGGAAAGGAAATATTATAAGTCCCAGAGCTTCACCCGTTACACTTGTTTAAAGAGAAAACTACAATCTTTATTTTCTGCAAAAGGAAAACTTCACAATATAACATTGTAACTACTCCAAAAATCTACTGAAAAAAAAACAAACCAGCATTGTTCAAAGAGTGCAGCAAGGGAAGTACAAGAATTTTCAAGAGAGTTCAGCAGGGGAATTAAAGATTTTTCTGTCTTCCACATTTCTTCTCTTCTTTCCATCAATTAAAAAAAAAAAAAAAGGAAAGAAAGGGAAGGCTTAAAACGTTCTTCCTCTCTCTTCTTTCCAAAGGCTTCTTTTAGCAGTTACTACAAAAGTTTCTGTAGAAACAAAGTCAAAACAAGAGGCACAAAGTGGATCTTATCTTCATGTAATTTGAAGAAGAGAACAACTATTTTTGGATGCTTGTAAGATACTGCTACTGATGAGATTGCTAACACTTAGACAATGGAAAGTTATGATGGCATTTGCAACCGTTAACCTTAAAGTAAGTTTCATCTGCCACCAACCTACTCCAAATTCATGCTCTGGCCACCTTTATCCTTCAGCTGAGAACATGGTTTTCTTTCCCTATACTGCTTTTCCCTAATTTAATCATAACTCAGTTATTTTTTGAAGACCTCCTCGACTGACTATCAGAGGAAGATGGAATGCTACCACACCTGTGGCAGCAAACTCCACTGAGCACACATCCAGTCACATGGAAAAGTTGCTCAGTGAGCATCAGCAGGGGCTGTACTGAGCACAGCTACAGCACTGTCATGTCCAGCCCCTAAGAGGTCTCCTGCTTTGAGATCTAGGTTCAACAAAGCTTTCTTCTCTGAACAGCAGTATTGGTGCATATAGAAACCTATCAGGGGACTGAATTCCTACTGGGCCACTGAAAGCACAGCACAGATTTACTTGACTAAAGAGTCACCCGGAACTGAAGCCCTTCACAGAGCACAGGATACCAACACTTTGAATGAGACATTCCCCTTTCACTGAGCAAAACCAGGTGAGATCTATGCGATGATTTCAGCAGTTAACATCAGATGGGTTTCAGAACACATGCTCCTCTCCAACCACAAACCACCTGTATGTTTTTTGTTTGTTTTAAAAACAAGATACAGCACAAACTCTTTCACTTGTCCTAAACAGAGACAGTATAAGATGACTAACAGAAGTAGCAATTTGTTTAAAAAACCTTCTGTCTGAAACCTTTTTATCAGAATTTCAGAAAGTTTGATACATTATTTACAAGTGCCTGAGGTATCAGCAGTGAAGAGTTTGCTCCTGAATGTTACATCATTTTAGTGATCTGACTAGCAAACACATCTTGTAGAAAGTGATATGAATCTCCATTTTGAAGTTCTGTTCTGAAAGCCACCCGAGCATGTACTTAAACCAATGGTTTCAGTGATCACTGCACCAAGACTTAAATGCCAGTGCAAAACCAAGACACTCCTCACACACCATCCCCTCCAAAAAATAAATCAAGAAACACCACACCCCATGAAACCATTAGTTTTACACCTACAGCAAGTTGGAGGAATTGCACCCCGTGAGCTTCCTAAAAGTGAAAGTCACGGTAATCTACCACATGAGAAAGTAGCAGGGGTGCTGGGGTTTTGTGAGGTGGTCTGAAATCTTTAATGGAGGATCCCTCAAGACACACAGGAGCTTGCTGGTGCAGAAACTCACGTGTGGGGATGATAAAGAATACTTATATGGACATCCCCTTTACAGAAGGTACTGTAATCATTTTGAACTGAATTTTTCCTTTAAAGTTTACACATGGAAAAAATCGCAAGCCTCAAAACTGAGAGATTTTAATGCAAACAACATAGAAGTTTAGGCTTGTTTCAGTAAGTTGAGCTTCTTGTTGCAATGAACACCCAAGGTAACTGATCTTTCAGTCAGTATCAGAGGGAAACTACCAAGAATTTAAGCAGTGTTACAATCCGCATGTATATTTTCTATGCACACACACCTGGCAGAGGAAGGTTCAGAAAAAAACAGAATGGAAAGCTATGATGACACAGTATTGTGCCCCTGAGATTAGATTAAGACTCCTTAAGTAACTTCATCTTGTCAAAAGGAAAGCTGAATGAGGGCCATTTCCCTGCTGTTTACAAAAAACACTTCATTTTTATCTCACTTTAAAATTCTTTATTACACAACAGTACTTTTGTGACTGTGTTATCAAACAGGGAGCATGTCTATTATGCAATGTGGGTTATTCAAAAGTGAGTGTTTTGGGGCTGTGATGATACAGAATGAATGCACAGTTTGTAATTTAGTCAATCCCTTGAGAGAACACTTGAGGAACAGTAAGAAACTTGGTATGAAGAGCCTGCCCAGCCCAAGGAAACTCTGCTCTCCAAAGGCAAGTGACTGACTTCAGCTCTCATTCTATCTCCATCCCCATCATAGGAACCAATCCTACACAAAGTGAAACCTTCTGCTACAGACCAGCTTTTTGCACTGCTGTTATGTAGCCCAACAGCAATCTAACTGCTTATTCCCACCACTTCTTAAATGCTATCTGCCAGGCCAGCAAAACTGTGTTTTGACAGTCATTAAGACAAAAAGACATAATTAAGCACAATAAACAATGGGTATTGTAGCTAGGTCAGTTCTTCAAAGGTACAAACAGTTGCACAGCTCAAGGGGTTTGGACAAAAGGAGCGTTGCATGACAGCAAGAACAACTGGCCAAGGAGCACACACAGGAGAAAGTGCAAAAAGCAGCTGCTCACGGAATCAGACACCTACGAACATGCCAGCAACCAACAACCAGTGCTTTCTAGGAAAAACTTTTAAGAAACAGTAATTCATTATATCCCCTGACAAGTATCTCAGTTCTAATTTTATTCTTCTACAGTCCTTTATGCAATGGTAGAACACTCCTTGCAACTCCCTGCACACCTACTACCTTCCACTGTATGAACATCAGAATGAAATTTTGCCCCTTCCTCCCCTCCCCCCAGTTTTTTTACAACTGTGAGTGTGACAGGATTAGACTGTAGCACAGAAAGTTGGATTACATTATCTGCTGGAAGCCATCTCCATTATTCTACTGTATTAAAGTAAGTTTTAAAATTAATTTATTAGCATGCACATTAAAAATGGTATATTAAATGAAATAAATTTAGACTGGAAAGGACCTCTGTAAGTCCTTGAGTCCAACTCCCAGCTCAAAGCAGGTTTGAGTCCTGCTAGATGGTCAGATGCTTATCAAGTTCAGCATCTCCAAGGGTGGATAATCTTTAGTTAAATTTAAGGGTGAGTAAATTTAACTTCCCTGTGTTCCCATTTGTGTCCATTGCCACTCATCCTGTCCCCACACACTATGAAGGCCAGCCTTGCTGTGAATCCTTGCATTGAAGGGACTGAAGACAGCAACGAGATCCGGCCATCACCTCCTTTTCTTAAGGCTGAACATTACTCATGTCACTCAGTTTCTCCTTTCATGTCACATGTTCTTGCCTCCGCACCATTTTGGCACCCCTCCACTAGACTTGCACGAGAGGACCAGTAACTGCCTTGCATTAGGAAGCCCCCAGCTGGTCACAGGACTCCAGCAGTATTCTCACAAGGGGAATAATCATTTCCATCAACCTGCTGGTTCCACTCTTTGCTAATAAAGCCCAGACAGGACACTGGTTCTGTTATGGGAACATCCCTTTCCATAAGGTCACCAGCTGGCTTGGGGTCACCTTGCTGTCCACCGTATCACCCCATGTCCTTTTCTGGAAAGTTGCTTTCCATTTACTCCATGACCCCTGCCTGTACTCCTACATGAGGTTACTCCATCCCAGATGCAGGGTGCCACACTTGACTTTGCCAAAATGTTTCTCCAATATGTTCTATCAGCCAATTTCTCCAACCTGCTGCAGTTCCCCTGAACTGCCACCCTGCCCTACAGCATATGGACTGCTCTCCCTCCATCCACCAGTTCAATACAGGCAGATCACTTCTAAAGAAAGACACTTACTATCTTCACGGACAAATTAGTTCCCACAACTGTTTCCCAGCCAACATGTAATTGCAGATAGTAAGCATGAGGGCTGACAAGTTAAAACAACTTTCTACATGTAGATGAGTTCCAGAACATTCAAAGCAAAGATGGAAAGAGGCAAATGGCTGGAACAAGGAGAAGGCGAATCATTAAATGTTTTGCCTCAACCTTAAGTGCAGGACTATATGCAGAGATAGTCTCTTCCTTTCTAATATTTATATTTATCTCACTGATCAGTCATTATATTCACAGAAGCCTAAAAAGGATCTTAGGCTTTCTGGCCTAGAGGTACTAAAATACATTCTCCAGTGCAAAGGTGCTAAGGAAAGAGCCAAGAGTGAAACACTGGTTGAAAAAATTCAAACTTTTTAAAAAGCCAAACCTTCAAATTACAATAGTTGAACAATACAGGGTTTTGTTGCTTCATAAATCAAGATCTTCAGACTTCAAAAATAAAAGCTTTCAACCATACCCAGCTCATTAGCTAGACTTTCCCCACACCTCTACTCCAAAGTCTCCAAAACTGGGTAAGATTAAAAAAGAGATTTAAAACAGGAAAAATTCTGAAGCATTAACAACCCAAGTCTACCCAAATTATTCTGCATGTACATTATGTAAGGTTTCATAAGAGGTATAGGCTACACACACCTTCTCTCTACCAAGCTGCTTCTGTGACAAAAACAAAATCATGGAAATGCAGAGTTTTTGATTTGGCCAAATGTTCAGTGCAGAACTGTTTGTACCACCCGGTTTTAGGTTTTTTGTGTGATATTTGCAATGGATGATCACTAACTGTAATTCCCTGCTTCCAAACTCACACAGTTCTGAGAGCAGCAGCATTATTTGGCACAAATAAATAGAACAGAATCGACATTTTAAATTTTGTGAACTGTGATCCAAAACGCTTCAGAACACCATTATGCTCAAAAAAACCCTGCACAACATAATTAAGTATCTAACTAAGTCAGAGATGCACAGACTGTTAAAATCAGCCAATTTTATTCAAATACTGTTAGATGGAATACATAATTACATTTTCTCAGGAAAGTTACATATTTATATGCTTTTTAATTAAATGAAAACTGTTCCCCCCTCCCCGAAGTATTTCAATAGAAGCCAGAATCTTGAGTAGCCCAGTTTGGTGCCTAAAAATAAATAAATAAGGATTAGTAGAAAAGAAATTACTATATTACCTATTGGTTACTGAAACTTAGGAGAAATTATTACATGCCTATGAAGTGGGAATATTGTTAATGGATACCCTATATGTTTAAAGCAGACATTGATATAGCAGAAATATATGCTGTAATTAAGTTGCACAGCCTGAGTCTCCCAAACTAGCAGTTTTAGAAGAGTTCTAGAAGATTCCAAAGAAATAAAAAATAATTTGGCAGCTACATCTTTATAGGAAGTAGTATTAGGTAAGTTTCACAGGATCTCCCTTTAATGAAATAAATTAGTGCTCACTCCTTGTCCAACTTCCATCAATATCAGACAACCAGTGAGGAAGCACAATAAAACTTTTACTATTTTTCAAGGTTTTTTTAATGCATGGTTCAGTTGTTTTTCTGCTATAAGTATGTATGGCTGAACCTCAGTCATCCACCTCACACTGTTCTCTCTCAGAAAGCTCCCCATGTTGTAAGGGAGACAGAGGCAAAAACCAGACAATCTTCCCGACTTCCCAATTTTCACTGGTTCTACTTAAATGTCTGACTGATCTAATCATATTCTTTAGTACTACATGAAAAGGGTTTAACAATTAGGGTTTTGCACAACTTCTCCTTTATGTGTCAGTCTTAAACATAATTTACTCTCCTCTGAATACATACTTCAAACTTATCTGTAGGTGTATGACCCACCTGAAGAAGTGGGTTTTAAATTTTGTTAATTTTTATTATTTTTTTTACTCATTTTAATAAATGTCACCCTTCAAAACCAAGCCTTTTTAGGTGGTGGAGGAAACCATTAGAAGGAATTCGAGAAAAAAATGATGATGGAAATACACCTAGTTATATGACAAAAAAAGGAATATCTAATAGTGAGAAGATGTGAAAAGACAAAAATAAGTCTAATGCATAAGAAAATAAACCTTCTCTAATTCAACTCCTAGCATGAGAAGTAGAAATGGGTACATCAATGAATTAAGGAAGAGGTTAAGAATTATACTTAAATACATCTTGCCAAAAAGACATAGCAAGGATTCAGAAAAATACCACATATACCAACCTCAGATCTACCACTCTGATTCAATTTCTTCTCAATATTCATAGCCAACATTTGACTACGAAAAGACAAGCTTTTGGTCTTTTCAATCACTTGTTGATAAGGTGAGACTGCATTGTTGCCCATGACCACATGGCCCTAAAACACGGGAAAGATAGAGGAAACAATCACCAAGAATTCATACACCTTTAATTTGATCCTTTCCTTCCAGAGCTTTTACAAATCATCTTACATAAGGATTAAAAAAAAGAATACATGAAGTCCACTACACTTTATAGGCCAAGAAAAAAACCCAACCAAACAGAAATTAGAATTTGCTGCCCCCAAATTAAACAAAAAAACTTAATGAGAACTACAACAGATTCACTTGGATCCATCTACACAGTCTTACCAGCTTTGAATCCAATTTGGCATCTAAACGTGCATTTCGAATTAGATTGACAATCCATCTTTCTGCTTCTTCAGGAGTCATGTTTAGTTTATCTGCCAACATACTGAAAGATAACAATGAAAAGGTGAAGCACTCTCTCTGGTGATGGTTAACTTGACTAGGGACTACAGAATACAAGCTAAATTAACACAAAATTTAGCACAGCTCAACACTTGTCTTCAATAAATACCACATATCTGGGATGTATACTTCCATTTGACTGAAGTGATTTTAAAGCATACATACATGCACACCTCCTGCACATCTCCACACCCACCACTTTACACTAAGACATTAGGGGTAAGGAATTCACATTCTGAAAGTATATACTTAGTCATGCTAAGCTACATCTTGCATTTAAATCTTGAACTGTACAATTTTTATATATTCCAATTAACCTTGTCTACAAATGTTCTTTAGAAAACTGTCAATTAATCTCACCACAACATAAACCAACAACCACAATTAAAAGAGAACTGTATGTTTCTATTCTTATTTAAATCCAGCTAGTAGTCACAAAAGTTTAGACTAATTAGTCCAGGAAAGTGCCTCTCAGCAGCTCACTTAGCAATAAACTTCCCCTTGAAGTTTCTGCAAAAAGAGTCATAAGACAGAATTTGGTACAGAAGATGTGACAGACCATGTTCAAACTCCTTGCAATTTCAAGAAGGGATGGTGGGGGAGGACAGAGAAAGAAAAATTCTTAGTAACAAAAAGTACTCCTGGTCAGGAATAATTCCTTCTGATGCCGTTTCCATGGCTTTTACCCAGCTCCTTTAGCTTCCTGCTGGCAGTTGGCTCACAAAGGACATTTGTAACACTCGCTCTTCCATCAGCTTTTAGATGAAGGTAACGAATATGAGGTAAGGGCTACAGACATGACCAAAAAACCAGCTGGCTACGTCAGGTAGCCAAACAGGTCAATTTCCCACCATTTTTAAAGATCTTGCTTAAACATTTTTCCCCAGCTAAAAGAATTCCCTCTTGGTGATTATTCATGCCAAGCAAGTACTCTACAGCAGTTACTCCCTTGTCTACCTACCTAGACTATCTATAGGGTCTTCTCTCCTTCATGTTCTTATCTATCATCCTTCTCCCAACTTCATGTTGGTCTGTGACATCAAAGAATGGCTACAGCCACTACACTGGGGATTAAGCAACCTACCTTTGGGATCAAAGCATGGAACCTCTATCCTTGGAGACAGTCAAGAATCAACTAGACAAAGCCTTAAGCAGCATAGCGGAGCATTGCGTGAGTCCTGCTCAGTATTTTAACTGGGTGCACAGAATTGAACCAGATGGACTTCCAGAGGTCCCTTCCAATCTACAGCACCCTTCTGCTTAACGCAAAACCCCTGTGGACTTGGAGGGAGAGAGCACACAGTTTCTGGCTTGAGAACTCTCTAGAAGTCTATGAAGTGTTTTATATCACCTTTCAGATAATACTTTTTCCTATTATGTCTAAATCATACAAGCTCAGCTTCTTTGGAGGTGAGATTAACTGACACATGTTCTATCAACAAACAGAACAGATACAGCTACATGAGTACCTGTACACCTCTGTACAGCTACTTCTTCCTGCACATAATTGTGAAAATATTTACAAATTGTAGAATGAAAGTGACAGGGCAAAAAGGGATATAAAAACCTATTTTATCACAGCTTCTAGCTTCGATGTTTATTTAGATTTAAGATCTTATGGAAAACAAAAATTATGAAGTAAGACCTAACTTTTAGTAAAATAAAGATATCTGTATTAAAACTGCAAAATTTTATCACACTTGGGGCCACTGGATTCCATTTTAGGGTCTCCTTGCAAGCTACACTGAAGCAGCCAGCACCACGCAACATGCCTGAATGCATAACACGGAGGAGGCACTTGCCTTATAAAGCAACACAGGGCCAAAAAGCCTTCTTCCAAAGCAAAACCACTGAGGATCTATCCTGATCACAACTGTGTAACAAACACCACCCTCCAATTGCACTGTTGAAATAGATATCTAATACTTTCAAGAGACAGAAACTGCAGCTCAGCTCCCATAGAAATTTAACAGGTCAAGTAATAATGACACATTCAGATTTACAAATACACACTAATACCATTAATACTACAAAATGGAAAAGAAAGTATTTTAGATTATAATTAAGACAACTCCCACTATAATAAAAATAAATCAGTGATTTATGAGGTAATTTTATTAACATTTAAGAAATACTGTGTACTGCTAAGTCACAGGTGATTTCAAAGTGTAGTTCCTCAACAGCAGTTTCAAAAATAGCTCTTTAGATTACTTCCATCCCTCCAAAAAAGATTAAGTTTCCTTTGGTTAAGAGGCAAGTTTCCTGAATTCCACATAAGTTCACATATAAACAAGCCTGTACTGCACACTGAAAAAAAACAGAGCATATTCAGCTCTTCAATTGCATACAGGCATATCAAACTATTCAAAACACATTCTGAATCTCATCTATTACTCCCTATTAAGCTTATAAGTCAAACAGCAAACAAATGCAGGATTATTTGAGATGTATAAATTTTAAATCACAACTGATAAAGCAACTACATTCTCTAGAAAGATGTCAGCTGCCTAGCAGATATAAGTAGTTAAAAAAACAAAATTAAAGGAGCCATCTATTTTCTATTTAACATAAGGAATAGCATATTTCCTGCTAATTGTTTTCAAATTTGTTCCAAGTAGTTAAACTGTACTTATCAAGCACTGTGGTATGACCAACTAGTTTTAAAATCACTCGTGGACAAAGAAATGCAAGAACTATGCCTCAAATATTTAACTAGAAGCATTAACTGGCATATTTCTTCAAAAATAAGTCTGAGATGCACTAAAATATTTATGCACCCCACTTAAGCCCAGATCCAACAATTGTTACAGCTTGTGCAGAAATTTAAGGCTTACATCCATCATTTAAAACACAATGACTCACTGAAAAGAATCTCATTACTTATGATTGATTCTATGTGCAAGTACCTGAAGTGATAAATGGCAGGAATATCCACATCAATCTGAAATATACCTCTACTCAAAGTTTATTACTTACCTCAGAACACACCACAACACTTCTAAATACACTGCTACCTATATTTTTAAGTGACCTGCACACAACAAGGATAGCCAACTACAATATTTTCTATCATACTTGAAGTTGAAATACCACACATGGCACTAAAATATTAACTGTAAAATAAGTAATAAAGCACTAAAGTGACAACCACTCACAGCAGGCCATTATTTGTTAAATAAAGCTTGCTGGCTTTACTGTAGTGAATCAATGGTATATTATCCAGTTTATCTGTACCTTTTGACAGATAAACTTAAATCATATTTAAGATACACCCACCAGACTCCATTCACTAATTAGAGCCAGATCAGAGAAGCAGACTTCTTAGAAATACATCTGATCTTTAGTTTAAAAAAAAAAAGATAAAACATCTAATTTCATTGAAAATTTGTGCAATACTGACAGTACCAAAAATCATTTAGGGAAACAGTGTCACCTAAGTCCACATGTCTTAATTTGGAGCTCACTCCCATATCCATTGATACAAAGTGGTGATATATTAAGAAAGTAGAAACTGCAAATATAGCAGTTGCTGAAATTGATTTATATTTGGTAGAGATACCCATAGGTATATGTACAGGTCTACAGTTATGTTATTTGAAAACTTGGAACTGCATTGCCTTTTTCATTAATTTAATAGAAAACAACAGATCTCAGTCCCTGCGGCACAAAGTGAGTGATCTGGCTGTAAGAAAATGATGTTTTTATTAGCAAGGATGTCTGTTTATTGAAATTTTGTAAAAGCAGGCACTTCAGATGGATCAGCTCTGATGCCTCTGCTGTAGGAACCAAGCAGGAAGATGTTTCATTAAACACAGAAGGGCTTTAACTTGACATCGTGAGAAAGTTTTAGCTTGAAAGCACTATTTGTTTTAGGGCTGGGAGTGGTAGAAAGAAGGTGTTTTTTTACATTAAAAACAAGAACTAAATTGCAATAAGCGTAATTAAAATTGAAGTGTATCACATTAGAGTTATAAAACTAAGACAACAGCTAAATTCTAGTTAACATTTGGCATTTCAAATCAATTACCAAATTGTGCACTAGTAAAGTTTACACTGTTTGTCAAACTGTCATCCATGCCTGATTTTTCTGAACTCCTGTATTAAGAAATTATCTTACCCAATGCTGATACATTGGTGGATGCGACAAAATGTCTCAAATATAAAGAGACGGGCATTCTCAATGAAGTCCTCAAGGCATGCCACTAAGAAGAAATCATTCACAAGCACCTGTAAGTGTAAGAAAAAAAAGGGGATACTGAGAACAAACATAGTGTCTACCAGTAAACTACTGCTTCGTCAATAAGCAAGATCAGTGAACAATCCATCCAAGACCAGTTCTCTTAGTGTGTTCAAAGATGTGAAGACAAAGCTACAGGAGAAATTTTCAGTGTTCTGCAGTTTGCTCAGTTAAAAAACACATGCTAACAGTACCTGAGGTCAGAGAACAAGGTCTACTGCTGGCAATCTACTGGAGATCCCTCCAACATGGAAAACTGAACTCCCCCCACATATTAGAGGACTTTCACTTTGCAATTTGATCAGCATTCTCCTTACCACACTAACCAGCTTACTTAGCAGTACAAGTGCATCCATACAGTTCAGATTACAGGACAACCAGTCCTATGTATTGAAGACAATTATAAGCTTTCTGATTTACTTGATTTGCTGACTAATACTACTGAATGGAAAGCCAATCCAGAAGCTATAACGTTCTACTACTAGAAATACTAACTTTTACACCAGCCAACCCATATGCTAAGTATCTTTAACTGTTCACAGCAGGTGAACTTCCAAGAATATGTATTTTGCTATCCTAATGCAATCTCACATTACTTTTCACCATTACAATTTCAGGAAGCTTTTCGAAGCTTTTCTTCAAGCACTCTTCAAACACTAATGCAAAAGCTGAAGCTCAGCCAAATGCATGATTACCTATTCAATTCTAGAGCTGCTTAAGTATAATTTTAAAGCTATATCCTCAAGAGCAAGTCTTGCTTAAGTGTTACAAAAACCCAACAAAAAACCCAACAAAAACATAAAACAGCACACACATCTGTGTGCGCTCATCAGAAAACATGAGCAATGGAATCAAGCACTCCTTCACACAAATTAGCTGGCCATTGGGAGTTTTACAGCTTTTACTTCAAGGAAGAAAAGTCCTATAAACGTTACAAAGCTTACTGTTTCACACTCCCTCAGCTTCTTCTGTGCACCATCAAAATCAAAGTTGACATACAAGCACTCCACAAACTCTGTGATAGGGTCTCTGTATGTGTATGACTCCTGCCAAAAAATTAGGAACAATATTAGAAAAAGGCCACCAGATCACACAAGTATTTCTTAGTCTTCAAAGAAAATTTAATACTGGAAACAAGCCCATACCTCATCTTAAATAAAATATTAAGTTAAACTTCAATTCCTCTTTTAAAAGCTAAATAAATGCACTCTTTTCTTGTACGGCTACAACCAGAAGTGCAGTTTCACTTCCAGCATCTAGCATCACAATCTCTGGGTTCAGAAAGGGTCAAGAGACCAGAGCTGCTTCTGTATCGAATCTGCAAATTTCATAGAATGTGGTAGAACAGATTCTCATTTTAAATTCTGATTCCAAAGACTAGTCCAACACCAAACCCTTCATACTTTAAATTGAATAATCCTTCAATTTGCACTGACAACGTAGCTAACAATGCTAAAATGGATATAAACACATATATACACACAATGCTTGAATTTATTTTGACATTACAGAAATTGCCTTCAAACTACAAGGGAAGAACATCACTAACTCTCTATATGAATACCATTGTAAATTAAAACATAATTAAACATCCCCCACTATGTCTCTAATGCACATTTACAAGAAGATTTTAAGACAGTTTAATTCACTATCTGACAATATCTGCTTTAGCATACAAGACGACCAGTGTATTAAGGTAATTATGAAAAGAGGTGTTGCTTCTTTCCTGGTCCAAAGTTACTTGCCCTTGCCCAAAGAACTGTATTTACCATCTCATGATTTCAGTTTAAAATTAAGTTTCACATGTAAAGGTAGGTTTTGGTTTTTTGAACACCAAAATTATACTACTTAACCACATAATTACAGTCCACTATGTAAAACAGTCTTGGATCAATCCCCTTTTAAATTTAAGATATGAACAACAAACTGCTTACCTATCAGTTCAGAGGTATTGCAAGTATTAGCAGTCTCTAACTGCAAGTAGAGCAATCAGCCTACCATACCACATTTGACATATCACTTCATTCAATGCTTTGATTCTCCTATGGAGACATCGCTAATTATCCTGTCTGAATCACTTTCAAAACTGTAGAACCTCTACCACTTCATGATTTAATACAACAAACCCTTGAGAATAGAGTACTAAGAAATAAATCTATCCAGTATTTAGAAACCAAATCCAGTTGGTATTTTCAAAATGAACACCTTAGTGATCCTTTTTTATTCACACCAACTGTACAACAAAAGCAAAAGTATTGACTTCAAATACTAGACATTCATATTACACTTGAAGTTCAATGCTAAAAATCAGGTTTTAGCTTAAGATAAATGGTGAGTCTTAGCACTTCAACTATCTTCTTATTCCACTTTTTGTAAACACTAGTGTCTAACAACAGGTGAGGTACACTTGAAATTTGATGCTTGCATTCGTTGTGTTTTGTGTAAGTAATTACATCAATGCTTGAAGTCAGTTTGACTGCTAACCTGTAGTAGCTAGTCACATATATCTCAGTTTATTATTCACAGTACGTCATTATCATTAAAAGTGTATGCAGGCATTCATGCTTAAAACTAGTTGCATGCTGACTTCAGATAAAAGTTTCTGCCTTCACTCCCTTGGCTGCTATCAAGCACAATTCTTTTATTGTTCTTATCCATATCTACATCCTCCTACAACTGGGACAACAGAAGCATTTTCAAGAAAATGTACACAAACACAGAACAATGCACACAGTTCAATGGTTTTGAAAATCAAACAAGATCCTAGCAGCTCCTTGTAGGGATGGCTGAAAGAAGCATCAGATCCAAAGCCATTTCACATATCTCACCGAATTTTCTGCATTTAAACATAGAGAATGCAAAACTGAGTGCATTGTTTGTTGACATGAAAGGAGGAAAAAATTATTCTGTCCTCTCACTGACTGACATGCATTTTACTCCACAGTGAAAAAAGTTTCATGAAAAAAGTGAACACCAAAATACATTAAGTCTTAAACCAGGCATACTGTTAGAAGAAAGTTAATACAAAGTAAGATGACAGAAAATATCAGTTACTGCAGTCCTTACCTGCTGAATAACCTTAACTAAATCTTTCAGCACTTGTCTACGTTTTCGAACATCCTTATTTGTTATGACTGCAGTAGTCAGATATCTGAGGATATGTGGGCACATTGTCTGAATTGCATTGAGATACCTAGATAGAAAGAAAAACAGATTTTGCATCAAACCCTTTTGATCGCACCCAAGCCTGCAACTTTCTGGTTCAACTCCAATAAATAAGCCTATGTTTACCAATGAGAAGTATAAATTAAAATTAAGAAACAAACTGACACATACACGCTGAACCAAAAAGTAGGCAAAAAAGCCCACTACAAATTACCAATCTATTGAAACATCATGCAAAAAGTTCAATTTTCCTTCAGCACTACTCTCCTGTTCTAATAACATTACCTCCAACCAGGTACTAGTAGAATAAAACTTGTAACTAATTTCTCACTGTTAGGCTGTCCTAGACTCCTAGATCTACATGTAGTCAGTCAGTCCTCTCACAAATGTCTACAGTGTTTTAATTTTCATTTTTATTCTCAGATGTTCCTCAAGAACCATTCTTAACTAGGTTTTTTGAAATCAGAATAAGACAGTATCTTCCCCTCCAGCCCTAAAGGATGTGGTAGAAGTTAGTAACCTATCAAAAACAGTTATTCATTTCCTGTCAAGCACCACACACACAACAAAAACCCCAGTTCTTCCTACTTGACCATCCCTTCTCCTTGAAACAGAAGTATAATCATGAAGAAAAGCAGACCGGACACCACAAAAAAAAAAAGGCTCAGAAAAAAATAACTTAGTGTTAATATCATCAGAACCATGAAACAACCTCCAACTCTGTCCTGGAAAGTTTATATATTGATCATCTGCCTTCCTTTTAATTTAAAGACCCAAACATAACACAACTTACTGTGGTTGGTAGAGAAAAAGGTCAATGATATTGTCTCTCCCTTTAGGATGATTAAAAAACACAAACAAAGACCAGTGGATAAGCCATGTTCTTTGCTGAAGAGACTGCAGTGGAGAGCTGACAGACTAAAAGAGAACATAACATTGGTTTAAGTCAAATACAACACAGGAAGTTTGCATGAATACTAATGCACGGAAACTTGTAAGTATTCAAAAATCTGCGATTTTCCACTGGCTCCTTTTAGCTGCTATGACTCTCAGGCTGAGTTCGACCTCCAGCTTTTTAACCTGTCATCTGTTAAAGGTAGATCTACTGAAAGCTATAACCAAGTTTTCTAATGTTACACTCTAAACTGCCAAAATTTGTGTTCTGTTGCAGCAAGAGCCTAGATTCTAGTTCTCCAAAGACCACCACACCAACATAAGTTATTATTTTCCTTCTTAATCCTGAATTTTGTTTCCTGTATTCCCTCTTCAGATGCAATCTGAGGAACTACTCGGTTTCTCCAGCTTTTCAGTTTTTGTTCCTCTCTGCAGGCCCAGTCACCAAAGACTTTTCCTACTCTCAGATAGCAATGAAAACACCATTATCACTTTCAGCCAAGAAATAAGGATATAACTATCATCATTTAAGCCAGCTGATACTTGGAGATGAATCCTTATTTGTGCAGTATCTGTATTGCTCAAAATTTCAGCAGCACTTCAGATTGCAAAGCAAAACATTCATAATGAACTGACATAAGTAATAATCATTCCAAAGAGCATGATAACTCACTACTGTTATTCTAACCTAAAAAAATATTCTTTAAGTCTATAATGAACTATTAAATTTGGCTTATTCAATAACTATATAGGTTCATAAAGACAAAAAGTTAGAGAAGAAAGTTTGTTAACATCGATTATCTGCTGCAGATAAACAACTGTTCTGGGGAGAAAAATAAACCAAATCCAAAAATATCAAAACATCTTTTCTGGTTCAGGAGAAAAAAATTTAAGATGTGGTCACTGAAGCCCCATGAGTAGAGACAGAGACCAAGAGGTCTTTAATAACTTCAGCTGCTCTCAATTAATATTGCAGCCCCATTCCTTCCCTTCACATTCTTGGTGCTTTCCTTACTCATAAACTAGTAAGGAAGGGGAACTGGCTGACAATTATTTCCAGGAAACAATCTCTTTGCATTTTCTGTCAAAAGTGTTATTTTCATGTTATAGTTTAGTTATATGCATTTTATTCTCTACATAAAATGAATACAACTACCTGAAATTTCAGCAGAAAACTATTTCTCAAGATACATTGCTCTCAAACTCATGCCTGAGACTAGTTCAGTGTTTTGTTTATGGGAAATACTGTAAAAGTTCTCAACTATATTTTCAGATGTGATGAGGGAAACAAGAAGTTTGAAGAAACAGTGAAGCTTCCTTTTTCATGAGCCCCCCACTATTATCAGGGAAGTATCTAGTGAAAAGGTGGTAGACCACTCCTGAACAAGGTTTCAAGTGATTCATAACAGAACTTGAATGCTAACATCTCTAACCTCTCACCTTACTAACACAACCAAGATTTTACTTACATTATTATCTATTGTCTCCTTTAGTCTTGTGAGATCTTCCATGGCTGCATCCCAATTCTGCATCAGAATTTCAGATGCCAGTTTTCCCCACAGAGAACTCAAAGCATTTCTGTCTGTTGCCGGAACCTATTTTCAACAACAGTCACACTCTTAGTACAAAAGTAAACAATTTTAAAAGTGAAAATAAGAAAAATATATTCTGCCAATACTTTTATTTTACAAAATACTGAATTTGCATCTTCCCAAACAAGGTACTTCCTAAAAAAGCTCCATGCTGCTACAGTTTAAGTTATAAAAAAAAGGCTGAGCACTAGAGGACACAATGGTTCCAATTTTATTTTATTTTTTAAATATACCACAAAATTACCTTGTTCCAGCACTTTAGAAGCATTATAACAAAGTAGGTTCCTAAAGAATTTATAACAGTTGGCAACCACTTTAAAAAAAATCTAAGTATTATTTAAAAGAAAAGTTACAGAAGTTAAATTTTAAGTTTTTAAAAAGCTAAAATAGCTAAAGCTATGCCCAAACTCATTCTTCTTAGAGACGTCCAGTAAAACCCGAACTTTGCAGTAGTGAATCTGTTTCCTGGAAAGGCAGTCCTAAGGTCAAGCTGTGTTAGTTTTACATAGGAATGAATTACGCTAGGTCATTCAGTGTCAAATTCTGTTCTCAGATCAGTTACAGTAGTTCTTTCATAGGTTATGTTTCATCACACAGAACTTCAGATCTTCTCCCTTCAGAATTAGTAACAAAAGACTTATACCAAGCTATTACCAGCACAAACCCAGCACTTTGAAATTAGTTATTTGACATAAAAGAACATAACACTTGGTCCAGAACTAAAGCACAAAGAATTAAGGCCAGCCACTCAGAAGCCTACAAAAGTAACTTCTAGTTCCCCTTCTCAAAACACAGGAAGTACTTAACACTGAAAGAAAACCTTACAGAAGCACTCAGTTTTATCATCACCATCTACATTAAGCTTTCAACTCATCCCTACTTTAAACACTATCCTGATTAAAGATGTATTTCCCAATTTTGCACCTTTAATTACAGTCAATTACAGGAGTTGTTAGTTACTCTAGGGGCATTTCAGAAAGTTTAGGGATAGAAATTAAATAGCAAGAAAAACACCAACATATGAGTCACAATGTTTTCAGCAACTACTCCACATACCCCAGATACATGCCATTTAGAAATCATTATCTTCCACACAATGAAGGTGCCAATTCAGCAGATACTTTTAGTTGAGGGTGACATGCACTGTGCTGGTTTCAAGTCATGTAACTACAGTTAACTATTCACAATAACTGCTTTTAGATATTGCAGCTGTTCTAGATAAAGTATCTGGATTTTCAAGCAATTACTTTAAGTTTCCATTTGTTAGTTAAAACTGCACATTCGCTGATTACCAACAAATTTACTGTGTTGAAATTCCTACAAGACATTAAACTTTCATTCTCAAAATTCACTCCCACCATTAACAAGTGATATGAATTACAGCAACATGAAAAGTGTTACTTCAGAGATTATGGATGTGGTTCTACAATTCTCATTTAAGATGTTTACACTTCTTAGGAAAATGACATCCTCTTAAATCCACTACAAAATTCAAGAGAAGACAAATGAGAGTTCAGATAAGCCAGCAGTTCATCATTACCACCAATTAGATTCAATCTACCTGCAAGCTCTTCACTATTGCTGATAACATTCCCGCACAAAAACAAGTATTCATTTTGTTGGTTTGCCTTCTTTTGGGCAGGGGGGGATACACTTACAGTGAGGAAAGAAGTATTGCGTAGTTAAGTATTAACAGAAAACCTACAAGTTTAAAGAACAGTTCTGAATTTAGCATGAAAATAACATAATTGCTGGACAACACTCACTGGTGACTATCAATTATTTTCAGCTTCTTTGGTGCATAGCAATTGTCTCAGAAAAAGCTTAAAAAAAGCTTAGTGTAAGAATTAATACAGATAATTTATTGCTTTAATTACTTCAATAAAAACACCAAACCACAAAACCTAAAAACAAACACCCCAAACTTACTAGAACCCTGAAGAAGTAGAGATATTCTGCAGCTCCTGAGTAATTGCCACATTCATATTGGAATTTCGCATACCTATAGAGTGTATCTAGGTACTCCTGCCGAAACTGAAAGAGAAAAATAAAAAGCTTTTCTTCACAGGAAATACACCATTACAAGTCAATTTTAATTGTAAAGTAACCTTTGAAATCCTTAGGTTCTTTGAAAGACAGCAGTTTTGTTATCTTCCTGTGTACATTATAATCCATGTCACCGAATTAAAGATTATACTAATACAGAATTTAATCTTTTTCCAGTATTACAAAGTAAAGAACATCTTAGTTACAAGGATATGGCCAACATTAAGCTCCAGCTTTATTTACATTTGTTTAAGTCAGAAGTTCAAAAGGCATTCAAATAAAATACGTCAGCATAGGAATCCTGCCTATTAACTCCCTTGACACGAGATGGGCCAGAATGCCAGTCCCTAACTGTTTCGAGCTGTTGGCAGTGAGGGAGGTTGGAGATATTTAGAAGTGAATTCAAACAGATAAAAGAATTAAAACACTTACACCATGCTTCTCAGCTAGATAGTCAAACAGCATCCGACCATCCCTATAATAAAGAGATAAAAACTGCTGTTTCTACAAAACAAACCAATTGTCACCATGCAACACAATCTTTATAAAGCTACTCCACTCTTAACAGCTAAAATTTAAGTTTAAAATTATACTCCTCCACCTGCTGTGCAAAAGCAACTGCAGAAATCATGAGCCAAATCCTCCTAAAGTACCACGAAGTTTCAAAATATTAAAATTATGATTATTTTAAATAAAGAACACCACCTGCAACAACCTGGTTTAAGAAAAGGTAGGAGATTATTTTAAATTTAATGGCACCCTTAGCTTTTAGTATGAAAGTTAAATTCTGACTTACAGCTCCTTCCTCTCTCATATTCCAATTCCACAGCAGTTACTCTATCCAAGCAGCTTGAATTTAACAGGAGACAAAATCAAAAAGGGAACTTATCCCACTGTTAGCACTGGGACACAGTAGTTAGCAAGGATAATTCTACCACAGCAAATACATGCAGAATGGAAAGCTATAAAAATAATACTTCAGAAATGTGATCAAGTGTGAATTAAAAGTTTGGAATTTGTGAAGCTTTTTTTTTTTAAATTCATCATGGATAATAAAAGGACAAGCAGTATACTCTAGGCCAAAGGAAAGTTCCAAGCCTCCAGTAAGCAAGCGCAAAATTATCTACACCAGTAAGTCCCATATTAATGGCCAGAGGACTTTTGATACTAAGTTAACTGTTGTTTAAAAATAGCTGAATAATTTTTAATCCCATCTCTGCAGAGGATCTTCATTTGCTCTTACAGTGAAATTTTAGCACATCAGCTTTCCTATATAATAAGAATTCCACTCAAACTCCACTCCAATCTTCTGGCAACAATAACCACAGCTACATTCATACACATAGCTGAATTCATATTAATAAATGAAAGAAAAGTATATTCGATTTGCCGTCTTGATTGTATAGACCACTCTTCCACAATACAGAAGAAATTTATGACGTTTTTTCTATTCTCCAGCACCTCCCTCCTCAGCCCCAGCAACCCTCCACTTTATCTCTTCCATACATTCACACTTGAACCAATCACGTGGTAAAGATGACAGTTCCATTAATTGTCCCAAGTCATATTTGATAGAACATGTACACAAGATTTAACTGAAGAGGAAAGTATCGAGCTATAAATTTCTCTTGGGACAAAGATAAAGTGAAAATGCATGCAGGGAAAGATTTCCCTATTTACTCTGAGACCAACTGACTGCAAAGCTGTGAGTTTAATTAGATCTTGTGGTGTAAGATTCTACAGGGAAATGGCACACTGTCAAGTCTTGTGGAAGCAATGAAATCTACTTGGCTACTGTGGCAATCGCCAGTAATCTCACAGGTTTCTTCCAGTGGAAGATATTCAAGGACAAGGACTGCTGACTATTCCTCCATAATTTTGAAGTCCTCCAACAGCTACATAGAAGAAGGAAGTAAAATGTTTTGGCTTATTCTTTAAAGAGCTTCCACTTGCGAAGTTTCCTTTACACATCATCTTTTAGATTTTCCCAGACTTTGATGTTCCAAACAGCCCTGCCATGGATCAAAAGCCCTGTAACATACAGCTTTAAATTTGAGACTGATTCCACATCACAAGCAGAAATTCACTAATGTCAAAGAATCAAAAGTCACTTTCTACTGTCTAAAGCACGCTACTCAGATCTAGACAAATTGACACCTTTCAGCCTGATTCTCCACATTACTGTATAACCTCAACAATCTGCATTAGAACTTCTGTTGAACCAGTAACCAAAACCAGTATCTCTGAGCTGCAAAGTTCTCAGACATTTTAGAAACACAAATTATATACCAGTTCTGAAACAAAACTTGCTGGATTTTAGCAGTAAGACTAATATTTTATAGCATTAGGCTATATTCCATGCATTTTTGATCATCTATTTTGCTTCCTAGAAGGGTGTTTCTGATTTGGAATGACTCCTACTGCCCAACTTCTGTGATCAAACATCAAGTAACAGAATACATTTCCCACAAAATGCCACTACCTGGAATTGCGACAAAGCAATTTTTTTTTCATCCTGAGTGCCATTATGCAGTGTATGAAGGACATCCAGGTAATCAGGTCCTGTCAGTATGGGTTCACAAGAGGCACATCTTGCTTGACAAACCTGATCTCCTTCTATGACAAAGTGACCCATCTGATTGATGAGGGAAAGGTTGTGGTTTTTTTTTTTACCTGGACTTCAGTAAGGCCTTTGCTACAGTCTCCTCCTGGAGAAACTGGTTGCCCATGGTTTCAACACGAGTACTCTATGCTGGGTTAAAAACTGGCTGGAGGGCCAGGCCCAGAGAGTGGTGGTGAATGGAGTTAAACTCAGTTGACAACCTGTCAAGAGTCACATCCCCCAGGGCTCAGTATTGGGGCCGGTTCTCTAACACCTTTATCAGTTATTTGGATAAGGGGATCAAGTGCACCCTCAGTAGTTTGCAGACACCAAGTCAGGTAGGAGTGTCAACCTGATTGAGGTTAGAAAGACTTAGCAGAGGGATGTGGACAGGCTGGATCAAAGGGACGAGGTTCAATAAGACCAAGTGCCAGGTCATGCACGTGGGTCACATGAACTCCATGCAGCACTACAGAGCTAGGGAAGAGTGGTTGAAGAGCTGCCAGGCAGAAAAGGACCTGGGGGTGTTTGTTCACTGTCAGCAGAACATGAGCCAGCAGTGTGCCCAGGTGGCCAACAACATCCTGGCCTGTATCAGGAACAGCATGGTGAGTGTCAATAAGACTTGGGAGGTGATCATCCCCCTGTACTTTGCACTGGTGTGGCTCCATCTCAAGTACTGTGTCCAGTTGTGGACCCCTTATCACACACACAAAAAAAAGACACTGGAGGTGCTGGATCAGGTCCAGAGAAGAGCAATGAAGCTGGTGAGGGGTCTGGATATAAGCCCTATGAGGAAAGGTTAAGGGAGTTGAGGTCATTTGGGCTACAGAAAAGTAGGCCAAGGGGAAACCTTATCACTCTATAACTACCTGAAAAGTTGTAGAGAGTCAGGGGTTGGTCTCTTTTCCCAAGTCATAGGCAACAAGACAGGAGGAAATGGCCCCTAGTTGTGCCGAGGTGCTTCAGATTAGACATCTGGAAATTTTTTTTACACTAGAAGGGTTATTAAGCATTGGAATGAGCTGCCCAGGAGGGTGGCTGAGGTACCATCCCTGGAGGTATTCAAAAGACAGGCTGACATAGTGCTTAGTGACATAGCTTATTGTTGGGTTTTTGTGGTTGTTGTTTTTTTTTTTTTTAATCAGAGTTAGGTTGATGGTTAGACTAGATGATCTCAAAAGGTCCCTTCCAACTTAGACAGTTCTATGACTTTAATTTTCCAGAGCTGGACACATTTACAACAGTAATAATAATGCTTCCTATGTAAAGGCAAAAAGCGACAACTTACACTAAAAAAAATACCTACCAATCCCTCTGTTGAATTTGCACCATTACTTCCTCTATGACTACAGTAACAGACTCCTTAAATATTGGCTGGAAATAAAAATGTCTGTCTTTGAAGTTGTTACACTATCATTTGCATTCCTAGCATCAACATTCAAGAGGAAACAGCAAGCTGCCCTGAGAAATGATGTTGGAAATTACCTAGTGGACTGCATTTGCCTTGTAGTCTCTGGATCCTCAAACATCTTGACAATAGGTTCAGTTTCAGCTTGAAGCTGCTTCAGCTGTGCAACAACAGTTGTTCTCTTCTCACGCAAGGCTAAACACAGAAACAAAAAAAGATTCTAATGTAATACATTAAGTTTTTACAGAAAAAAAAAGCCTGTAATTACACTGTGCTGACAGCATACTTGCACACACCTTCCCAATCCCTACCTCGTTTGTCCTCTCAGTCAAGTTACAAAATCAGAGGTATCTAACAAATCATTAGGTTAATAAAAAGCTTCAAACATTTGGTTCCTTTCCTCCCGTGTGGAGTTCTAACCAAGACAATAAAAAGAAAGTTTAAGTAGAGCAGCCTGTATTAGACAAGGTATCTTCAGGCTTCCGCTAAGACAGTAATAACCTTTTAAGCAAATTCACTTATTCCAAATAAACTTGGGAAAAAAGTGAAGAGTGCTATGGCACCATTGATTTTCCTCTAACTGACCAGGTTCTGAAAGCATATTTTTAGAACACTTCAATGAGAATTGACAGGAAGAATTCAAAGCAGCTCAATATGCAAAATTATGATTTGGAACACTGTGTACATTTAATTAAAACATTGAGCCTTTTATGAAAGTTAGTCAGGAAATAGAACTAACAGCTTTAGGGTGATTATTTCACAGACCCAAACTTCCTCATGAAGTGCTACTAGCGTGATAAAATGAACACTGAAATAAAATTTTAAAAACCCCTATGTGCTTAACAAAAAAATCCCAAAAGATAATACAGTGGCACCCCAAGACTAGCTACGAGCCAGAAATAAATGGGGGATAAGAGAAACCAAGACTAAATCCCAGGAGAGAAAGGTATGCAGGAAGCCACAGTGAACCCATTAGACATTTTTTTTGTGATTTGACTACATGTATTTCCGTAGGAGTTCCAAAGTGCATAACACCATAATGGTGACCCAGGCTAAATCTAAAAATGACTTGCCTGCCAGGAATTGTTCCAATAAGAAGAAATTATCTCCAACTTCAGATGAATCTCAAGATTATAAAAGAAGGGGAAAACAGGTGAAAGAAAAAACCACTTAGTTGACTTACTAAAAACACGAAAATGTTTTCCTGTGACATCTCCTGGCTGTGTAATTGTAAGGTGATCTCATGGAAGACAAGACAAAAGCAACTATAAGTTGTGCAGAGACATTTCTAAGTATGATAGTGTCAATGAACTTACCTTTAACTACTTAAAACCGTGAGGTCTTAACAAGAAAAAAACAAACTGTTTAAAACTCAAACTACACCAGCAATTCCACAAATAGAAGTAACCTGTCTGTACACACATTCTGCTAAGTGTTGATGCATGAAGATGACATACCAGAAATCTCAGAGTAAGTTAAGACTTTTTCACAGAAAGCTGTACAAACAAGCACCCTGAACAACTGACTCCGCACATTAGTATCACCTCTGCTTAAGTTAATTTTATATTGTGGAATAAAAGCCACAGAACAAACAACAGTAAGTCATCACATACAGAAAAAATCCTGCCAAATTGATGATGGAAAATCTTAGGGAGATGTTTGAAACAAAAGAAAAACAGTCCGAGTGTGGAAATTCTTGGATTACATGAAGGTAGAGCTGTCCCACTGACCAAGTTAATTCAACTTCCTTGCAGTTATAACCTTATGAAATAACACAATTAGTGACCTGCTTAAATAAGTGGCTGTAATCAGAATATTAACAATATTAGACGACCTATGTTGTGAAAGCATGTTTGTATTGATGATTTTGTGCTGTTTACTACTTTGGCATTTTACTACATATTGACTACTCACACAGCAATATTCTTCAACAGTTCAGAAAGGGTGGAACAAGGAAAGAAAGAAGAAAGTCTATTCAGCTTTGAGATTTTAACAGCCCTGAGATGTTTTCTTTTTTAATGATCAGTAACCTAAAAGTGAAGCTATCATTACAACTACTTCTTAGATTACAAAAGGGAGAATCTCTGGTTCTTATTATCAGTCCCATTCACTGCATGTACATGCATAAAATGCAAAATCTAACGCTAGCACATCAGATTTGTTAAAAATGCTGAATCCAATGTTCGTAAGTTTCAGTTTTCTTCAAGTATTTCCAGAGAGGTTAACTGCCAACTCCACTGTTTAAAGAGCGTGAAAAGAGTAAGACCCAGAGGCAGAAGAACAGTTGGATCTTGTACCTGACTATGCAAAAGCACCCGAGCCCCTTGCTCCTAAGCTGCAAACAAGACGGACCATAGTCCCATTGGTTTAGAAAACACATGAGGAATTCCACAAAATGAAAAAAGATAGAGAAACAAGAAGAAAGTATATATTCAAAGACTGGAGTCAGAAAAGGGAAAAAAACAACCCACACAAACCAACCAACAAAAAACTAACCCAGAAAAAAGAAACAAGAAAAAAGGCCTCAAGCCAAAAAACCCATGAAGGATACAAAATTAGGCAAAGCAAGATATTCTCATTTTCTCCTCCTCCCCAAACACTCCTCAGGAAAAGAGAAATTTAAGAGGTAAGCAGGAAAGTTTCCAAAACCACAATGAAGACACTAAGAGATTAAATCTTATATTCACTATGATAATATTAATTTTCTTCTAAAAAAAACAGCAATCTATATGTTGACAGAAGTGAGGAAAACATGCATTTTCAAGAACATCTGTATCTCCTCAAAGTTTAAAAACAAGCTATGGACAGATGGATTACCATAATTACTTACAATGAAAAATTAGTTAAAAGAACTCTTTTTTCTTTAAATCATCAAGTATATCTGCCCCAAATTGTTGTCCAATAGGATTTGACATATGAAAAAATAAGTACAACTCTATTACGCCGCAACTTCAAAGTGTTTGAAATAACCAAGTCAGCATTAACATACTTCAGACATCACTCAGACTAAATTCCCAACAGACCAACAAATCCAAACTTCCCACAACTAGGAGACTATTTGTTTCAGTATCACACATCCTTTCATTAGGGCCAAAGTTAAACAGTATTCTAGTTTGTGAGTGCAACAAGCAAATTACCATTAACTATTTAAAACAAATTTCACTTCTAAATGAGTAGCTTACCATGTGGAATTTCATCAGAATAAAGATTTTTGTACACATCCATAGCAAAATCCACCATGTTGGTATCACTAAGGAGATCCAGTTTTCCCTGGAGTAGTTCTTTTTCATTGTATATCTGAAACAGTAATTATTAACAGATTTGAGTAATATTACATAGTTTCCAATTCATATTATGTAGTTACCTTTATGGCACCATTTATGGAGTTTCTCAACTAAATAGTTTTAAACATCAAATCTCAAAGCTCTGTCACTCCTTGTGCTTACTATACAGCCTCCCTACTTTTCCCATCTTGGCAAGATACAGCCACTTCCTGCTATTTAAAAATGGAGGAACTTCAAAAATCTAGTTAGAAGACAAGTAAAATTTTAGATTACTATTTTTTAAACATGTATAGTAATTCTATTACAATTTACAGGGAAAAAATGCAACATGGAATGGAAAAGCTGTGAATATTTTATATATTTTTTAAAAAATTTATATAACCTTGGTCAGATTTTTCTTTTTAAGTCGTGCATACTTTCCACAAAACAACATCCTGAACGGTGCAGACTAGTCAAATAATTTAAAGTGGCTCTCAGAAGACATACTCAAGATCAAATTTATTATTTAATTGTAGCATAGATTAATCTAAAATATGTTGTTAGGTGTACAGTATAACAGCAAATATAGCTCAGCTTGTGTAATTGGACAGTTCTTTTAAACTTGTCCAATTTCCCACCCCATAATTTAGCCATGAGTTGTATACTGTTGTTTGGTCTTCATGACATAGATGAGGGCCTGAACTAGAATTTACCTCAGTAATACATTTGCACGAATGCCAGATTACAAGTCAACACTCCACATCCATGGGTCTCGGATACAGAACCTGAAAACTTAGTTCAGTTCTGAACACTGTGTTGTTTAGATTAACACTACAAAAATACTTTGGTTGATTAACTTGAGCTGACTTACAAATGTCAAAATACTGAAAATGCTTGCATGACAGACATCAAGCAAAGTCCATATACCAGACATAAAAATTGGTTAGGTCAAGTTGTCTCAACATGTCCAAACTTAATTAGTTTAAGCAGCATCTGTTTTAAACTCAAGGCTCACATAGTGTCTCAGAGTTTAGATTGATGAGAGTGTATTCTATCTTCAGCAGTACTGGGTTCTTTGCAGCAGTTTAAAAAAATATTAAAAAAAACCAAACAGCAAAGAACAGCACTAGAAGGGACTTACACTTGGTTTAACCACGAAGTTGCGCTCATTACGGCTTAAAACTACAAGTTGATGAGCAACTCCCCCTACACCGACGGAAGGCCGCAGGCCGCCCCGCAGCTCCACACAGGTGACGGCGGCGCAGCGCCAACCGGGGCCGCCCTCACGCTGCCGGGAAGCGGGCAGAACACGAACCGCAGCAGCGAGGAAGAGCTTTTACTCTGCCCTCCCGCCAATAAAGAGTTTAAGGAGAGAAACCACGCCGGGGACCGCGGAAAGAGGAGATCCTCTCTCCTTCCTCCCGGGAAGGCCTACACGCCTCACCCTCTCCCCACGCGGCGCAGGGGCCCCAGCTCCTCCCTCAGGAAGGGAGCTCCCGGCCCGGGCCCTCGGGAAGCGTCGGCAGCAGCACTGCCTGCCCCTGCCCCGCTCCCCCGCCTCCGGGACCGCAAACCCACCTCCTTGACGGAGAGGAACTCCAGCAGCGGGAAGACCAGGTGCCGGTCCAAGAAGTGGGCAATCCTAGTGGTGAGATCGTACTCCGCCATCTTGGCGACGAGACAGGCAAAGGGAGAGGAGGGGCTTCTTATGGGCCCTGCGCCTGCCCGGCGCCTGCGCGACCCGCACCGGGCAACGGGGAGGAGGTGGCGGCGCCTGCGCGGTGCGTCGTTAGTCGCTGTGGCGTGGTGGCCTCGGCCGGTGCAAGGGGAAAGAGCTGAGGATTTTTCCCCTGACGATGAGGAGGGAGGGGCTGCGGTAGACCTTGGGCTGGCTGTTGCTCGAAGCGGCTGCGTGGCCCGGCCGGGTGGCGGGATCGGGGCCCTGTGGGGAGGCGGCCGGGCCCAGCCGGGACCCCCAGCGCGACCTGTGCCGCCGGTGTGGTGAAGGCGCCAGAGTTTATGTCCTGTGATGTGTGGTCAGCTTAATAGGACTGACTTCAGAAGTGGTGGAAAATTTCTTCACCGAAGGCGGTATCAGGCCCTGGAGCGGGCGGCCCAGAACGTGGTGGGATCGCCATGTTTGGAGATACTCCACAGACAGGTGGACGTGGCCTGAGGGACGTGGTTTAGTGGTGATTTCAGCAGTGTTAGGTGGGTGGCTGAACTCTATGATCTTAAAGACCCCCTCCAACCTAGATCAGTCTATGATTCTATTCCATGAGTTTCTCCTAAAAGTGTTACTGAGTAGCTCTGAGGTGTGAGCCCAGCTTCACCACCTTTTGCTTGGTGTAGGACCTTGAATTGATTTAATCTCTTAAAGAGGAACTGGAGGGGTCCTAAACTTTGGCAGCTAGTGAACTATTTATCAGGTGATGCTCTGTGTTAGCCATGGTTCTGAGCTGAGTGCATGACGGGTGAGATGCAGTAATTAGGCAAGGGAGCTGGTGGACAGGGGCTTACACAGTTAAATCCAAGCAAATCTGGAAATGTGGTGTTGACTTCAACAGCAGAAATGGGGGAATCATGCATATTGATGATAGCTTGTATTTCTTGTAGCCTGAGTAAGGAGAGTAGCAACTTCACCATGATGTTAACTCACCAGAACATTGACTGGTATAAAAGGCACTTTTTTATTTTATACTTGGTATGTTTTCTTTTGTCAGGATGTACAGTTGATTCTAGTGAGTCAAGCCTCATCTCTTCATCTAAAGCATAACTCAAGCCTTTGTCACAAGGAAACTTTTCCTTCCCTAAGCAGAGGCATTCATCATTTGCTTAGTGAATCATATAACTACAGACTATGTCTGCAGCTACAGTAGCTGTTTATGCTGAATAGTGAGCTGATATAGTTGTAGTACAGATTAGTTTTAGGGTTGGCTGGTTTGTTTGAAATGTAAATGGGAAATGAGAAATAAGGAGGTAGTACATTTAGTAAGACATTCATCAGACTGTTAGTGATGTTCTCCCTACTTTAAGAAAAGATGTAAAGGCTCCAGAATTAAGGATGTGACAGGCTGGTTTTTAGAGGTAAGTCTTAAGAGCAGCTAAATTATTACAATGGTAGAAGGTGTCTTGTAAGAAAAAAAAAGTTTTTATGCAAGATGAATGGATTCAGTTCTTCATGTGACCCCAAATTATTAACTTGTAGTTTTGCACATAGTAATGCTCTTCTCAGAACATCAGCTGTGGAAAAGAATTATCTTTTTACCTGCAAGTCAACCTTATATTTTTCATGGTGATTGTAGATACCATTTGCATTAACTAGTATCTATATGATACCTAGATATCACTCATGGCATACGTCATCTCTAATGGTGAAAGTTACACCCCTGTAATGCTTTTCCTATAGTAACTATATGGGTTTAACCAGGGTCTATTCAAACTTGTTGCTCGTTGTTCCTCCTTAAGGCAGCTGGGTTACAGAGCTGCCAGGGGAAAGCAGGCTGTGGACTTACCAGTGGAAGGCCCTCAGCAGTACAGAAGCACAAGCATCCAAGGTGCTATGCAGTGCTTGATTTTATTTGATGAGTGACTGCAAGAAACACATACAGTAATGACTGAAAAGGTGTAAGGAACTAGCTGAGGAGAGCCTTTATCAGGAAGACTCTTACAATAATACTGTGTCAAGAGGAACTGTCAGGACAACTGGTTGTTGTAAATTCCTATAGTGGAATAAACACTGCACTGAGGACCACTGTTCTGAGTAATGAAGAGCGTGACTTAACTGCTTTGGTTATAAATAGCGATAGCCCTCTTGGTGAAAATTGTTCTAAAATACTTTGGGGCCTTCATGGCAAAACAGTCTTAGCCAGTCCTACCTGAATAAGTGGAAACTTGAGTTTATTTTGAACTCTTGCAGAAACAGCTGACTGAGGAATTACAAAAGGCATAGTAATCTCTAGGCCAAATTTCATTTTTGACATAGGCTGGGCTTGAAGATGAAGTGATTTAACCTAGTGGAACACTTTTCTTCTGGAAATTCAGTCGACTGCGCTTAAGATTCTCAAATACCAGTGTACTTGAGATTGTTGGTTTGGTTCATGAAACAAAAGCCATTTGGCTGGAATTATCTAGAGAAATATCTTAAAAAAATCAACAGAAATGTATCTTGCTCAGGCTGGGTCTTTTGATTTCATAGTTCTTAAATAGTGAGGAAACTTTGACTAAGGGATTCTGTTTATATAATGGGTTGTCATTTATCGTACTGCTAACACAGCGGTGGAATCCAACATTCTTTGTATTGTTAGAATTTAGTAATCACTAGGAAATCATAGTAAAATATTTTTGTCTCATATTATCAAAGGGAAATTGAACCTACTTACTTCTTTCACATCCTTTGACACAGAAGATATGATTCAAATCTTACATAACTTGTTTATGTTTCATTTTGGTATTTGTAATTCATAAATTATATTCCTGTCTTTTTTCTTTTAGCTTTGTTTATATCTGGAAAATGTTTTTAATTCCTGCATTCCATAAATATTTTTACACTCGTTAATACAAAAATATTCCTAACATCAAGAATGTGACATCTAGAAGAATTCACTGCTGTCTACTTCTTCTGGATAGCAGTCAGATTTACACTAAGTTTATCTCATAATTCAGCTGAATGATCATAAAATAGAAGATGACTATGTTGATGTGCTGTTTAAAGTATTTGGAAAAATATAAATGAAGAAACAGGAGAGTCCAAAATGGAAGTACCATATTAAAACTTTATTCTGATGCAAGGATGTTAGTAAAGAACTTGTCTAGTGGAATGATAATTATATCAGTAGAGTTACTCTGCATTTATACTAGTGCACCTTGTTTCAGCAGGCTTTCCTCACTTGAAAGGATGGCCATATTAAAAAGTTGAGGGCACCAATGCTTACCTGGTGGTACTTTACTGGTGAGTGCTGTTATACTCTATCTTCAGCTTTCAAGGTGACATTTTATGTATTTTTGGAAATATTTCTTTTATGAAAAGCCCAAACAATTTGTGGAACTCTACTGTACTGCAAAGTTCAACAATAATTTGAATCAAGTGAACATTTGAATATAAGTCAGTCAGTTTTAATACATTCTCTCTCAAGGTTTCAACCAAAATTTGTTTTTTATAAAGCAGATAAATAGAATATTATTTTTTTTCCTTCACAAAGGTGATGAAGAACAGAGCAAGTAAGGATAAAATTATGTCGTGAGGAAAGGGTTTTTATGTGTACGTTCCACTTGTTGGGAAAAATACTTCCTTTCTCATAACTTACAAATATTGGATACTTGTCAGAATAAAGGCTTAAGAGTTGAATCTCTTACACATATAGATGTATCTGCCGACCGACATCCTCTTAAAGGATACGTCATGTATCATAATATACTGGCACGTATCATCATTGCAAGGAAAACCATGTGAATTAGGGCTTTGAGTCTGTTCTTAGTCTGTTGCTTCGCTTTATTCAGAGAATATGGTATATCAAAGGAATGGAGAGGGGGAACTCTTAAACAGAAATAGTCTTTATCTTTCCACTCTATGGAGCAGTTTTGATTTTGTTTGTCAAGGTAACAAGAAAAGATAGGAGAAAGTATAATTTGATTTTAAAATAACTGATTTGAATGTAATGTGATTTGAAAATGTGTCTTCAGTGTTACCAGCTTATCCAATTCTGTGCTTTCAAGAGAGATTTGAAAGGCCTGTTAGAAGGCAGAACTAGATCTGGGAATTACAGAAAACTTCAGTGAGCTTACTTGGATTGCTTGGGAATAAATTAATTTGGCTCTGTAAGTATGACAAAGTGTACTTTAAATATACTAAACAAGGCAAGGCAAAGGAAATTGTAAGTAAGGCTTTTTATCCCAGAGTATTGAAATCAGGGAGGAAGAGCATAATTCAATCTCAAATCTTTATTATTGGTGTTGATGGATGAGCATGAAAGAAAACAGCTTTGCTTTCCAATTCCAGGTTGTTCACAGGAGAGGGATTTGGAGAAAAAACATTGGAGTTCAAGTATATTTGAACTTGAGATCAGAGAAACAAATGAGGCTTTTCAAAATAGGCATGTTCTAAAGTTATTTTTCAAAATAGTGTTAGACATTAAGGTGTACAACAAATCATGCATTAAGTAACTCAAAATTGTTGCTCCTTCGATTTATGTAAGAAAAAAAATATATAAAAAAGAAGAAGAAAAGCGAAATTAAGGGCGGGGGAGAGGGGGAAGGAAATTTTCCCAGTGGGAAATGTGTTTAAATGTTATATCCCCAGAAAGTATTTGGGGAAGCGTAATAGGTTATTATGAAAAACTTTAAGTATAATAAATGTACAACAGCTTGTAGTGAATATTACTTTCTAAGTTTATGTATGGAAAGAAAACTGCATGCTGATGAACAGCAAGCAATTGTACAGTCTTTGTACTTGACCATTGGATGTTTAGATTCAGTTATGAGGAATTTGTGGAATAATTGTACATAAAGATCTTAGAAGTCACACAGGTATTTATATAACCAGGCTTTTTGAAACAGTAATTTGAAAGCCCTCTGAATTTTATATAAACCTGGTTGTAGCCATGAGTTTTATGACCTCTGTTCTTGTCATATGGTCTTCTTTTTGTCTCAGATGTCTTTTCTGACTGTGGCTTTAAAAATTGGCTCCCCTCTTCAATATTCATGAAATAGAGCTTGAAACTATTTTAGCTTAAGAAGTTTACCTCCAAGTTTTATTATTTTAAAATGTTTCTGAAATATTTTTAATACCTGGAAAATGGAGAGGATATGTTTCACGAGGACTTTAGTTTAAAGATTGCAAACCACAAGCATTATATAGCAAATGGGTGTATTTCTTGAAATGGAAATTTTTTTTACCTTTTTACAACTAAGGGAGGGCAAAATCATTTTATGTCATGTTCATGTATGTTACGTAGTCCCCACAGAAATTTACCAGCTTGCAATGACTTAATTTCTGTTGTGTTTTCTTCTTTTATATTGTAAATGTTTTATTACTGCTTTATTTAGTTCTGCATTCTTATCTTTATTTAGTTACTGTGTTATTCAAATGTAACTTTGAAACTGGTAATCTTCTTTTCAGTAATTATGGCACATTATGGATACCATGTTTCTCTAATAAGGGGTGCAGATGTGTAACATTCACAACCCTAAATTTGGCTCCTAAACACAGGATTTTAAAGTACTTGAGCAAAAGTAGTACTCGAATTTAAACACTGTGCATGCCCAGATTGCTCTCTAGATTCATTAGAAACCAGTCAGCTCTGATCCAGAGGTCTACCAGTCTTCACATAGACACAGCAGTGTTCTTAACAGCCCTACTGACTGGAGCACCAATAGATAGATCAATCACACAATAAGTTAATGCTCAAGTAAGCTGCCCCAAGAGTGTAATGGGAAAAATGGGGAGAGAGATCTATAAAGCTTGATATGTGCTCTGTCTTTTTTAGATTAAAAATGCATAGCTTTGTAATCAGGTGATAGGTCTGGCCAAAAACTTAAACACATCAGGAAACAGTTCAGAATCGGAACCAAGCAGAAGGAAGCTGTTCCTCCTCCATTTCTCATTATTTCCCCAGCTACAGTTTTTCTTATAAACTAGCCTTAGTGCACCGGGCCTGGGTTGCCAAATGGCTCATTTAACCTCCCAGAAGGATGAGGTATTATTCTCCTGTAGCAAGACAAAAATTAAAGAGAAGAGAGACTTAGGATTGTCATCTGGGCAAATGGACAAGGCAGGTGTGGCAAATAAGTTGATAATGTTCCTCTATCCAAAAGGTAAATTTTACTGTGAGCAAATGCTCTGGGCTTTGGTTTCAAGTATCTTAGAAAGAGCTTACAATTAAAAACAGGGGCACTTTTAAGATCGATGGTTGCCCTGGCAGCTGCTTATTTACCTGCATTTACTGAAGAAAAAATTTCTCATTTCTCAGGATCATTCATTAATCACTCTGCTGTCAGCCTGCCCTGTTAATTGGGTTCTAGGCTGGTCCCAGTAACAGGGAGGATGGTGTGTCAGAGATTGCAACCCCATACCTGTTCTGCCTCATTTGGCTATGGGACAGGACTGGGGCTGGCAAGCCTAGTCCTGGCTGCTTGCAGTAGCTTCACAGAAACAAGTAGCTTGGTAAGGGCTGGTGGTGAACACTTACCGGTAGTGTTAGATGCCTTTGCTGTGGGAGCCCTGTGGGGTATACACTGTGGATTTAGGGACAATCTGGAAATATCATATGCTATATAAATATATTTCTTTCACCTTTGGATGCTTTTATTGCACCTGTCTTCTGGAGGTCATGATAATGGTCACAGTCACCATGTCAAGTCCTACAAGAAATCTGTATCCAGGTGAGTGTAATATATCCACAGCCTTCTGCATCATTGTCAGACAGCAGTTGTTCAGAAAGGATGGGACCCTGCTACAGGCTGCTGGATACTGGCTTGTAATGTTCATGGGCATGGCAGAGTAACCAACAGCCCACAGTGGATCTGGGTACTTGGGTTTATTCAAGAACCAGTAAGATTACAGCTTTTTCTCTGCTAGATTCTCTCACACGCACTCGTTTTTCCTCATCATTGTGTTCAATATGTCTTGGCTTTCCTTCCCAGCAGGGAGGTCACTGCTGGTCTGGGATCGCTGAAGACAAAGTCATGCTGGATTGTGGTGTGCTGCTGCTCACAGACCAAGGTCCCTGAGCACCCCCTGGCAGTTGTTTCCTCACATACCCCCCAATCTCCAGGATCATTCCTCCAGCTGGGATTTTCACCACCTTCTTTCCAGACCCCTTTCTTCTCTCCAAAACCATGTCTTTTTTTTCAAGGAATGCTCTTTGAGGCCCCTAGCCTCCCATTTTCTCAAGTAGTCTATGTGTAGAAACACAATGCATGATCAGCTTCCTAATTGGGGGTTCTGTCTCTGTGCTAATTGGAGGGGCTGGGATGTGCCACTCTTCAGTCACAGTTTTATCAAAATTTATAGCCAGACTGTACTGGTTGCCAGTAGGAAGCAGCAGTCTTCTGAGAGTTCAAAAGTTCAGTTTTGGACATTCACACAGGTATAGACCCAGTTATCACCTGCCTGTTAGTTTTTAAACTTCTTTATTATTTTTTTTCCCTCTGCAACAGTAACACACCAAAGATGGCTGAAAATATAAAAAGAAACCATCGCTGTTCTCGGGCTTTGTTCATGGGAAGTGGACTGAGTCACCATGCTAACTACAAGAAAAACATTCCAGTCTTACAGTGTTCCCTGTACTCATCTCAAATTAACTTCTCCAGGAGGAATAACATTTTAGGCGCATTTGTTGAGGAGGAAAATTGAAGCAGGGAGATGATAAAGACTTACTCAGAGCCAGCACAATAGATTGGTGGCAGGACCAGGGAAAGAGGAAAAGATCTGACCTCAGTCTGGTCTCTTGCAGTACTTAATTGTTGTAGGGGCCTCCAGACGGTAATGAGTCTAAGACAGTGGAAAGCAGAATTTCTCACGGGGGCGGGGGTTGTGGTGAAGATGTTCATTTCTCTTCTTTTGTTTGGGAGCTGTCTTTGAAGGCATTGTTCTTCCACAGCTGCAGTAGCCTACATTCATTGTGATAATTGTGGGACAATATGTAGAATGGATGATTGATACATGAGATAAAGTTGTGTAAGAATATTACAAGAAGATCATATGGACATAATAAATTATGCAAAGGCAGCTCAAAGAAATAAGCTAAGGACAATTTTTGTGGGGTACAATGTGGGAGATGGTACAGCAGATTGAAATGGGGATAAAAATGGATAAGAGGGACAACTAAAACGTTTGCTAGAACAAGTCCCATAACAGGATATGAGTTGAAGTATTACAGATATGTACAGCAGAAAAAATATGGTAAGTAGCTTATGGACAGAAAAAGAAACAAATTCTCTATGCTCAGGAAGAGCTCTGTACTCCCTGTGCACCCTGTCATCTTTTTTCTATAGGAGGTCTAAGTGCACCATTTACCTTTGGTAGGAAATCCAGGTACAGGCAGAGTCTGGATGTTTGAGAGACCAGGACCAGGAAGCACCACAGAGTTTGAAGAGCAGTCTAGACGCATCCAAAAAGGCAGGAGATTGCTGCCTTACAAAATGAGAGATGAATGCATGAAGGGTGTAGGATGTAGACAGCAGTGAGCAGGCAAAATTTGTTTGGGCTTTGTTTATTATTTTGGGGTTTTTTTGAGACACTTTATATTTTGAGACACTTTGTTACCATCTCTATGTTAAGGTTTTTGAGTCAGGTATTCTCACATTGTTCAACTCCTCTTCTTGCTATTGTTCAGTTGCACTGTATGGCCTGGACTGTTTGAACTCTCAGCAAATTTAGTTTTAAGAGTATTTTGAAATATTTTATATCGAGAAGGCTAAAGAAATGGATATAAAAAAATGGAGATGCAACCTGCAATGAGGAGAAATTGTTATTACTAAAGGAGTATCCGAAGTGAAGTTACTAACTTCTTGTTAACATCCATCTACTGAGTCCACTGGTTAACTCTAGGTTTTTAGCAGATACTGTAATAAGCATGGCTGCCTGGGGAACAAGCAGTGGAAGGAGGAATGGTATAGGCACTCCTGTCAAATTACCATATTCACCCTGTGGCTGTGGACTTCTCTCTCCTTTGACAATAAAGGGAGATTAGCTGCTAAAATGCTGGCATTGTCTCGCAGGCTATGAACTGGCTCAGAATCCCCATTCTAAATGTAGCCTCAGCCAGGACGGTGAAGGGAAGCTGACTTTCCTTCCTCACTGTTGTATGCATAATATTGTATTGATCTGTATAATTTGTATTGGTGTTTTCAGTCAACAGAATATGATGTTTTAGATGTCAATAATGATTCCCTCCTTCCCTAAAAAGACCGGTATTTCTAAATGTCTAGTATCATATCCTTGTAGACTGGTCTGCTGTGGCATGATATTATCTTAGGGAGTTTGATCCAAACCTGTTGAAGGTATTGGGAAGGATCAGTTTATTCCAGTGGATTTTAGAGGGTCAGAAACAGATACAGGATTTGGACAAGAGCTTAGCATAATATAGTAGTATTGCCTGCAACAGCACAGCATTTTCCTCACTACTAAATCACCTTAGGATATTTAGAGAGGTCCCTCTTTCCCCTCCCAAAATACTGCTAAAGTTGTAATTGCCTGTGCTAATCTTTTACAGTACTGTTATTTCATGAGCTACATACAGGCGCAGAATGTTATGAAACTGTGATACGTTTAAGTTATTGAAGCAACAGTTGTTCATGATGTTGTGTTACGTTTCCTCCCACAGAGAAGGGATGTGTGGGGTTTTTTGTTTTGTTTTTGTTCTTTTTTTCAGTTGGTTATTTTTTTTCAAGCTATTAGGCCTTGAAAAATGGAAGTCCTGATATAATCTGAAATAGTATTTCCTGAAGGGCCACATTAGAGCAATATTCTAGGAGTCATTTGTGAGAATCATTTGTCATTTTATCCCTACAGGCAAATTTGTAAAGGTTAGTGAAGGCTATTTGTCAAAGTTAAATGCTGCCTAAAATTTTGTTTCCAAAATACAAGTAGTTTGTAAATAGTAGTTGTCCTTTTCAGATTATTTGGGTAAAAATAGTTTTGAATACGACATATGGAGGGAAAAAGTGTTGAAAGTGAAATTATTTATACACTTAATTCTGAAGATCTAAATTTCTGCATAGTTTCAAGCTAAGCCTGCACAGTTATAATCAGAAAATTTGGATGGTCTATGTGCAAAAACTCCTCGTGCCAATAACCAATACTCAGAAGACTGCACATATTTTAAACAGAATTGGCTTAAAATTGGAAACAAGTGTATTGCTGGCTAAAAGTGTTTGTATTGTATATCCTGCTCTTTATTCTTCTCTAAATGCAAATGATGTCTTGCAATTTCAAAATGTCACTATATATTGCAAATGGTTATACTTATAGGTGGAATTTAAGCTTCCAGTGTAGTGAATTCCACCTACTTTGATATGGTTTAATAAAGTTTCCATACAAAGTATTTGCAGTACTAGGAAGAAGGCTGATACAAGAACCCTGCCTTTAGTGTAGCAAAATGATTTGTGGTTATTGCTTTTTAACGTGTTCTTTAAAGCATAATCATAAGAATATGTATGATATTAAAAATCATACTCTACTTAACTATGGCATTAGCATCTTACAGGGAGTTAGGTAAGAACCTTTCTTCTTTTAAATTAGTTTAATTTAGAGTTTTCTTTGTATTTTCCATCAAGTTACTAGTTATTTTCTGACAATGCAAACTGGGGAGTTTAGATAACTGAAATCGCAGTAAACTTGTAGGCTTATAGGGTCTGATTGAAAGCAGTGCTTAGGTAAGTGATAGTCCTTCCACACAGCTTGATAACCAGTCATATTCATATTAAAAATGCTGAAACAAAGAAGGGAGTGCTTGTTTTCCTGAACTTTTTAATCAGCAAACTCTTCCCCAAAGATGAATCAAATCCTCTTTTTTAGTTTATTCAGCATAAATTAATTAAATTGAAACCTGATTAGCTCACAGTTGGGAGAATTTCTCTGCAATGACTTGGAACACTTGCTAGGGATTAACCCCAAATCCCAGGCCCTGTATTTTTCTGCGCTGCCTTTTCTAGTGGCATCATTTGTTCACGGTAAGAGACTTTAGAGCCCTTGTTTTGGATGTTGCTGAAAGATTTATGTGCTTTTCACCTGTGTTTTAAAATGCTTATATGTTAATATAAGACTCAGCAGTTCTCCAGGAGGAATTTTCTGAGAATCCGTGAATCAGTATTTTTGAAGTTGAGTGTACGAGTTACACAAAAGTAGTTTTATATTACTTTAAGCAGTAGAGGAATTGCCACGATTGTAAAGTAGTAATTCCATTAGCTTGATGTCAAAGCTATGCCTGCATCTTTTCTGCTAAAGACAAAAGCCCTTGTGAAAGTGCTTGCTCATTATTGAGAAATAATAGGGTAATACTGTGCAGTTAAGTATGAAAAGTTTTATTCTTACATCAACAATATGTTAATGATAAGCGTAACATTAGCCTGTTGACATACTGAATTCTTCAGAATAATCATTGTATGTCAAATGTTTTTAGAAGTTTTACAAAGAAGTCTCATTTTTAAGTCCAGATCGTAGCCAAAAGGTGGCAGTATTCTATTCAGTATTCATTTGCAAAACAATATAAAAATGCATGTATTTATTGACAATTTGCTTCTAATATCAGATCAAACTGGATGATTTCATTTTGAAAATCATGTCAGTTTATGAAAAGGACTTACTTAGAATGAAATTAGAAATGAAATTTCTTGCTTGTACCTGAAAGCTTGCAAAAAATAATGTTACATAAATTTTAAATGTTATGCGTGTAGTGTTTCACGTGATATCTGCATCGTCACTAAAAGATAACTGTAGGATCAGAGTGTCTTTATGGAGTGCTTAAGAGCATTTGAACTTTTCCTTTAAGTGTTGGCAGAGTTAAACCATTTCACCTTCAAAACCAAAGAAGTTAATCTCCACATGCTTTTAATATGAGCCAAAACTGCTGCATTAAAAGCAATTTGTTTTATACACCCTAGAGATGTTGTAATATTTTTCATAAAGCGAGTAGGGACTTTTTTGTGCTGAGACAGCAATAAGTTGAAGAACTGTTGAAATACTGCTTTTCCTGCCTGCCAAGCGTTTAGCTATACTTCAGTGGTTTGTCTCAGAATACTTCGAGATAGAAGTTTAAATATTAATGGGAGAGAAAGCTTGCAAGTGCAATTATATTCAAGGAAATGTTTCCATGTAAATTTTGATCCATTGTTATGCCAGATGTAAATGTGAAATTCCTGTAGTTACAGAATAAGTTTTAAGTCCTGTGCAGTAAATAAGTAATTTATATTAATATGAAGTAATTTTAAAAATCACTTTTTGTTACAGCCTTTTAGAAATATTTGAGAATCAAAGATGACTCCCTCAAATATTGGCCAGTCTGTTTTCCTGTAAATGTATTTCATCCTTTTCAGTGTTGAAAAGTTTCGATAGACATTAAATGTAGGGTAGAAGAAAACTTGATTCAGAGGGCAGGACCTGGGAAATCCATTTGAAATGGTGCTGCTTTTTAATATGCTTCCATATTCACTTCCATTAGAGTATAATTTACACCTATCTATCTTTTGTAATGTCAAGCAAAACATGGTACAGTTCCCAAGGGAACTGGAATTAATTGGCCTTAAGATTCATCACTGTCTTCTTCCTCTTTTGCCACTTTATTTTCTGGAATAGCCCACTTGCTACATCTCTAAGGGCTGTTGCTTCAAAAAAGGACGAGAAACACATTTTGGTTCAAGAATCTTTTTGGTGTTTTCATATTGACAAGAAAGTGATGTGAAATTTTATTTTTCATTTACTCAAACGAGGCAGGGCATTGTATCACTAGCACAAATTCAGGAAACATCATGAACATGAAGTGGATGAAGGTATCAGCTATGAAGATATAGCTGGATGCCACAGATGGAATTAAGAGACTGTTCAGAAAATCAAAACGGATGATTTTACTTTTTCACCAGTAACTCCTCACTTTTTAGCGGAAAGGAAAGTCCCAAGGAAGTACAAGCATGTGAATGCTGACTTAGCTAATAATCTGTTTCCTGCGTGGCTCTAGTGTTTGTGATCCATCTGCTTCTAGAGTCTATTCCCAGAGTATTTTGGAAAAGCTTACTTATACAGAAAGGCCTAGAAATTTCCTGAAATTATTCTGGGAACAAATCGAGAGGATAGTGCAAACTCGGACATACTCTTGTATATGGATATCTAGAAGAACCATTTCTTGGGTCGGTGTGTTCCTGAGATATTTAATATATCCCTGGAGGTGGGGGGAGAAGTCTTCTCAGTGTACGCATCACATTCTGTGGAAATTGTTCAGGAAATACAACACAACTACAGCAATGATATATTTACATTACATTTCAAATACTGTGAGCGCATCTAAATCTAAAAATGATGGCATACACTTTAAATAAAATGTGATTGTCAGAGCTGTCATCGTGCAGGTTAAAGATACTTCGTGCATATGCAGTTACATGAGGGAGGGGAAATGATGCTCGCAGTTTTCTTTCTGCCGTTGAAGTGAAGGGGTTTTATGCATTCAAGTATTACTCTTAACAGAAAACTTCTTTGTGATTATATGTAAGTAGAGCTTTAGGTGGAAGTTTCGTCTGCTAAGAGAAAGATGAGCTCCCAGAACAAAACAGAACAAGTAGGGGAAGTATTTGGAAGATTTCTGCGTTTGTGTGTGGGAGGAGGTTTGCATCTGCCGGCTGCATGTGTGCACTACACTTTATGTTACTGCTGCGGATGGCCTGTGCCTGTGCACTTGTTTCCAGGGTCTGCTATCTCTGCTCATTAGAGAAGCTCTGGTTTCCTCTTGAACTTCTGGCTCTGCCAGCACCCTCTGTTTTGTCTTGATGCCAAACGCAGCAGTGGGCGGGATGGGGGAGGCCGTGCACATTTACAGCCGTTCCTGAAGTTCATGTGCTGCCTCACGTATTGCTCATCGGGTGAGATTACACTCCCGAGGCCCTTGTGAGTTATCCCTGTGTCTTGGTGATACATCAATAAAAATATAACTGGCTTGCAAATTGTGTCCTCTGTGTTCCTCCAAGAAAAGCTTGTGATGTGCAATAAATCAATAGTTATTACTTGTATGCTCCAGTGTTGGTTTTGAGCTGTCTGTATTGTAGAAATTAACAGGACATTCGTCTCCCACCTGATGTGAATTCCTGTTTTTTTTCATAGTCTTTCTGCAGTAGACCTTCCAGTGGCTAGCTTCCCAGCAATGTTTCCAGCCTTCAGTTTTCATTAAGCATACTTGTTTTACTTTAAAAAAAAGATAGTGAACATTTAACTGATGGGCAAATCTTGCCAAAACCTAGCTTATTACATTTATATGCCTTTATGCCTTTACTCAGAATTGGTTTTGGGGAATAAAGGCAGGGCAGGAGATAAGTTCTAGGAAATTTTGTCTTTTGGGGCGTTCTGGTGTTATTTAACTTTGGCATAAAATGCAGATTGGTCTACAAGACAAATATAATTCATGTATAACTATGCCCGTCTCTCTTGGAAGTCACAGGGAGACTTTTTAGGGACTCAAATGAAGTTGGGTAGGCCAGCATCTGCTTTGAAGATACTGTTAATGATGACATTGCTGAAGAATGTAAAGACAGCAGGACTGATTCTGTGCTGTTTGCGTGCTCTGAAGTCACTGTAAAATAACAGAAACTGCAGGTTTGTCCTAAGATTTATTTGTGGCACTCATGGTTACAGTGCATGTATCTGACATGGCACACAGACAAGAACACAGCATTGGTTTTACAAGAAACTGATGTTTCTATTGCAGATTATTGGGAGATTATATTCTAGATTCTGCAGCGCCGGTACCTTCTGCTCCCACTTTTTGACATTCCTGAGGTCACACATTTTGAAGAATTAAATTTGGTGAATATCATGAATATCATCATGCACTTAGCATATAATTTTCTCCTGAGGCTTGGGGAGGCGTTGTTTTAAGGGGTATTTCTCATTATGTGACAACACATTATTACAGTTTTTTAACTGTCCATTTTTCTACCTAAAATTTAGAACTCTTTCAAGAGAATTTTCTATTTTATGAGAAATTCCTAATTTACAAGTATCAGTAACGCTGTGCAAGGGGTGAGTATCTTGTTCTATTCATGCCATTCTTCCTACAGATGGACGGACTTGAAGGAGGATTTTCAAACATATCAGGCTATTCCTTGCTGGTGCTATGAACTGACATCCTGTTACGGAGGCCTTTGCAGTGGGCTTCACTGGCTTTACAAGGTTTGAAATAGTGGAAATTGTAAGTTAGTGAGATAGGTGGAGTGTTAAAGCTTAGAGCCTTCTCCTTTTGCCTCAAATGAGCGTGATCTTGTAAAAAGTTAGTTCAGCTGCTAAGATTAATATTATTCTTGCTTTCAACAGCCATTACTTCACATGTACTAATTTCTGAGATCAGATGCAAGTCAGTTTTTAACCCAGTTCACTGAGGAAGTAAGGCTTCTGCAGTCATGCCACAGGTACCTCTGATAGTCCTTTGTAACAGTTGCTTAAACTGCAGGCCAATTCAGTCATGTTTAAGAGTAGGGTAGAGATGCCAGAAGGAAAAATCTCTGCAGCATTTCCAGGGACTGTATAAAGCCCCTGAACTTACTTGTTCCTTTGACAGAGGACAAGAGACTTGATTTGCAGCTGGATTTCCAGGCAGCCAAGTAGATAGACGTGTTAGCCAGCCTGTCAGGTATGTGTCTAGTTGCAAGATGTAGAGTGTTACTTCTCTTGTCCAGCAGAAAACAGATGCAAGTAGGTAGGGAGAACTTGAAAATACGGCTGCAAAACATGAGAGTGTGTGTGTTAAGGGGTGGGAAGGGGCTGTTGATGTTACTGTTCAGCCAACAGACATGGAGACAAAGCCAGATTTTCCAAGAAATATTTGATTGCAGCTAATGGAGTGTGCAACAAACCTTAAACTATTATATTAGTAATTACTGTCTAATGTGTCTGCAGTTGAGACTATAATCACACAACGTAAAAAAAATCAACATCAAAGAACTTAGCACTCCTTCACTATTGCTGTCAATTTTGTGGACTTCTGTGCTGAGTCTCACAGTCATCCTAAATGTATCTCAAATTATTATGAATTCTACTTAATGTAGTAGAACTTTAAAGTGCTGGAAATACTCAGGGAAAAACACATCCTCTAAAAAGCCAAGACACATCCATATTGTTGGTGAAGTTTAAAATATCTTACTTGATCTTTCTCACCACCAGCCTATAATCAGTCTCTAACAAGACCTTTCTATGTATCAGACTTCAGGAACTGCTGAAATAATGAGAAATGTAAAAGCAAACGTGAACTTCGTACTTCTTCTCCCATAATGGTAAAGATCTAATATACAACTGAGGGGAAAGGTGTGGGTAAGACTGCTTGAAATCATCACCCTAAGGGCCTTTTCCTTTAGGGCTTAAGTCGAGATTGTAGCAAAAATGGGATTCTCTAGTCCCTTACAAGGGTGTGAATGTTGCTAATGCAGCCCCTTGGAGGCATGATTAGTTACTTAGAGGTAAATGCTTGTGCCCCCATTGGCAAAATACGTCTAGGGATCACAGCTGTTACTCCAAATAACTGAAAATGTCTTCAATGTATGTATACTCTAAGCTCTAAAGAAATTACTGGCTCCAGCTATTGCTGTTATAGAAGCTAAAATCATGGAGTTCAAGATCCTTAAGGCAGCGAGGAGGATGCACAGCAAGCTCACCACTCTGGAGTTCAGGAGAGTAGACTTTGGCCTCATCTTCTTGGTAAAATACCATGGAATAAAGCCCTGGAGGGAAGAGGGGCCCAAGGATGCTGGTTAATATTGACACCTCCTCCAAGCCCAGGAGCAATGCATCTCAACTAAGAGGGAGTCAGGCAAAAAAACACCAGGACAACTGTGTGGATGAACAAGGAGCTCCTGGAAAAACTCAGAAAAGAACATGGACCTGTTGGAGCAAGTCCAGAGGAGTATTTAATAAAGCCTTTCAGAGCTCAGAAATAATGAAGTAGATCTAAAACCCTATAAGACATTGCATTTTATGAGCATCTTGTCTCCTAGAGGATACCAACCCTTTAGTGCAGGACTTAGAGCAGGTGTCTACAGAGTCTCCCCGAAGTAGAATAGTCAAAAGAAGCATCTTTCAGATTAATTTTCGGTCTAGTTTTGGAAGCTCTTTGTCTTTGCTTGTCATGTGTTTAGAGGTGGCATATTTATTATTTTCAATCCAGTGTATAGCCTATCTTAGGTTAACCTTTTCTGAAGCAGCATTAATAGCTGCCCTCTTCTCAGTTATTGCGAGAATGGAATTTTGGATGTAATATAAATTGCAAAATAGCTCTTACATGCTTCAAATAAAATTTAGGTGCAATTTGTGCGTGGAGTAATCCTGGATCAGATTTCATCTTGCACATCTTTTCTGAGTTTTAAGTGCTCTAATCTCCTTAGCCTTTATCAAGGTTTTTGGCACTATCACCGTAGTTGATTTTAGCAGTGAAAGAACAATTGACTGAATTCCAACAAGGCCTTGAGACCCAAGCTTGAGAAGTAGTGGTCAGCCCTGAAACCCAGTTTGATGTGCCACAGCATCCCAAGTTTGACATCTAAAGTCTAACTTCTCTCAGACGAGAGAGATTTTTAGACACACCTTTTCTGATGTAACCATTGAGCCAGGAGGGGGAAAATTTCACTCCAGGTGTATTTGAGTTAAAACAACTTTCACTGTAGCTTTGGTAATTGTTTCAGTAGGACAAAAGGTTGAATGACTGATCGTCTGCCCCCATTCACTAGTCCTTCTGATCTTTTTGGGCATCAGTAAGAATTTTGCCTTAATCTGGAGGAACTAGTACTTAGCAGTTTATGTTTAAGATTGTTCATGACACAGAATGGTAAAGCTTTTGCAAATAAACAGTAGGTTGAGTAATTTACTGAAGTGCAGAGAATATAGGTTAGTGTTTTAGCCACTACTGGGTAACTGAAGACAAAGGCAGCATGCAGGATAGCTGGCTGAAATGGCAGCTTTCTATTCACTTTGCAAGTAAAATTGCCTCATTTTCCCATTTGTTTTAATCTACATTTCATTTTGTTTCATTTCATTTGTATTGTTCCAGGGAGACATCATTAATCTTTCCAGTTATTCTACTGTCATCCCTGTGTCCCTTGTGGCATGGGGATGCAGATCTTAATTCTTTTGAAAGTTCCTGGTGTCAGTATATCAGTGCAGCACTGTGATTGGGAAGAGAAAAATCTGTGATGATGTCATGAGTTGTCCCTAAGAGAAAAGTTGCCAAAACCAAGCAGTTCTCTGGAGTTTTAGGCTGCAAGTCCCATAAACAGCTTTGCCAAGTGTACATAGCAAAGCTGGAAACTTTGGTGAATTTTCATTGGCTGCACTGAAAAAAACAAACCATTTTAGTAGACATCATGTAGGCAACATGGACAGGAAGATTCATTGCAATGTACTGTGACTAAGTCTCCATATTCCCTAAACTTTTCTTTACACGGGTAGTTAAACATTGTTGTCAGAAGTCTGGCATGGTTCATGAGCAGGATTCCTTCTGTCGTCCACTCATCAGTTGCTAGCTCTTACGAGGTGCTGCCAGGAGAGAAGGAAATTACTTTTAGTCTGTACAAAAACACATTGGCCCTGGTGCCTGACCCATGCAGACAGCCTTGGGAGAAGTATGCCCGTATGGGGGGATGGAGTTACTCAGGTGGAGCTCCTCCGTCATCTTCTCTGTGACAGTTTCATGTTTTCACACAGCTTTCTGTCAAGCTTTGACATCAAACCAACTTTTGGAGTTGAGAGTTTGCTCAACCTGGAAGGATATGGCACCACTAACTTCTGAAGCCTCTTAAAACCTGCCAGCAAAAGCTTGACCATGTTGCAACCAACAGGCAGGTTTGAAGGCAGGAGGTTACCACTGTCTTAAGAAAGATTAGACTTTCACCTTGTCAGCCTATACTTGGCTTATAATTAATAATTTCCAATTCTTTTTAAAGACACTGAAAATATGCAGTGCCAGTTGACTTCTGGAGGACCTTGATCGGATGTTGACATTTCAAAAGATAAACTTTTTTATCTGCTAACTTAGATAAGAATTTAAGAGAATTTTAAACTTTTAAACTTGATTTTTCAGCTACTCCCTTGATTTAAGGAAAGCAGTAGCACCTGCTCTACCTGTAGCTTCTTCTAAGGTGAGCACATATAAACCCCATAGCATTGTACACCCATCTTACGATTTCCTAAAAGTACAGATGTTCCCCCTTGCTTGCCACTGAGCAGTCAGATGTGACTTCCTTTTGTTTGTGCCCTATTATTCCTTGCTTTTCTCTCTTCGCCCTTACTGTTAATAAAAAGCTGAATATAAAAATAAAACTTAGAGAAAATCAGAACTGATGTATAAATATGGGATCCAAAAGAGTCATTTGCTTTTTTCTAGAGAGGTAATATTTGTTTAATATAACCTGTATGTGTTATGGTTCTGTGAGTGTGCACACCAGTGAATGTTTCTGAGTCTTTTTGCAATAAACTACATGTTCGTACTTTTAGCTTTTGTGATGCCAGAATCACAAAATAACACCACCTCGCAGCCAGTGACCCTGTAGTGAATGTTACATTTACATTACCAAATCTCATCACCATATGTCCGTGCATGCTTTGGGGCTCAGAGTCGTTGAAGACTGCTGTAGTTAGGTCTGTGAAATAAAATGAAACACAACTCCACATGTAAGATGAGGAATTTCTGCAAAGATGATGTTTAACAATAAAGATGTTGAGGAGAAACTAATTTGAACTGGGTTCTTCATAAGGAAATTAGGTTGTGCAATACCAACAGAGAGACTGAGAAAAGGGCATTTTCTTTTTTTGCAAATGCACACTGTGAACACTGTACAACTAAGGAGATTTTTATTAACTGCTGGGGTGCATTCTTTACGGTAAAGCTATCCATATGTGCTTTGAGTTAAGATTGTTTCTTCTCAGAATGACTAATGACAAAGGACATATAACCAGACACTTGGGTTGACTTTTGAGGCTGATACAAATGTTAAATAAAAGCAATTTTTTTCATTGTATTTCTTCGAAGGTGGTTTAATAAACAGCCTAATAGGGGCACATTTTTTGTAGTGTCCTTTGTAAGCCTTATGCATTTCTATTCTGATGTAGTGGCATTTTTTTTCATATCTTAGGAAAACTTACTGGAGGAGATTTTAATTTGGAAATTGTTTCATACCTTTACAAACTTCCCTATATGTGTATGCATATATACTTGCTCACATGAAAAGAGATATGGGAAGGGACTATCTCTGTATATAGTCTACCAATTCTACTGGAAATACTTAATTAGATGCTTTGACTATAGGGGAGTTTATTATCTAATATTCACAGATGTTTTGTTAAGTGATGTTTGAAAGATTCAAGAGATGACATTTCCACCACCCTCTCTATAAGAATCTTGATAATCAAATAGGACCATCAGTAGGAACCTTTTCCTTAATTGACGGCCTACTTTCAATGTGCCTCTTTTCTTTGAAACTGTTCTTACAAGGAAAGACAAATTACTTGATTATACTGCTCTTCTGTTACTTCATCTATCCACCTGCTTCTCCAACAGTCCTATAGTAATTTCTGAATGTGGTATCCAATTTCAACCAAATTTGACTGAGGATTAGAGGTCTCAGAACTATTAAGGTCTTATATGTTTCATGAAAATTGGTACTGAAGGAGAGAGACTCAAGTCAGTGCCCTGCTGAGTAAAGCTCAGTCACAGTTTCCCACAGGGAATCTGCTTAAATGACTGCAAGTTCATACTCGTAAAGTTAAACAAATATAAGTGCTGTGTCAGTAAAGCCTCAGTTTTGTAGTGAACATCAATTTTGTTTTTTAAAGTTTTTGAATAATAATAAAAAAGTTTTTATTGTTCTCTTTGCATTTGGCCCTCCCTTGACTTTCCTTCGTGGCAACTGAATTTTTGTTTCTTAAGCAAGAAGCTGCCAAAGTGTTTTTAAAACTGCACTGGAATAGTTGCCTACTGAATTTCAGACACTTTCAAAGTAGCATCCTGTATGTTAAGCTTACAGTTCAGGGATAACTAGAAGATCATATTCTGTGAGTAATTATGAGGAATCTAGAGAAGTTATGGCTTGTTTCCCTTTCATTTTAGATTGCCCATTAAAACTTTTATTGGGTGATTGTCATGATTTGTTTCAGAGAGCGTTAGCAAAATCCTTCCTGGTAATGTGATAGAGTAATTAAGGTTTGTTATTATGGTGATAGGTATTGCTTTAAATGGTTTCAACGTGGTTTAATTTTATTTCTTGCCAAAGAATGTTCTTATTTTCACAGCAGCTAACATTTTTATTTGTAAAAGTGTGGCTTGGAGTTCCATCCTTACTCAGGCAAAGGTCCCACTCATTTTAGGATTAAACTTCTGTTGTTTATTAGAATGGTTTTAATCTCAGTTAGTCCTCAGTGGGAATACAGGCATAAATATTTGAATAAATCTCTTTATTTAGCCATTTGTTCTGTCAGAGTTGAAACATCTAACAAGTTGTCACTCAGAAGGTGCCAGTGAACCTGATGGATGCATGCTTCCTGCGTGCAGTGGGAAAGTGGTATTCCTTACCCTGAACTCACAGGCTTCTGGGCTGGTGCCCTAGTGCCAGAGATGACAATTTATAGCTGCCTGGCACCGGGATCACTGCCCTGCCATGTAGATTTGCTTGCTAGACTTTGGCACATCACCATATGGCTGATGTTCCTCTCCATAGGAATCCCCTCTGTAGGACACCTCTATAGGAGTTAGCTCAGGTTCAAGGTAGCTCTCTAGGAAGTTGTGCTAACTTTTCTGCAAGTGACTCCACTGTCTCCTTTGCACTGCTGTGTTTGGTGACATAACCGTCAAATACCTTTCACTTTCTTCCACTTAGATTACAGATGCAAGATGGGGCTTAATCCATCTAGCTGTCCTCAGATAACTTCTCAGGTATCCAGGAGTTTCCTGTGAAGAAACTAAGATTATCTTAGTACATTTATACTGTTAACTGTATTTGCTGTAGACTGCAATGCCAGGTCCATGGACCATCTGGTGCAGGATGGTCACAGCCATGTTTTTCAGGGCAACCACTTTGAAACAGACCACTCATGACCACAGCATTTGACTTCTGTGTGTCTTGCATTGTGGCCTTACAAGCTGGGGTTTTTTTAGCATGTTTTTCTGATCAAAGTGTAATGTGTGAGTTGTATTTCATTCTGCTGGAGTGGTGATTTCGTTATATGAATCATAAGATATGTGCTGCAGCCTCTGGGGTATGACAGAGGAATGTGTGGTTATTTGCATTCATGTTGGAGGATGACACTAAGCAGGACCTGAACAGAGTGCAGAGTAGCCCCTGCTGGCTTTTGGGAGCAGTTGCTGGTGAACTATCCGCAGAGCTGCCCTTGTGTTTTGATTTGAGGGGAACTAGCTGATTTTCTCCAAAGAAAAGCTGAAGAGTAAGGTAGCCAGGTGACCAGTACCTGGGAGTCTGTCAAGGATCTATGTACAGCATAGACATGTCCACTGAGGTCCTCATGTGATGCAGTTCATCTGCTGGAAGATATGATGTCATCTGGGGTATTGCATGATACGAAGCAGAATACTCAGCTCCTGGGGCAGTTTTCTGGAGTGCTTAGTGCTTCCACTGTAAATCACCATATTTCACCAGGTCTGGAAGTTACAGTCTTTGCTGTTTTCATGGCCTTGATCATGAGCCTACCTATAAGGAAAATACTGCATGGCGTAAGGCAGCACAAGAAAGTCAAAGGACAATTTCCTTAGCTCGATATAGCTTTTTTTTTTTTTTAACATCCCTTTTAATCATCACTTTGGGTCATTTTCACACTTTTTCCACTTTTGTGATTTGTAATATTGTACTGAATTGCCTTCACTATTGATTCAAAACAAAACTCAGTTCATTTTTCTCACCATTGTTGAATGAAACTATTGTTTTAGATGGTAAAAATAAAATCCATTTAGTGTTTGGATGCTTCTGGATACTAAAATGTTTTCTGTCATCACTCTCTAAGCACAGGACTCATGACTAAGCGTCATTACCAGGGTCTGAGTCATAAAGGACTATAAGTAATGTCTGAATTCATATGCGCTTCCTTGGAAGCATTTCCACAATTATGTCTTGAAGGTTTCCCAGCTGTAGGTGCATTAATCTGTCCACACCATGGGAGAAGTGAGAACTGGATGCTTTTTCTAAGGTTTATTCTTTTGCTTTGAGAAAAACATAGAAGGCATAGTTCATCATCTTCAGTCATTTTTCCTCTCCTTCACAGTATGTGCCTGTGTTAACATTTTAGTGCAAATTAGAAGTGCACTTTTGAAACAAAACTCTCGATCGTCCCTACTGACTGTGCGTTGCTTCTCATTGTGGGGTAGTTTTGGAGCATATGGCTAGATTCCTTTGGATGAAACTAAATTGGAGTATAGACTCCCAGAGCACATCTAGTGCACTCCAGCCACAACAGGGCTTTCAGTCTATGGGACTGGTCTAGAGTTTGACTAGAAGTCTCTAAAGAAACCCAAAGATAAAAGCTAAAAGAACATAAAATGCGTGTACTGTGGATGTCAAGTCTTCCACACCAAGTGTACTTCTCTCCCCATTCTGTCCTCTTGGTCTTATGTTGATGTAGAAGCACAGAATGCAGATGTTGGGAGTTGTAAGAACAGCAGAACTACTTGTCCACAGTTCTTCTTTATCTCTTTGGAAATTATTTTAGCTTCTTGATATCCTTCCAGAGCAAGAATGTATGGGCACTATATTGTCTTGTGTTAGATATCTGGTTAACCACTGAGGGACTGAACATTATCTAGGAACATACTTGTAATGTATGTTGCCCTTCACAAAGGACTGAGATCAGCAGCGATTTTGTGTAGGATGAGGATGAAGAAAGCAGAGAGGTTTTCAGATGGAGATCAATTTGTTCTTACATTGATTTTTCATTAGTTTCAGAGGAGTTACTCTAGAATTACAGTATTTTAAACATTGAGAAAATTAAGGGCTATGGCTTGCTATCACAATTTTATTTATGTGTCCAAAAATACCTTGGAGGTTATTCAAATAAATGCACTCCATTTACTTGACTGTCTGATGGCTTAATCATGCAAATAGATGTGTGGATGATATTTATTTAACTGTCATGTGGTCTCTTTGACTGTATGGTAAAGCATACTTTCTTTTTCCCCAAAGAAAAAAATTAAATTAAATGTGAAAAAAACCACCCCGTGTTCTAATGCTACAGTTGAGATTTTAAACACACAAAAGTCAGGACATTCAGAGTTATGACTCCCAAGAGCTTGTGGCTCAGCTGTGTTGTACATGTGGTGTAGATTAAAGCAGTGATTTCCTCTCCTTTCTCTTCTGGGTCTTTTCCTTTTTTTTTCTTTTAGTTTTTTTATACTGTCTGTGCCTGAGCACCTCTGTGGGATGGGTGATCCTGTAAAGGCCCCAGCTGACAGGCGCGGGAGCAGGCCCCATGCATGTGAGACTCTGGTACTGCTTGCAGCAGCAGAGGAGTGTAGCAAGGAAAAGAGCCCGGGGACGGCTTGTGGGGAGCCGAGGAGCTCTGTGCATGGCGTGTGTGGGACCAGTCCTGTCTCCACTTCATACACGAGCTATTCTGTGCTGTCCATATTGCAGCATTATCCAAATAGCTTGCTTTTTTTTTTCTTCATTCACCTATGTGCACTTGTCACAAATCTCTTGCTTGATGTGTGCTATTCATGTTGGTCTGTGTCACAGAGATACTCTGTGAATAAGATAAGCAGAAAATCCGACAGCATTTCTCAAGAGCTAGATGTAGCCTAAGGTGACTGATGATGAGGGATGGAAGCTCCTCAGCATTCACATTAAAAAGAATTGTCTGAAGAGTATGTGAGTTCCCACAACACTTTTATTTCCTGAGTCTTACCCTTTTTCCTTGTTACTTCTTATATTCTGTTTTTCTACATAACCCGAATAAAGTATTATATACTTTTCCATGTGGTTACCATTTCTTTGCTGGTCTTGTAAATAACTTGCAGTGTTTTCTGACTTTGTGTAGTAAAAATCCCAAAGTTCCTCAACAATATAAATTTCTGGAGACCAGTGGGTGTAAATTGACCATAAGAGAATGCTAGTTTGTTTACACTCCTCTAGGCCAGATCCTGTAATGGAAGAACTCGTCTGTCCAACTGCTTTCTTTTTTACAAGTGCATATCATTATACCAATCCCTGGATTTTCTAAAGAAAAAATAAAAATATTTGAGGCTGTCACTAGTAGCTAAAAGTTCCTGCTTTTTCAATTCTCTAACCATTGGGATAATTAAAATATTCTTCTAAATCCTTTAGAAATAATATTTTTGGTATAGTTATTGCTTGTTAAGTGCTTATTGCAGTAAAAATAAACACCTTCCTATTTCAACTTATACAGGCAGGATATTATTTCCAAGCTCCTCAGGGCAGGGGTTGTACTTGTCCTTGTATCTGCAGATTATTTATTGGAAGAGGGGCCCTATCCTCCATACGGCTTCAGCATTAATATTAAGTGATGATCTTCATATGGAAAATATTGAATCTGAATACATGGAATTTTGTAAATGCCAGCAATCTATTGTACAATCACGACAGCACTTTTCTTTTTCAACTGCTCATGTTTCTTTCCTTGAGTCTTCTACATCTCTTTGTTTAATTGACTAGAGGCAGAAAAGTGAGACCCAGTGATCTCAGAGGTCCCTTCCAACCACGAAAATCCTGTGATTCTGTAGTATCTGCCAATGCACTTGCTCTACAAAATCATATTCTGGTTTTCTGTGAGATGGGTAAAGGACTTATGTTCAGATACATTGAGTGTGATACGTACATGCATTATGGTTTAAGAAGGAATTCTGCCTCATGTTTAAATCTTCTTGCTGTTTCATGAACTAATTGGCACTGTGTGCAAGCATGGTCACCCTTCTTATCTTGTCCAACCTCCTGGGACTGCTGTGCTTGTAACAAACCTGGAGCTATTGTTCGGCTGCCTTTCTCCAGCCAACCATGTGTACAAAGGCCAGTCACTTTCAGCTCCAAAGCTGGCACACCTCTCTCTGGTGAGGTCAGGTTATTGAGTCATACTTTTGTCTACTTTTACCTTTCTAAAGATGCCTCTTTCCTCAGATGCATCAGAAAAGTTCTTCCAGAAGTTAAGTCTATGAAGTGCTTTTTCTTGCTTTGATACTGTGGCACTATTAGTAATAGACTAACTACTAGTTAACAGTACTCAGTAAATAATAACCGTGAAAGTAAACAGTAGCTTCACGCATGTGTTGTGCAAGGATGCCTTGCATCACAACACATTCAGGGAGAACCTCATCACATCCATGCTGACCTCAGACAGTACCTTCAGAGCCTTCCTGATGAACTCTTCCTATTTTTGCAGGTTGATAGCTTTATCCCTTGCAAAATTCTTGCTTACTTGGTACATGGACCTGAAATCTGAGCAAGATTGAAGAAGTCCAAGAACTAAAAGCAGATGTAAAGGAATTGGTTTGGATATGTGGTTTTTACTCAGTGCTGCCAGTTCAGTTTCTATTTTACAACAAGCTTTAACGATGGATAAGTGTTGTATTTTTAGAAAAAGAAAATACTTGCTAGTACAAAAGAAAATGTATTCCAAGATTTAGTGGGAATTATACTACCTTTTCTTGCTTGGTCTGAAGAAAGAAATGAACCAAACTGATTCGGGCCTGGTTTTGATAAAATAAGAGGAGAAATTCAGAGCAATCACAAAATAGGAGAAAGTAACAGACATTGTAAGAAAATATTGGATGGAGCAGCAGTCATTGCCAACATTATATTATAATTGAATGTACTAGGTTATTGGTTTTGTTTTTAATGAAATGCTGTATATAGATCTGTAAAATACAGTACCTTTTGTATTAAAGGTACTGCTTAAATATTTGCAGATGATATTTGGAAGCTGTTATTAGAGTTAAATTAGAAGTTCCTACTATTTTTTATCTTATATATTTGTATAAAACCTATTGGTCCACATTTAATAAGATTTACTATCAAGAGAACTGTTTATAACATCTACAGCTTTTTCAGGCTTTTAGGGGTTACAGGCCTGAGTAGGTTTATTTAACTTAAATAAGAAATTGTGGACACAATTAAATTTCTTCCATATTTTTGTGTCACTGACAGGCTTCCCATTCAGCTTTACAATATGGTGTTTCTTTGCAAACAGCTAAAACAAAGCATTTCACAGGAACAGAAAATTTGCCATTTCTGTTATCACCATGAGCGTATTATACCATCAACAGTTGGGAAAGTTTCCATTTAAATAAATATTAGAGAAAGAAATATTTCAAAACTCTTTTAAACTAAGTCCCCGTGGGTGTATATTGCAAAAGCATGCACTAGTTTAACACAGGATTATATTGATTTTCATTTTTGTCATTCACTGTGGTAAGTCTGCCTTAGATTGTTTGTTTAAGTACGTCACGTATTTACAAGAAACTGCTTCAGTTATGCACAACATGCCTGCCATTAAAACTTACAGTTTGGATTTGTACTTGCTTATGAAATATAAAATAAAAAGCAACATGTTTCAACCTGCAAAGTGTTGTCAAAGATGCATATTACAAAGGGTTCCCCATTGACTCATTCTTTGTGGACTATTATTATAAATGTGAGGCTCTCCTGTTGCACAGCAAGGATCTGTCTGGCAAGCCAGGTTATTTTCAAAAGCAATAAAAGACATACATAATAAGAAAAATTACTTGATGTTTCACTGTGTCCTTCCTGCTCCCAGTGAAAGATTGTTCAATACAGCATATTTTGCATTACTTTGACCAGTCCGCTTTTTAATAACTTCTGGGATATTATTCTCCATACTTTCCCCATGAAGTCCAGTCCCATGTACATATAGTTATTAAAGTCTCTTCTGTGGATTACTTTTCTCCCCCCAGAGAGAATTCCTCTGTTCTGTGTTACATGCTGTTGTATTGCCTTTAACTTTTCCCAATGGTAAGGGCTTTGAGTGCTTGTCACCATCATGACATAAGAAGAATTTACATTCCTCTAATCTGCTTAAGAGGAACTAGTCCTTCCTAGGCGCCATAGGATCCAGCTGGAACCTGTTAGACATTTTAGAGCCTTGTTTTTGTGCCCAGCTCAGATCAGCTCGGGAAAGGAGAAAGCTTTTACCCTTTCTCCTTCTCATTAGCACAGGGCAGCATATTTGAAATGTAACAGATAAAGCAAAACTATTTGAAATTTATTCATGAATCTTTCAAGATAAGGTAATAAGTGCTTAATTTATTCTTAGCAGTTACAAAATGCACACTCTTGTTTATTTCACACCTTGTGGTTTGCTACTGACCTGAGGGTTCTGGACGTGACTGAAAGCAGAAGCTGTGAGTGAGATCTGTACTTCAGATCCTCCTGCATATGTCAGCTCAGGACACAGAATATAAGGATACAGGTTATTTTGAATCAGTGTGAGTGGTCCAGTGAGACAGGTCTTCTCCCTGTGGCGGTGCTGTGTGCCAGACTCCAAAAGGAAGACTAACAATCACAATATTGCTAACTACTCTTTCCTTACATCTTTCCTTCTTACACTTTATTCAGCATTACTGGTGGGAACTGTGAGATGATTAGAAATATCTGAAGAATTCATTGCTCTGTCCATAGATTACTGTTCATTAAATAGTATTTATTATAAAGCTGCTTATTGAGGAAAATGGCATTTTGTAAAACTGTTCAATCAATAACTTAATAAATGTCAAAAACCGGGTGAGAAACAGAGGAACTCTTATATCTATTGTAGTTTTATGCTAATCATCATTGCCTCTCTATCTGCCAGCCTTTATGGAAAAAACTGCACTATCCATCTTCTTGATCCACCTGGGAGAACTGCAATGTCTCAGTTCTGGTGAAGAGAGAAAACCAGAAAAGAAAACTAGATTTGATTTTGGGCAAGTTGTCAGTATTTGTAATACTGGCACGTCATTACTCTGTGTTGTAAATGTGCGCATTTCCAGAGTCAGCCAGCTCTCAGAGGTGGGTTTTTACAGCAATAGGGTGTGGAAGAGCAGAAATGTATTCCTGTGTGCATCTGTATTGTATTTTGCATGGCTGACTTGTCCATCCATGGTGGTATGAATTCCTTCCAATACATTTCTCCTTGTCCAAGATATCCTTGTCCAATAGAGCTAATCTACAAAACAGATTATAATGCTATTAAATATAAAATAACGCCTAGGAGTAGGCTATAAGATAATGCAATTCAGATGTGGCAAGTGATTTCAAGACCATCATGGGAGCCACCACAAGTGATAAGGCTTCAAACCTATCCAATCTACTTATTCATTGTCTTTGACACCACTGACCTATAATTAATATGAACATTCATCTCAGCCTTGTGGGTGGCATGCAAATTTAAGAATAGCCAGATTTTAAGAACAGCCAAAACACAGGGGCAGCTAATTCTGTTGTTTTGTGCTGGCTTGAAAATTTACTACTGATAATCCTAAAATAAGTTAAGGTCTTCTCAGTGCCCTAGGACACTACGAGGTTACTATTCTGTATGTCTGAGATTATGCCAGTTTGAGAGTTTTTTGAAAACTAGAGAAACTCAAGAAATTTGGTCCCTCTGCCCCTGCTTTTGAACCCGAAAGTCATGCTCCAGCACCAGGAAAACGCTGGAGGGCTGGTTGGTTGGATCGCTTCCCTCCTTCGGCATGGAAACAACCAGAGGCACATTCTGTGTCAGAATGTTAAATGAGAGCTTTGCTCTGGAGAGAAACATCATTGAATTAAACCATATTTGGACCCACCTGTAAGAAATTATTCCCCCGCCCCTGATGGAGCTTGTTCTAACCCTTTATCGTAGGCAGAGCTGAATAAAATCACCTGCATAGCTGAAAGTATCTGTGGCATCAGCTCTAGAGATGCTGGTTCACAACTGAGATCCCGACAAAGACTATCACACGTCCTTGCATGAGAAGGAGTTTACCATCATCAAGGGAGGTCTGCGGAGGAGCTGCCACGGCTGGTGGGAAGTGCAGGGACCCTCCCTGCAGCTTAAGCAGCATGAGGGCAACACGTTGTCTGGGCATCAGGCCTTATCCAAGACCTCAGCAGCAAAGTGAGATCAGGTTAAAAGAGCTTTATGTCCCTTTTTTAGCCTAGAAGATTTTCCTACTAGTTTTTCTCAGAGTTTCTACAGAGAGCCAACAATTTTGGGTGTCTCTGAAACACCTCCTGCCAGCCACGGGGCCACTGTGTGCGTGGAGGCTCATTTGTCTGCTGAAGCAATTAAGAACTGTCATTCTGTTTCAGCACAATGAACCAGGGTTTCATAACAAAACCAGTTCTGATGGTTTATAGGAGTATTTGGCATGGGTTCCCCGCTTCTAAGTTTGCCACCCAGTTAACTGTCCACAGTTAAGCTACAATCAAAATCAAAGCTAATTTAATAGTGTTTAAAATAAGTTGTTCCAAACCCAGTTAAAATTAAGGGGAGTTTTCTATTGATTTTGGTAATTCATATTGTTGTGGAGGGATGCTTTCCCAGCAGCCCAGATCAAAGTCTTGGAGAAGAAGGAGGTCAGTGTGTTGGTGCAGACTAGTTGAGCCTCTCACAGCCTGCAATCTCTTCCTGTCTCTTCAAATTAACCAGCTTTCAGTCAGATTTGCCTGAAGTTTCCAGGTGTACTTGGGCTTGGGACTCAAAGCAACAGTGGAAAGGCCAAACCCTAACTGATAGGTATTTCCTTTGCAAACATAAAGTAGACTCCCTATTCTTTTAAAAAACCCTTCGCCAGACTGCAAAATCTTTTGAAACAAAAATCAGATGAGGTTTCTATAGTATGCATAATTACTGATTAGGAAGAATAATTTATGTGATTCTTAAGCAGATAAGCTCTTGTATCAGTACATTTCCCAGACTAATTACCACATGTGCGAAGGAGTCATTCTCTTTCTACATGCAAATGTAACTCATGAAAAATTCATGGAGATGAGAAGAAAGATGCAGAAAAGCAGAGATTTCTGTCCTACAGAACCAAATGGAGATGATGCTGTAACAGTAAGAGTTGGTGAAATTTGTAATAGTTCTAAGCTATTTAACTTCAGGATAAATTAATGTTTCCAGAAAATTTCTTTTTTTTTCAGGACAGATGTTTTGACTGAGGAAAGTATCATCAGTTGTTGCTTATGGACTGAAAGGGACCTTTATTATAGAATAATGAGAAATAGATTGAAAATTGTTTAGCATAGGTAGTACTGCTATATTTATGAAATAAGTTTTTATGTATTTGTACAGCAAATTCATTTTTTTTCAACTGTTATATCTGACTTCCCTTGGTTATGTTTCAGCCTTTTTTCTCCTTCATCTCTGTTCCTGTCTGGTGCACTTTTTTTGAGTATAGGATTTCCAGTTCTGTTTAGGATTCTGCAGTTACCAAGAGCTGATATTAGAAACAATATCATAGCAACATTCATGCAATTTTTTAGAACACATAAAGAAATTAGAGCTACTAAGAAAATTGTTGGGATTTTTTGCTGTTTATCCAACAATGTGACCTGAAGAAAGAGAAGTGATATATTTCAGCAAATGAGGATTTTGTGTTTTAGAATATGATACACTTCAAAATGAGGGAAGGCTTTCAGCTTGCCAGCTGTTTTGGGTTATGCCTGTCAAATGACCTACCTAATCCACTGAAATCTCTTCCTTGAATTTAAGGGAGTGGATATTGGATTTAACTTGCTGTGGCCACCTCCTTCTTATTACAAAAGAAAAGGTCTCAAAGCAAAACCTTACCTTGGTATATAGATCTCCAGGATTCAGATCAGGATGGGACAGCTCATCTCTGCTCAGTTTAGAACTGTCTTTTTGATCTTCCTCACAACACAACAGCGAAATGGGGACTAGAGTCTGCTCTGAACTCGCAGTTCAGCCCTGGATCCTGGCACATGCAGACCGTGGTCTTGTTTTGACGGTTTGTTCTCAAGGGTTAACTGAGAGATGGCAGCACAGAGTGTGTATTGCTCTGAAGAAAGCTCTACGTGTCCTACTATCAGGAGTTGGGGGTTTTATGGAATTTTTCCTAACCCAGAAAAAGTTAACTTTTTCTTTCTTTCTTTTTCCTTTAGTTTTTGGGGGGATATTTTTCCCCCAAGTATCTGAAGGAAAAGTGATGATTAAAATAAGAGAAATTGCAAGAGATTTTCCATGTCTAGGGACAGTGGTGACATCCCCATAAATCATGGGTAACCCTAATACAGACAGTCTTAAGGAGGCTTAGTTATCCTACATAGGTAGAACCGTTCCCATCATATTTAACTTTCACTCCACAGCGTATAGAAACCAAATTTCTGTCATCAACAATTATTAATCATCCATTTACCCTGCTGCGACATCTAATAAAGCATCAAGTACAGAGTTTGAAAACAAGAGAGAAGGAGAGAAAATGTAATCCAAATTTTCAAACGTAAAGGGAAGAAAAAAATCATGTAACATCTGTGCACCACATGCTCATAAATTACAGTGGGCCTGTGAACATTTCTTCTCTCATCTATATGTCACGCAGATTTAATAGTTCATAATTTCAAGAAAAACAACATTATTATGCACCATGCTTAAAAGGAGGTGTGACAGCTCTCCGGCAGCACTGCTGCAAGCTGCTTTCCACTGAGGGCAAGCTGGTGCTGGTTTAGCATCTTGTGGTGTCTTGGTCTTTGCATGCAAAGCTCCTTCTTCATGGCAAGCCTGAGGGAAGGATGGCTGAGCTGCACCTCATGAGGCTGGCCTCGAATGTGATAACCCTTGACTCTCCAAGGAAATTAACGTTTTGTGCTGAGACCACCAAAAAACATTGCTGGAATGTGAGGGCTCGCTGAGAAATACACCTCACTGAGAATACAGCCTTTCCATCAACAGTGTGTTATAGAAAAGGGTTTTTTTAGCTTAAATTAAAAAATGAACAATTAAGTGTTACACGGCCTGTTTTACAAAATTTTTACCCACCATTAAATTGTAGTTGTTAATCCAAATATGTGTGCTTCTGTCTGCTGAACAGAGACAAGCCGGTGGCATACAACTTTCATAACAAATAATAAGATTTTTGATTCATCATTTTAGTTTTCAAAGAGAGAAAAGATGGTGGATATGTTTCCGTAATGAGCAAAGTGAGATTGTAGCGTTTCTGTTTTCTCATTGGGAGCAGTTTTCCTGGCTCTTCCTTTCCCCCATACTGTTGGTGGATGCACTGGGATGCTGTTGTCTTGAAGACTTGCTGTCTCCTCACTTCCCAAAGGCTGAGTTCCAGCAGGTGTTCTGTGAGTCTGCAAAGATAAGCCAATTTTTTTATCCTAGCAAAATGGAGAGTAGAAATCAGCTCTGCAGTGCGCATGAAGAACTTCTGACTTAAACCTAATTTGATCAAATCCCAAGCTTATTGAGTTTAGGAGAATCCTACTGGGCTCCTTTTGGATTTACTTCAGGATGATGGATTGGGAAGTGAAGTTATGCATCCTTGAGCACTTCAGATCTTTTCAATTTTCACTCATTTTCATAGAATCCTTTGTTTATCAACACAGGGTGACCTGCTCTTAAAACAGTAAACCACTTCATTGAAATTTTTCTTTTGGATTTGAAATATGAGACATTTCAGGAAATTTATTTTAAATTAGTATCATCGCTAAATAAAATCATTTCCCAAGAAAAAAATGTGTCTGAAAACTTTGCAAGTTTTTAATCAAAATTGAATCATGAATGAGGATATCTTTAAGGATTCTGAAAACGTAAAGCAACTCTTCTGCTTTTAACAAGGCATAATAAAGCGATGCAAAGTAAAATACCTAATATAACATCAAAACCTACTGTGTTGAAACCCTCTAAATAGCAGCTTTCTAGCATGAAAGTAATTTATTTTGAAATATCGGTTTTGTGGATTTTTGTGCCTGAGTTTTTCCCAGATATGCCTGTTTCAACGAAACAGCATTTAGCTCTGCATAGGTGTTAAGAGACAAGCTTATTTCTGAAATTCAAAATAGAAATTGAAAAAAATCCCTTTTTCCTCATATTTTTTAAAGTAGTTTAGAAAATATTGACTTGTCTCTAGCTCTTGTGAAATAACTGCTTGATCTTCCCATCAAAGCAGCTGCAGCAATACCAAATCTGCCAGTGCTTCAGGTGCATGAGGATTTGGGGTTTAACAGAATTGCAGAGAGGGGAGGTGGGGGGCTGCAGTTCTTGGGCTTGCAGGGCTCAGCATGCAGCACTAGGATGAACGCATTTTTGCAGAACACAAAATTCCTGGGAAACGTAAAACACCCGAATAAAGTAAAACTCAGATTTTGAAGACATTTCATACGGGACTTCACCTAACTTTACTGTTAGTCCTGCTTTTTTCTTTTTTTATTTTTCTTTTTATATTTGTTTCATAGCAACACAACTTAAATACAGTAATGGAGGAAATCAGACTAATTAATACAACATAAATTTTCACATTACTTTTAAACATTTCTGTCAGCTCTTGCCAGGTGGTGCTTTGGGAACAGGGCTGTGGAAGGTGCGTAGCAGCAGCAGGCACCTGTCAGAAACTGCAGCCATGGGGTTTTAGTGAGTACTTTTTGCTGCTAATGCCTCTCATGCGTGACCGGCTTTCTCCTCCCAGGTCCACAGGCTCTGACGCTCGACAAAGGATTCCACCAAAGTTTCCTCTTTCACATGTTGTGTGTAAGCACATCCTGAAAGTGGGAGGATGGGTTTGCTGAGAGGAGAGATGCGTATGAACAAGTAATTTCTAATCTTGTATGTAAGTCTTTCCTGAAAAGTGACAGTGTTGAGTGGTGGTAACTGGAGAAGACAAAAAGTAGAAACCAACCTAACGGAAACAGTGGAGGTGATAGATAAACTCAATTCTCTATGAGAATGGGCTAACAAGGACCTTATGAAATTCAACAAAGATAAGTGTAAGGTCTTGCACCTGGCAAAACATAATCCAGGAGTGCAGCATAGACTGGGACCCACCTGGCTGGAGAGCAGCTCTGTGGGAAAACAGACTTTGGGTCCTGGTGGAAAACAAGCTCAATATGAGTGTAAAGTGTGCTGCAACAGCAAAAAAAGCCAATGGGATGCTGGGTTGCATCAATGGCATAGATAAAATCATTATCCCCCTCTATTCAGTGCTTGTCAGGCCACACCTGGAATACTGTGTTCAGGTTTGATCCCTGCTATGCAAAAAACGATGTGGACAGGCTGGAGAGGGTCCAGAAAAGGGCCACCAAGGCAATCAAAGGACTGGTAAGCCTGCCATATGAGGAAAAGCTGAGAGAATTCAGTTTGTTCAGCCTTGAGAAAAGTTGGCTTAGAGCAGACCTTGTCACCATGTTCCAGTATTTAAAGGGTTGATTCACAGAAGATGGAGACTCCCTTTTTACAAGGAGTCACATGGAGAAGACAGGGGGTAATGGGTGCAAGTTACTCCTGGGCAGATTCTGACTCGACACAAGAGGAAAATTTTTCACAATGACAACAATTGGGAATTGGAATAATCTCCCAGGGAAGTGGTGGATTCCCCATCCTTGGATGGACTTCTAAGATTCAGCTGGATAGGGTGCTGGGCCTTCTTCTCTAAACTGTCTTTTTCCAAGAGGTTGGACCAGATGATCCTTGAGGTCTCTTCCAACCTGGTATTCTGATTCTGTGATTATCAAGTTACTGTCACAGGATAGTTTTGCCTTGTGAAAATGCTTTTCCTAACAGCTTTCTTCTCTGTATTTTTTCTGGCTGTATTTCAAATCAAGAAGATACCAGAACTTGCAATACACAGATTATTTAATTTATGGAATTGAAAAGGAGGATATAAATGCAGGTAATATGGTTAAAAGGTCAAGAAGGGGAGTTAGTAAAAATCTGCTTGCAAGCCTTTCACCTTGAAAGTGTGTGCATGCACATCAGAGGAGTGAAAGGAATCCCATGGAGGATGACAGCATGGCAAGAGGCTCTCTTGAAACCCTGGATATTCAGCACAAAAAGCTCTGAAAAGGCCAGGACTTCTTTCTTCCATTAATTTTTGCAGTGAGTTAGGGAACTGAAAACTATTGGAAATGGCATGGTAGAAGACACATGGCTCTGGTGCCAAGTACAGAAAGCAAGCTGTAAGTCTGTTATGATTTTTTCCTTGCTTTTCAGGTTTTCCTGAGAATTAGTTAGCTAGTGAGCAGAAAACAGGGATAATAGAAAGAAAAGCAGCAAGAGGCCACACCTAATGTCACAGAGTATGATTTTTTTCTCATTGATATTTAAACTTGGATCCTCAAATCTTCGTTCTGTACTTTGACTCTATGACAAATAATGTTATAAAGGGAACAAAGATGTATGTGACTATAATGCACAGGCAAAACTGTGCATATCGGATGCATAAAAAGGATTCTGGATTTTGAGATCTACTAAATCAGTTGGATTTTATTGCAATATGGTTTTTTGGTTCATTTGTTCAGGAAGAGAGCATATATTAAATATGAAGACCATAAACACAGAAAATAATCTCTGTATTAGTTAAGAAAGCAAGGAAAATATGTACTGCCCTAGTATTCTTTTAATCTGCTTATCCAGCACTAGTGTAATACATCTTCTTTCTCTAACCAGATGTTTGACTGAATGAAAGTCCCAGTAAATTAATGAGGCCCTTCTGGCCACTTTATACAATCTAAGTTATCCAACAAAGACTAAAAATAACAATAATTGACTCAGGTGAACTGTGAAATTCTAAATTTCAAGTATTAAATGACTACCCTCATTCATGTAAATTTTTTCATAACTTCACTATTTAATCTTAAGACAAAAATGAATTAAAAACAAATTTACAGCACTTGCTCTGTAGAAAACTTGCGATCAGGAAAAGGGTTGAGTTTAATGAATAAATAATAAACCCATACCCTTTAATGTGTAAATATATTTAGGTAAAGAGTAGGATTTTAAAATATCAGCTAACGTTATTTTTCTTCATTGCAGGGTTGGGCTGGACTGTGCTCACTGTGTGCGGATATAAAATACTCAGTTTAAATGCACTGAAAAGAGCTGTAAGAGCCTTCCAGATTTTCCAATTCTCAAAAATTCCCATCTGTCACTGAGGATGTGCTACATTACACCTTTAATAAATAGCCCTGAGTGATTTTTTTTGTGACATCAAGATTTTCATAGGAAAATGAATTAGTAGAAACTTTGGACAAATTTTTCAGTAATTAATTTTTTGTACATTTAATATTTAATGTAAATCTGATGTTGAACAGCAGTTCTATCCTGTACTGCCTGTATGATTTTCAGTTGCATCTTGCTTTCTATTGTTGTAGTATAGCTACTGGACATCAAACTGTGGAGGTACCAGATGCTGTGTAACCAGTCTAGGAGAGGTGCACTGGTTCCCAAGGTTTTGCAAGTTCATCAAAAAGACATTTCAAGAGACTTTCAGTCACCACCAGGAACAGAGGTCCCTAGGTTCTTCTTATGGCTAGAGAAATGATCTGGAGATGTTCCCATGCACTAATTCATAGGGAGGGGCAGAGATTTGAGAGTTTTGTGGGAAGACCTTGTCAGCCAGGCTCCTGAGTTTGGGTCCATGGCAAGTGGCAGGTGAGGTGTGAACACTTATTTGCAACGGTGTCGTGCAGTGGCATGGCCATGTTCCTCAGAACGTGGGTGTGGAGAAGGACTATGGGAGGAAACACCTGCTCACCCCTTTGAGCTGTGTTTCATGCCAAGCCACATGGAGCTGTCGTTGGCTTTGCAATGCGTTTGGTCCATGCTGCGTATTCACAAATATTGCTGCTGTCTGTGCTGGATTTAATTTTGGGGGGATTGAAAGAAAGTACCTTGGGAAGGATTCTACAAGGAGAAGACACATAAACCTTTCTTCCTGACTCAACTTTGTTATTTTCACAAATGTGGAACACATTTGGTCTGGCATCCCATTTGATTTGTTTACTACTTTTGTGTCCCACATTTGCGGAGGCTTTCCAAACAGATATTTCTTGCATCTGGCCTGGCTCTGTCTTCTGCACAGAAACTCCAGTATAGGTGGGTGGAGTACACATCCAGGGCGTTTGGGTGGGCTGTGAAAGGGAACATGGTGAAATTTTGGAAGAACCTGGGCTGTATTTTCAGCCTTGCCCATAGTTCAAGTGTAGAAATTACAGGATTTATTTGGGAAATGATGTTAGACAACATCAGCTATCAGTCCTTACCTTGCACGCAGCTCGCTCTTTACGTGATCCACCTCTGGATGTGGAATATTACAGCACTGTTACGAATTATTCTGTCTGTGTGCTTTGGAAAGTCTGCAGTATGGCCCATTTTGAAACATCACTTTGTTATAAAAATCAGTGGCTCCTACAGTGACCTGAAGCTAATCGGGTAGGATTTAAATAAGCAAAGAATTTCACAGATGTCTGCTTTGTTACTTCATTGTGGTGTCTGTAAACAGTTATTTAAAAAAAAATATTTCCCCCTTGTGTTCCAGAGAAGACTAATACTAGTTTTTCATACAACCATAATTCCCAATTTAGGTGGGATGTTTTTCAGTCAAATCAAACTGAAAGAAGGAACAAGCCCATCCTCTCAGTGCAGCCTTTTTCCAGACAGAAACACTCCTCCCTGAAATCTTCCTTCTAAGCACCACCTCAGCTGGCCTTGCCCTTTTCAAATATGCTGAGGAATTAGATACTTGTTCCACCACCATTGCCACCTTCCGTATCTGCCAGAAGGGTTGGGAGATCTAAAAAGTGGTATTTTTTTCTGCGTATACTCTGAGGCTCAGTGTATAGATACTGTCACGCTACAGCGCAAAATTGCATTGACTTCACTTAAACACCTCTGCAATGGCCTAGAAGAAGACACTCTTCTCCAGAAGCAGTTTCCTAACATGCATCATTCTTGGCAGTATCTGCAAAATAAACTTCTTGTAATTGATTTAATAATTTTCAAATAAAAAAATTATGATAGCTGTGGACAGCTATAAATAACAGAAATGAAACACATTATTTGAACTGCGCCTTCACATGCACTTGTTTAGCTCTTTTTGCTGTTAAGTTAAAACATCTGTTTCTATGGAAGTGGAGCATTCCATGCAACAAACACAGCACTGGAAGTGACCCACATATTAAATGACAACATTTGACAAATTCTAGCAGTTGATTACTGGGGAGGAGTAGACTGTGGTTATAATCAGAGCAAACCAAAAAATGTGTACCTTTATAAACCTAGAGTTTAAATGAAACATCTGTACTAAATCATGTTTGTAGAACAGCACCGTAGCCAACTACCAGACCATATGATAATGGGGTGTTTTTAACAATCCCTATTTCCATCACCATCCTCCAAATCAGATCCAGACTGTACCCACTGGCATGAATTCTGCTGGAAACCAACTGGGATAGTGTCAGGCTACAGTGGATGCTGTCAGTTTAGATACAGATGCCCATAAAAAGTTAGTTATTCCAATGCCTCATGGAGATGAGGAGCACAGGTGGGAACTCAGGTGAATATTAGGGTGCTTTGTAGGCTACAGTCTTTTCCAGGCGTATTTTAAGTGAGGCTTATACACTATGGAAAGGGTAGATATGCTGCAGTGACTGGAATCTTACTCTTAAGGAAATTTGACTGTACAGCAAAAAAGTGGGCACTGCAATGGCAGCAGCAGGTCAGCTGGTGATAAACTGGGAGTGCTTAAGCTGGCACCAAATCCACGTTTGGCAGCTCACATAAGCATAATTCTTTGGGTCTGTAAAACTGGTATAAAAAATTCAACTAAGTGCAATTTTTTTTTGAGTACATCCTATTGCTGTTAAGTGGATATAAAGCAAAAAAAAACCCAAACCCTGGTTTAGTCCATCTCTTAATGTAGATTCTTAACCTGATGTTTATTAGTAGCATCTGAATATACAAATTTTCTTATTACTGTACAATATTACCCGAGTTAATATGAAAACCCTGACAAATGCCCAGACTTTGCATTAGCTTGACATTGTCACTACAATCTTTCAAAAACAAGAAAAAAGGCAAAACTATCATAGAACTAAAATGTTGGTTTTAGATGGCCTATAATAAAAAAGTTGCCATCATACTATGAAAATATGGTCAGAATTCCTTGACCAACATACGTGATACTCAAAAAAAAAGAGAAATATTGTAATAGTGAAATATTTCTTGAGTGACTCTCAAGAAATGGTAGTTAATTGGCACATGGAAAGTTCTCACTCTGAACAAGTAAATGTATACTGTTTGGCAGCAATAAAAGGACAGGCTATGTTAACAGAGGACAAAGAATATAATGACTGGTGGAGTCTAAATTTATATTTATTAGGTAGCAGGACTTACCTAAAATACTGTAATGATCAAATTCTCTCATTACTTTAAGCTAACCTGTCAGGGCAATATATCAATGAGGAGTTAATGGGATTCTTTTTAAGAACAAGGGACAAGTTTGTAAGATAACATGTAAGTTCTACAATGAGGAGGTAAGAAAAAATCTATATAGTATTCATCTAAAATACTATTTTGATGGGTGTTGGCAATCCAGTGCTTTGTTTTAAACAGTCTATTTAAATTTGCAAATAGTTACATGAGGCTTAAATACTTAGACCACAACCATAGCAGAAATTGTCACTGGAAGGTTACTGAATTCAAGAATAACATGAGGGAAGTGGACAACCAGTGTGCTTCAGTATAAAAGAAAATCTGAATAAAAATCTGAATTAACATCTGTTTAATATTTTCATCGATGACATAGTGGGATTGAGTGCACTCTCAACAAGTCTGCAGATGACACCGGACTGAGTGGTACAGTTGACACGCATGAGGGACAAGATGCCATCCAGAGGGACCCAGACAATATCAAAAAATGGGCCTGTGTGAATCTCATGAGGTTCTACAAGTGCAAGGTCATGCACCTAGGTCAGGGCAATCCCAAGCACAAATACAGGCTGGAGGACGAAGGCACTGAAAGCAGCCCTGAAAAGAACGACTTGGGGGTACTGGTGGATGAAAAGCTGGACATGAGCCAGCAATGTAGCCCAGAAAGCCAACCCCATCCTGGGCTGCATCAAAAGAAGTGCAACCAGCAGGATGAGGGAGGTGATTCTGCCCTTCTGCTCTAGTGAGATTCCACCCAGAGTACGATGTTCAGGTCTGGGGTCCTCAACATAAGACATGGACCTGTTGGAGCAAGCCCAGTGGAAGGCCACGAAGATGATCAGAGGGCTGGAGCATCCCTCCTATGAAGACAGGCTGAGGGAGCTGGGGCTGTTCAGCCTGGAGAAGAGAAGACTCTGTGGAGACCTCATAGCAGCCTTCCAGTATCTGAAGGGGGCCTACGTGAAGGATGGGGAGGGACTCTTTATCAGTGTAGTAATAGGATGAGGGGTAACAATTTTAAACTGAAAGAGAATAGATTTAAGTTAGATATCAGGAAGAACTTTTTAAGAGTGGGGTGACACACTGGCATAGACTGCCCAGAGAGGTAATAGATGTACCATCCCTGGAAGTGTTTAAAGTCAGGTTGAATGGGGCTCTGAGCAGCCTGACCTAATTAAAGATGTCCCTGCTTATTGCAGGGGGATTGGACTAGATTACCTTTAAGGGTCTCTTCCAACCCAAACTATTCTATGATTTTATGAATTACTTTGAGATAAAGGCAAAAAGGAGGAGGGGGAAAGGTTAAAGATCAAAAGACAGAAATACAAGATCATATATGGTCTTATATTTTATTTAACTTTTTCATAGATTTATAAATGTTGTTGTCACAAGGGACTATTAGATTATCTGGCCTGACTTTTTGGTTTGGAAGATTTTTACAATGGTTGTATGTCTGACCAACCAAAGTTGTCAGCTTCATTTGCCTTATCAAATGCACTACTAAAATTCTACTTATATTTAGGAAGAGTGTTAACAATTGATGAAATAATTCCAAATTCTATACAGAGGCAGTTTCAGAGGGTGTTTTTACACCACAATGTGAAGGCCACTAGCTATATGTTATACGTCATCACTCAGGAACAGAAGAGCTTGATATACACAGTAAATAATAGCTCTGAGTATTTTTGACAAGTTATCGGTCCAGATAGATTTTGGGACACCATTTCTAAGATACGTTAGGTAAGTAGAGTTATTCTTCTTCTCTCAAACAATGCAGCTACATCTTTATATTACGATTTTTAGAACTGGCACATGTTAAACTCACTCCGGTGGAGAAATTTAGAATTTTGTAAAGCCAGTGAGCATTATTGCTACCATTTTGTTACTCTACTACATTTTTCTTCTAGTATCATGTACCATTATTTAATTCTATTTTACCATTTGTATGTTGTGTGGGATCCTGTCTGTATGGCACGACAGTTGAAAGTCTGGCACACATTCTTGACAGCTGTTTTGAAGTGAAGGCTGTGATGCGTGCTGCATCTGGAGGTGCTGAGGTTTGAGAGCAGACGGTGGAAAAGTCCAATTTCTCTTTAGGGATGACTGGGATAGATTTACAGTATCTAAGCTCTCAGTCAGGAAGAGAACTCCACAAGGATCTACTCAGGCAGATGCCTTTGAGAAAACAAAGCCAAAGACTCCATGGCACATTTTGTGATACTACAAAATAAATTAAATAAAAACAAGTTAAATATTCAATTTGGGACTCACAGATACTGCCTATACTATGGTCAAATGGTAGTCAAAAGGTCAATGTTTTCTGACTGATTTTCTTCTAATTTTTAAGTTATGTTTTTGCTTACTTTGTATATCATTGTATAGTTGGATCTAAACTTCATAGCAGACTTCATGGATGATAGGAGAATTGCTCAAATGGTAATACTATCAATCTCAAAAAATGCAAACCTAATTCAATAAGATACAACATGTCTTTAAAAAAAGGGGGTCGGAAAGAGGGGGGTTGACTAGTTGTTCTTTTAAACTTGATCTGTTGATATTTCTGCTCTGTGAAAACTATGGTCCTTTATTAATGATTTCCTAATCTGTCTAGTCGAAACCTGTTAATTTACACATTTGTATCACATAAAAATAGTACAGTCTTCTAGTTACAAGAAATAGTCAGGTTTCAGGGGCTTAGTAGCTCTATAGAGAAGTGCCATATATAATATAGCTGATTTTTCTTCATTTCAGAACAAGATAGAAATTCACTTTATACACTTGCATACTTAGAAAATAAGGTTAACCAAGCTGTATAACACACTGTAGCATTCAAGGAGTGATGCATTTTTGGAACTGTAGGCCTTCCTCCTGTAATACTTATTCCTCGGAGTAGTACTTTCCAAATATTTCAGGTTTGTATTTATCAATCCAGAATGTTCCTCCTAAAATAAAAGTATACTGAGTATTTTATAATGCATAAGGAAATGATAGGATTGGCTGAGAAGGTGACTGGTTAGGTTATTGGCATTTTCTTTTGGTCTTTTTCTAAGGCTCCACAAGTATTTTCATCCTTCTGGGTTTTGGAGGCATGGTGCTTCCAATGAACTGAGCAGCAGCCAGGAATACTGGATACATCTCTGAAGCAAAGGTGGGGTCAGTGAGAAGCTGAAGATTTCTCAAGTCCACACTATATCACTCTTCAAGGCTGTGCTGTGCCATGTAACAACAGTTTGACCTCACTGTACCACGTTATTTAAGGCCTGGATGGAGTGTTCCCCACCTCTCTCCAGCACCACAAATGCCCTTTGCAGCAGAGGAGCTGGCAAGGTGTTGAGATGCCCCTTTCTTCTCCAGCATCGGTACACCAGTGCCCAGAATAGCGAAGCTTCACAGGGTCTGCAAGGAAGAACAGAATATTTGATAAAGCAGATTGGGGATGCACTTAGATGCTATGATGATAGTTATTATAGAAAATCCAGACGTGTCCTCACCTTTGTGCTTAAAATGGTGATTCCTACTGAGTATTTCATTCTATAGCCACACCAGAGCATGTTCTTGTTCAAGCATTGCATCGTACTCCTTGTTCACTTCCAATTTCAAGGGTATATTTTCTTCGTTTCATGGAAATGCAGGAATCCTGCCAAAATCAGCCAACTAAGACAGTTATCAAAATAAACTTCCACCCTTGTTATATTTAAAAAAAATTCAGTGGAACCTAGGACAGCCTGACAGCTCCTTACTGAAGGCTCTGCAGCGCACAGAAGTACAAAACCTAAGTGTTCAGATTTTGGAGGTGAAATTTTATCCAAATCATTCCAGTACACAGAAATGTGCAAATTCAGCAGAAGGACTTTCTACATCTGAAATAAAATATTAGTGTTGCTGCTGATGTGCTCACTTTCCCAGGCAAGATCCGTCATCAGATGGTTTTAATTGAGTTCTGACACTCAGACTAATCAATCTGTACTGAAGAAACGGCAAAAGAACTTGACTTTAGTTTTGGGAAAATTACATATTTAAAGTATTTGAGTACCAGCCACAGAGTGATTTTAGATTAAGTGAAAGCTGCTGGTTGGAAAAGAAAATTGAGAATGTCTCAAAGCTACTCAGACAGCTGCATTCACTGCACATTTTAAGAGGAAAGACCTTGTTGATCATAAATAAGATATTGTTTGATAAATGAGATCCCCGTGTATTCCTGATATGTTATTTTATAGAAACCTTGCTTTTTATTCAGAAAAATATAATGGGAAGTTCAAAATTACTATTTTACCTATATGAAATGTTCATTTTCTGTTTCCCCCCATCCAGAAGAGATTCAAAAGACTAAGTACTACATTAGAGTTCTAGACACTAGTGAGGTTTTACTAGCAGAACCGATGGCTAAATAATGGTTGGGTGGTCTAAAGTTTATTCAGCACCCAGATGTTATATGGTTTCCTGAAATTCTGGAAATTTCAATGTTTTATTCAGAACACTAAATCATTTTTGTATATTATTCAGGAAGCAATGGAAAATTGTTAGTTCACCATGGTATGATAATAAAATGAAGGCCCAAATTACAATTTCTTTGACATTTTAAATATCACTGTGTACATTCTTAATTATTTATACATTGTACACTCATAAATATATGGCAACCATTTTTGGCAACCAGGTGGTTTCAAAATCATTGGTTGTTCATCATGCACGTGCACAGGAACCTCCTGCATCCCCACAGAAAGAAAGTACATCTTTTGTCCTTTAATCCTTACCATCAAGGCACTCTTGCAGTGTTTGTTTGCTTGCTTGTTTGCTATTAAGCATTTCTTTACAACTGCATTTTACATACATCTTAGATTTGTGTTCCCTAAATTTAACTAAATTACATGAAAATTAAAATGATGAAAGGCATATTGCATAGAAAAAGCTAAATTCTTATGCTTATATTATTTCTGAACTAAAGTGCCGGTTCTGTTTGCTTGTAAATGTGCATTTTCAGGAGGCCTTGAGGGCCCCAACGGTGGAAGCCATCTGCAGCAGAGGCTTGGAGACTCAGAGTAAAAGTTTGGAAAACATCCAAGGGTTTCCTTCTGTATGATACTGTTCATTTTTAACTTGATGTTACTTATCTTCCTATATAGAAACAATAAAGCCAGAGAAAGAGTATTCTGGACTGGGTTAGTTTTATTCATCTGGTAGCAAAAACTAGCAAATTGCAGTGGAATCTCCTGTAGCTACCTAGTCTGGCCAAGATATATTGTACTCAGAATCTCATCTAAGGTTAGACATCAGCATTGGCAAAACTTTTAAATAATCAGATTAACTGTAGTATTATCAATCTTAATTATGCCATCTGTCTTCCCTCACTATAATACACAAAAGTGGTAGAAGGCTTTGAAAGGATTCATAGCAATCAGAAAACTGAACAGAAAAAATGGTGAGAATCTCCAGAGCCATGACATAGCTGAAGTTTTTCTTGTCTCTCAGACTTAGTTGTCGAACTCACTGCTCTGAGAAGGAGAGTTACTGTCCAAACACACAAGACATTGAGGTGCTGCAGCGGGACCAGACAAGGGCAATGAAGCTGGTGAGATTTCTGGAAAATAAGCCTTATGAAGAGAAACTGAGGGAGCTGGGTTTGTTCAGCCTAGAGAAAAGGAGACTGAGAGGAGACCTTATAACTCTCTACAGCTACCTGACAGGAGGATGTAGAGAGAGGTGGGCGTTGGTCTCTTTTCCCAAGTCACAGGTGACAGGACAAAAGGAAATGGCCTCAAGTTGCACCAGAGGATATTCAGATGGGATATCAGGAAAAAATTTTTACACTGAAAGGGTTATAAAGTATTGGAATGGGCTACCCAGAGAGTTGTTTGAGGGACCATCCATGGAGGTATTCAAAAGCTGGGTTGATATAATGCTTAGTGACATGGTTTAGTGATGAGTTGTTGTTTTTTATCAGAGTTAGGTTGATGGTTGGACTAGATGATCTTAAAGGTCCCTTCCAGCCCAGACAATTCTATGATTCTAGTAAGGCATCCTTTAGGTTCTAACAAACAGAATTCTGTCAAATTGCAGCAAAAAAGGCCATTTTTGCATGCAGTAATTGGCCAGTGAGGGCACCTGTCATGAAAATGGAATACCAAGTGTAAGTCCAGCCCTGTCTATTGATGTCAAGTCGACAGCTCCAAGGAATCCCTGGATTAGGTTGGAAAGGGCTAAGCATTTCTTCTTTTCTCCTGGTAAAGATGGACTATCATGGAAGCAAGTTGCAAAATAAAGACTCTGAGAATTTGGCAGGCAAAAGGTGAAGCAGAAAGAGGCAGCAGTTTTCTAAAGATTACACAATTCTGGGTCAGGGATGGGTTTTGCCTTGAGACTTCTCTTCTAGAGGGGGGAAAAACAAATCAATATTATTAGGATATTATTTTTTTTTCAATATGAATGTGCTTATTTGCCTACTCATGAAACTAAATAACTTTTGAAAAAACATCTTTAGTTCTCGTGTGAAGTACATGTGGTCTTACGTGTACCAAAATTAAGTCCTAAGAAAAGTCTACCATTTTATCCTTAATTTGAAAGGAAAATGTGTGTCTGAATTAACAGATGGCTTCATAATTTCTCAAACTCCTCGTCAGGTTCCTGTAAGTACTGAGGGCACTATCTTCTGAGTGCTAAGTACTCACCTATATTGAAGTTCTCAGATTTGAATGACCATCTTGAATCAGTTCAGGAACGCGGAGTACCTCTGCTATGTCTGACACTCCTATCCAACAGTCTCACACCTCAGTCTCTGTTTAAAAAACAAAAACAAAAAGACATATATCCTTTCATAGACTCCACATCAGCCTCTTCTGTTGCTAGTTTAGTCTTTCTGTCTACAGATGACTTTTCTCTTGATAAAACAACAGGACTAGGAGAAAAGCAGATCAATGCAGACACCCAGATCACACACATTTACACACATACAGACATGAAAATCAGCTGTGAAGAATGGTTAAGATCTGGAGCTAGCAGAGAGAATACTGCTCAACTGGCTGTTACTCTCCAGCCTTTCTAAAACACATTATTTGTGGTTCCACTCTCTTTTATTTGGTACTATCAACCTATGCTAGCCCAAAACCAACAATCCCTTGATTATTCATTGCAGCTTCCAGGAGGCCAGCTGCCACTTCTGCCATTGAGTCATAGGTATTAGACTTTATTAGGCTTGAGTACATATGATGCCTTACTTGGCACAGTCATAGCTGTGTCATGAAAATTAATGAAAAAATACTTTTAGATCATTTATTGATTCACAGATTTAACTCGTTCACTCATTTAAGCATCTCTCTTCTTTCACTTTCTACGTCATTTTTCCTTGTTACAAAGAATGAATCAGCTCTGCAGAAACCAATTGAATAAATTCCAATCAAATCAATCTTTGACTGTGATTTCACAAGGGTATCTGTATGGGAAGGTCACTAGAGACTCCCTTTACTGAATACAAGGAATAAATATACAGATAGATACTGTAAACCCTTCCCAGCAGTCCCAAAAGAGAAACTGTACTTTTCCACTCCAACCTCACCAGATGTAGCACACATCATACTCATAGTTTCATAACAGCTGTCAACAGTGTGTGCCAGAATCTCAGTTGCCCTGCCATTCAAATGGTGTTTCACATGACATACAAGTGGCAACATCAAATTAAAGGAACAATAGAACACAGTACTACAGAAATAACTAATGGATTGATGGAACACTAAACTAGATTGCAGGCATCTTCAGTGACCCTTTTTTTCCATTTACCTACTCAACTGAAGCATTTATGTCTAGGACTATCTTTCCCACAAATGTCTTTCTCCTCTCTTTTTATAATTTTGGCATTGTTGTTTACTCCTTTTCTCCTGGTTCTGGTATCGGGTTATGTTTACTCCTTCAAATCCTGTTGCAGAAATCTTATCCAAGATAGGAATATTTCTTCAGTCATCTACTAAAATCAGCTTCCTGCCTTCCCAGAAACTTATCACATTGGTCAAAACATTAACATTGAGATAACCTAGCTTGTTTGTTGCATGTCTGGAGGAAGACATTTACCATTAACCAAGTCAATTTCCAGAACAGCCTTCCAGCAGAAGTGGATGCAAACAACCAAATCAAGTCTAATGTAGGTATTGCTACTGAACAGGAGTTACTTCCAAAATGAAGAATAAGGAGACTTCTTTGAAGTGTGTTTCCTATATTTTTGTGTTATTCCTACATGTATAGGACCAGCATCTATTTTCATGGAAGAGCTTATTTCTGTTAAGCACTTGGGTACGGACTAGCTCATCCAACACAGAGCTGATTAGCCGAATTTACCAGCAAGAGTATATAATGAAGAGTTGCACTTACTATCTGCTAACTTATCTGCTCATATCTACACAGACACAGTAGGATGGGCCCTGAGACATCTTGCCAAATATCCCGCAAATTCTGCATTATGTAAATTGAAAATTGTTTGGTAGCCTCAGGTCAGGGAAACGTGACCCAAAAGTCTGGTGGTGATCATGGTAGTGTTTAAGATCTTCCAGAGAGCAGCTCTTCCTAAAGATCTCTTTCATCCTCCTGCTTTGTGTTTCTTATGTGTTGTAAGTAGTTTGCTTTCAGCCTGTTGTCCCTCTGCCCCTCATCACTCTTTCGGTGTCAACTGGAAGCCAGCTGGCTGGTCTACTCTCCTTTGCTTCAAAGTTACTTTGGCAAGTACTGGAATAACATGGTACTCCCTCCAAGAGGCCCAGTGGCTGCCTTTCTCCAGCCAAGCTTAAAGGCCCTGCCAAAGAATTCAGAGAACATCTTGTTTTACAACCACAGAAAGAAATACAAAAAATCATTCCCCTTCATGTGCCAGAGTTGATGCTTTTTATCTATACAGCCTGTAAGACATGGCACAGCCTATCCCACATCTCCACTCTGCCTTTTCACAGAATCACAAAATGGTAGGGGTAAGAAGGGACCTTCAAAGATCATCTGAGCCACTCCCCCTGCCAAAGCAGGTTCACCTAGAGCAGGCTGGGGAGGAATGCACCTGGGTGGGTTTTGAACACCTCCAGAGAAGGACACCACAGCCTCTTCCAGTGCTCTGTCACCCTCAAAGTAAAGAAGTTTTTCCTCATGTTGAGATGGAATTTCCTGTGTTCCAGTTTGTGCCCATTGCCCCTTGTCCTGTTGCTGGGCACCACTGAAAAGAGTCTGGCCCCATCCTTTTGACACCTGCCCTTTAGATATTTGTAAGCATTGATGAGGTCCCTTCTCCATTGGTTCTTCATCATGTGCATACCACACAGAGTGAAGTTTGTACAGATCTGTGCTTTAGCTTGGCTGAATTTTCCATGAGGCAGAGACTGTGGCCAGGAACTAAGAGCTGACATAGCAAGCCCTGGGATCAACATTTGGGGAGCCAGGCCCTCAACTGGAGGTGCAGGAGCAGTTCTTGTGAGCAGTTAGCCATTGCTCTAGTGGGCAGAGGCAGCTCAAGTGATGGCTTCCCAGTGATACTCTTAGGAACAAGGGAAATGTTATTCTCAACAGAAGGACCAAGCATCTCCTTATCAGGAAATTCAAGGCAAGTCTAAGAGATGCTGAAAAAGCATATTCATAAAGAAGGAATGAAGATGTTTTGTATCATGAATTCCAGCTTTTCTGCTAGATATTCTTTTCTATGGCAATATTCTCACGATTGAAGCAGTAACAGGTTCAGAATAACCCACTGAGCAGTTTCCAGTGTTGCTTAATATGATCTTTGGACTGGACAGCCTACTTTATGATGGCCCAATGTGGCTGCAGTGCCAAACAAGGTCTAATCCTTTCCTGCCTAATACTTGGTTCCAGGATCCAATATACAATACAACACTGCTGTGTTACAACTGCAAACAGGGACAGTTATTTAATGATTGCAGGTTCTATTTACTTTGAGAAAATGATTTTCTTTCATTCAAGGTCAGGTTGGATGGGTCTCTGAGCAACCTGACCTAGTTGAAGATGTCCCTGTTCATTGCAGGGGGTTTGGACTAAACAGTCTTTAAATGTCCCTGCCAACCCAAACTATGCTATGATTCTATGATTTTAAAAAGACAAATATCTAAGGTAGTTGTTCTGCAGCTGGTGTGCTTTTGATATGGTTTGTGAAGAGAGAGAGGGCCATTCTCAGCCAAGAGCTGTGGGCCAGAAAACTCATCCCAAAAATTCAGGACAAGGATGAACAGCAGCAGCAGGTGAAATGAGCACACACTCAGAAGAGTGCTTTAAAACACCTCCTGTAATGAATTTTTTCTCAGGCCTACTGTGAAAAATTTAGACTTCTTCTCTCCCCCTGCCCCGAGAAAAAAAAAAACTTTACATAGCTTTTACGCAGTGATAAATAGTACAGTTGCCATAATGCCTTATTCTTGATTGATTACTATGTGTATCGTATGTGGTATGTTATATACCGACTCTCTATAATTTTTTTTTTTCTGACACTAATTTCCTGTCATTAGTCAAATGTCTTTTCATCTGGGACTATGGTTGAATTTCCAAATGAAAGGTAAGGACGGATAAAAAGGACAGCCCAATCATGTTTCACACTGGTGAAAATCACAAGGAAAATAATTTCAGTATAGTTGCTCTGTGTTTACATCAGTGTCACTTAACACAGAATGTAATGCTGTATACATTTTTAGTTGTTTAAATAGTTACTTAAATACAGTGCTTTTTGCCAGAGACAGTGACTGTGGTGTAGACAGAAATGTGCATGCTTGCTTGGAGGACACCAAGGTGATAGAACTGAAAGACTCATTTTACCCTCCAGTCTGGCTCAGGTCTCAAAAGGGTTAAATGCCTATGTCTGCTCAGCCCAGGTCTGCCCTGCCTGTGACAGTAACAGCTTTGGTCTGATCAGACTGTCAGTGGCTGTGGTGCCAGGGTCACATTCCAATGTCCCTATCCTGTGCTCAAGAGCAAACTGTTCACAGAAGTCATCAGAGAAAAGGAGTGTGAGGGGATCGTGTCTGATTTGACTGGAGAGACTTTGTATTTGGTTGATTTTATTCCATTTTAAAGTTTACTGTGTTGTAGAAAAGATGTTGAAAAGCAAAAGAATGAATCAGATTCTGGGCAAGAACTCTTTACTGGAGAGACTGAAAGCACTCACGCTGAAATTACCTGTTGCAACAGATAAGGATACTGCAATAAACCTTTGCAAAGATTACCTGAGAATAGGTATTTTAGGGAGCATGGCAGCTTATGTGCTTAGTAAGGGTTAATATAGTTTGGCACAGCTAGAATGGTAATTATAGAAGACAACATTACAGGCCGAGGCTCCTGATGAAATACTCCTTTCCTGGGGTGTGCTGGAAGTCACAAGGCCAAAGGCCAAATGACTTCATCCTTCTCAGAAGAAGCCATGACACATATCCTGGAATGGCACATGGAAATTTCAAAAACAACTTACATGGTCAGAGACCTCCTACAAACACCAGTGTGAGCCCCAGGATATTTTTCACTTATGGCTGTTAATTCAAAAGCGTGGCACATCTCTGAACAATTAGGGACACATATTCAGCTATTATGTATAGATTACCCCAATACAATCACAGAATTTCATTCCTCTCTTTTTACAGCCCTTTTAGATCATCAAAACAGGGTTTTTTACCCACATGAAGAATTCTTAGTGTCAGCCTGTAGAAGCTCAAGTCTGGTTCTTGATAACCTTGATAAATATGCATATCTCTCTTACATCAAGAAAGATCCTTTCTTAGAACTGATGTAACTTAAGGATTAAGTTACAGAAAACTGCACTCCATATGGGCAGCACAAAGTAAAACCAAACACACCCCAAAGTGCAACAATATCAGAAAAGCAGTAATTTGAAATGAAGTGGTTTGTTAGAAACCGCAGCCAACGTGGAACAGAAGTCCAACCCAACTTCTTTCTCCCCATCTGTCAGAACCACGACACCAGCCCTGGAAGGTTTGAGGCTCGATCAGTTATACTCTGTACAATGCTGCGAGATCCTCACATAGTGCTCTATAAAACAGCAACTGTATTTCATTTGCTATCACAAAATGATATTTTAATTCTTGTCTGAAGTACAGAAATTAGGAGCCAATGGCAAAGGTGAGATGGACTTTTAGAAGTCTCGGTGTTAGTTAAGGTCAAGGAGCAATGAGTATATAGTTGTCTTTCATAATGTACCTCTACTTTCAAGAAAAACAAGGTATTGTAGCAGATGATTAACATTAGTGGAATTATACCACTTTGTACAATAAAGAATGATGGCCATTCTGCTTTCTTAATGAAAAGACATACTTTCTTTTAAGTTCAAAATGTGATGATTGCTGGGAAAAATAAATGCATCTGGTTTTTCAAACTCTTTATGTCAGTAGTATGATGATCAAGGTACACAAAACCAAAAAAATCCAAATAGGGCATTGTTAGAATTTAATTTATATACATCTACATGAGAATTTAAAAAATAAGAGATAAAAAGTAGTGGAAGAGTACAAAGCTCCATGAAGATCTTCATTATAATAACTGATTAGCTGTGGAAAGCACTGCAGCCCATGCAAATAGAAAGATCTCTGTTGACTAAGTTGCTGTGCTTTTTACAAAACTTTCTGAAAAAGATAAGACCTAAATTTCTTCTGATTGCTAGTCAGCTAATGGATAGTTCATATAAATCCACTTTCTGTTTTGCCAGTGCCAAGTACTCATTTGCTGGTCAGTGCCCTGAAGCCATAGTTCATTGGAGTCCTTTTTGGAGGACGGACAGCTTCAAAGTGGGAAACATCTCTGTGAAGGTTCACTGCAAATCTCAGAGCTCCTCTGGTTCCTTGGTCTGGAAGTATTTTCATCCATGTGGGGACACAGCACTGGGGTGCACAACAGGGGGGAGCCAGGCACTAGCCCTGTGGGACTGGGAGTTGTTTTTCCTAGCTGAACGGTACAAGAAAATCAAACTCTCCCTGGGAAAGTATCTCTTAGCTCTAGAGAGATTTGTTTGTTTGTTTGTTTATAGAGCTGTATACTCCCTTGCATTCTTCAGAAATGCAATCACATCTAAGCAGAACAAATGTGGTGTCTTCTTATGCCTTACAGATTTTGATGCTGTGTGAGACTTGCGGTAAAATGGGAAAATAGGGTGAGAAAATTACCTGCAAATACTTGCTCACCTAGAGGAAAAGTATTGACAACATTTCCAGAAATACAAAGAGCATTGGTTTTGCCTTGTGACTGGAGCAGGCGCCCAGCACTGAAGAGCTAAGAAGAACCTTCAACTACTGTCCGCTGTTATGCTTTGATGCCTTCAGTAAAAATACAAGGCAGCTGAGTGTTTCCCAGATGGGTCCTTGTTCCCTGCTCTGTCACTGACTTACTGCATTGACTGTCTCGATTTAGTCATTTGCAAAGAAATGGCTGCAGCAGAGTTGACCAACTTTCAGTGTTTTTTTTCATGATAAATCAGTAGTTGGCAAAATATTTGAACATCATAGCGGAACAAAGCACTACTAGTTTAGGGCATTTTTTTTTTTCCATGGCATGAAAATCAACACGTTAATGTTTCTGGTTCAGATTAGTCTTACAGTTAAAATGAGAAGAATGTGCACTACCATCTTTCCTCTCAGGACAGTCAAATGTATTCACCTCTACTTAGAGAAAAAAGCCACGAAAGAACCATAAATTGTTTCAGAAAATTACAGTCTAGACTTGCTGATTTATTTTAACAACACTAGATATCAAACCCATATGCAAACATTATTGTAAACTGCTGTTCCTAAATGCCTGTAAACGCATTGTCATGTAGACTAAGTATCACTGCAGCCAAGTAATTACTTAGATTTAATGTGGAATTTGTAACAGGAAAGGAGTATTCACTGTGTCACTTGTACTAGTCTGGTTTTTCTCTTCCTCTGACATCTTCAGACAGAGCAGCTGGGTCATCACTGTCATTTGATAGCAATGCAGCTCGCAGAAGATGAGAAGGCTATTTGTGGTTAGGTAACACTGACACAGACAGTGAGCTGTGTACCTCTGAAAGGAAAATGAAACAGGAGTCAGGCTGCATTTAATTTTTAATGCTTTTTTGTGGTTGTCCAAGTTTGTCTTTATAATTCATAGTACCCACAAGATGTACTCATTTCCTTTAGGACAGCAGCTGTGGAATGCAGGGGGGATTACCTTTGTGGTTTGCCCACAATGGAGCTTTTCCTCCTGGTAAACGGTGAAAGCTGCCATTGACTCCAGAGGTCTCTTTCCCTTTGACAGGCTGCGGTGCTCAACCAAGCACATACACACCAAGTACAGGGCAGTCACAAATTCATAGTAACTTCCAATGAAAATACAATGTGCATGAAACCTTTGCTTTACATGGGCCAAAGGTTTTTAGAAACTGTTAATTATAAAACAGATTGGTACAGCTATTCAAGATTTTCAGACCTAGGAATCTGAAGGTCAGGGCAGAGTCATCCGATGGCATTGCACATGTGACAGTGGCTTCTTGGGCTGGGATCTGCTGGCCGCATCACTGACTGCTAACTTTTGGACACTGAAACTATTAAATGCACAGAATAATTGAGATACTGAATTTCTGCAGTAAATTAGTGGCCTGTAGAGTTCAAAATGAAACAAAAAATTTTCACTAAAAGAAAAATATCAATAAAATCTTTCTCTAGAAGTGAAGTACTGCAAAAGTGCGTTGTAAACAGAGAGCAACTGAAACTGAAAGCAAGGCATTAGCAGTCGCCCCTCCACTGCAGTGCTGATCTTGTGCTATCTGTTAGCTGTTTGCTCCCCTGTGTTCTGCACACACTGCTCTTGCAGAATACACAGGCAGAACAACGAGGCCAGGGTAATTTTGGAACCACACTGCTTCTTGTGTACACAAACCTTTTAAAATGTTGATGGTGTAGTCCAGCATCTGACTAACTACATCTACCTCCTGCAAGATTTCCCACCCTTACCCTCAGGGGAAGGCGATAATCTAGGGGAGAAATTAGTTCCAAACAGCAACGAGGTATTTGCAGTCTTCTTTATACAATTGCTTTTTCAGTCTCAGCTTTATCAAACTCAGCAGATACATAATATATGTCCTTCCCATTTCCTATGTGAAATCATGAGCGATGAGGTGCTTCTTGACAGCTGTCCAGTGAGTATTTTCGGAAGTGATTTTTCAGTCAAAATGTAACTGTTATAGCTGTCTAGTCAATTTAGCACTGGCATCTCAGCTTTCAACCTCCAGCCAAGTTTTCTTGTAGCTGTGACTAAAGAAGTTCAGTTAGAACTTCCTAACAGGACAAAAGAGCTCTTTTTCTCTGCCTACAAGTACTTGAACGTGGTTTTTCACCTTCAGAAAAATAAACGGTGATGTCTCTCAGCCAGGGGAAGGAAAAAAATCAAGACATTTTGATAGTCTGAAGAGAGGAATGCAACATGAAAGTAAGTATGGCACAAGTCCTGAGGTCTTTGCTTAGAATTATTGCAGACATTTAGGTACAACTTCTTTTGGCATCCATGGGATGTCAGTACTCGTTTGGTTCTCCAAAGGATTTGGGGCACACCCTCTACAGAAACAAAAGGCATTTGTGTTATTGAATAAAGACAGAAAATGAGAAGAGTAAAAAGGCACTGGTAGAATGTCCGCGAATACTAAATTTGACTTAGATTACAGAAGTTTCACTTACATTTGCTAGGTGCTCATATCATTAACTGGATGCAAAAAACCAAGCAGTAAATCCACATAAACTGCAAACTAAGAGTTGCAAGCAGCTCTTATACCATCTCTAGCACTCCAAGCTGTAATTTCTAAGGAATTTAGACATTCCTTGATTTTTACAGTTATGAAAACATTAATTTCCCTGCTTACTAGCAGGAAGTATCAATACAGTAAAACATATTCTGACTAAAAATCACCCATTTTAACATGGATTGGACCATTTCATGTGAACTCCCTGCAAATACCTAAATATAGAATTCCATCATTTTATTAGTACATAAACTGTGCTTCATGCATCAGGATAACAGCAGAACAAAGTGTGAATCATGGGATGACCTAAGAAACTATATTTACTGGTAATATACCATTTTTTCCCTTCATAACAAAAATGTGGAGTACAAATTGAGAGGTAAAAAGAACAAAGTGTATAGCTCTAGATGATTTAATATTAACACTTTGGGCAATATTAACATATTGTCTTTTTCTTCTGATTTAATGGAAAAATATTTTGCAGTCTATTGCAAACTTGCCATTTATAGAAACAGAAATTAAATTTATTGATCAGGACCACTGAACTCAGGACAAAATAAACCCCACACATTGTCCGTGGATCTCTTTAATACATTGGTGAATATCAACTATTTCATGAGATCATACTTACTAGTTCTTCATCAGGTTGTAAAACATTTTACTTAAACTGCCAGTAAATGTAAACCAAAATCAATACTGAGTAAAATGAAAGATGGTACTGAAGCTAATGATAAATTCCCTTCATCTGTAGAGACTTTTTCTTTCATTCTGATTTTCAGAAGTAAAATATTTTTTGAGCAACAGCCTGAACTACTCAGCTGAGAAGTGATCCAATTACAACACTTTATGTATGGTGTGGTTCACAGTAGCTACTTTTTTGACAACTTTTGCACATTTTTAGTTCAGAAATAGTTTGCGGTTCATGTAGTGGAATAAGTTCTTGTTCGTTTCCACTTAATGACCTTGGGGTTTCTAGCAGTGACACCTTTGAGAAGAATGCTGTGGTTGAAACTTTCAATTGCTGTACTAATGCATCTCTGGTACTCATTGTAGAACTACTGTGCAATTGAGGGGAAGACAGTAACAGCTATTATTTTTAGCAGCCATCTATTTGCAAAGCAAAGTGTTGATGACTAAATAATTTGTTACACATGTACTGGTCCAGATCCAGCTTGTCTTTTGCCATCAAAGCTCTCCTTGATGTGTCTAGGAGAACTGAGAGTGCAAGCCTAGCCAATTCATTCCTCTAAACATTGAAGGACCTGTTTTTCTGCTTTTCTACCCATTGAGGATGAACATAGCCTGGAAATAATATTTGTAAGATCAGTCACAGAGTAAAAAAACATTTACTGAAAGTGAAAAATTTCCCTTAGATTTATAACATGCTTGTACAGGCAGAAAAAATATTAAAACTATGAGTACTAAAAAAAAATAATAAAAAAAATACAGTAACACAGTGATAAAACATCTAAAAGCAAGGATGTCACAAATTCATTGCCACTCACCAGTCAGTATCTAAGCTCAAATTGTCATTCATTTGATCTTTACTGTATCTCTCAATTTACCTGTGCCAATGGTCTCATTCACTCCTCTAAATAGTACCCAATGGCTACATCACGGTTAGTAAATCAAACAGTGTTTCCAGAAGCAGGAAAAGAGCTGTCCCTACTACTAAATTGCCAAAATAGTCCCTGGGATGGCTGTGTGCAAGGCCAGGCAGCAATCTCCCAAATAATTCCTGGATGCAATTCAGGAAGAGGCATAGGCCAGGCACCACTGCAGTTTGGGTGCAGCCACCATTTTTTGTAGGACAAGAGATCATCATCATCAGAGATGCAGACCATTCAATGACAGTTTGCTTCAGTATCAAAGAATAGTCCGGTGTACATGGATTTACTTGTCTGGGTGTAGCCAGTGAGGACCAGGTCAAAGGACAGCCTCTGAGACCTCACCCATGGCAAATGCAGTTCTTCCACCAGGAATTTCAGGATACAGATTATGACAGTTCAAGCAGCATCACCCACAAGCATGAACTTTATTGTATTGCCAGAGAGGTACATAAATTTTCAATAACCCTCTTAATTCTCACTACTTGGGTTTTTCACCAGAAGGCTCTCACACCCCGGCACCTAGGTTTGAGTTCAGGTCCTGTGATTCATTCACTAGAGTCAATTCCATTGTAGGAGTATTACAGAGATTTTTCTCTCCAACCTCCAGCTGGTTGTTGTTATAGTTAGGGGTGATCTGCTCTACCTTCTGTTTCTATGATGCCAGTTCTTCAAGAGACGTTATGTGTGTAAATGACAACACAGAATGGTTTCTTATGCTAGAGAGGGGCTGTTAAAATGTATATATAGTCACCATTTTTATATATGTGCATATATATATTTACCATTTGTTTTCTCTTGCCTGTGAGCAAGGCTACAGACATAGGCACAGTTTCTTTGGGTTTCCACAACAAGCAACTTCAGCACATAAGCTGTGTTCCTCTGCTCAAAGTTTCCATCTGCGGCTTACTTTCAGGAGCTGGAAGAGAAGCACTTGGTTTGCAAGGAAAGGCTGTTGACGTCAAAGCTGTGTTTGAGGCAGGTCTGGAGTGCAGCTTGAGATTGTAACTTCCCTTATACTTTGGTCCTTTTGAGAAAAGATGTATTTAGACAAAAGGCAGTTGATTATTTTATGTGGTTAAAGAAGTGTTTGGGTTCCTGGCAAGATTGGACGTATAGCCATTTACAATCATCTGGACATATTAAGATTTAAGACCTGGAGATGAGTGAAGTAGAGATTAAAAAAAAAGAAATTTTTAAAAAATAATGACCATATGCAATTCACTTTGGTGTTCTTCAAAGATGTTAATTTTTATAGATCCTACACCAGCAATCTACTTATCTATTTCTGTGGACACATCAGGCACTTTTACATTCTCTGCTGCCTCTTGCCAAAATTGCAGGTCCATGGAAAAGCAAATAAGTAATAAAGAAGAAATTCATAGGAAATATTTATTTTAAAACAGACAGTAGAATTCATCGTTGGACTTAAATGAAAATTAATAAATTTTTAAATCATACTTCCAGCACAATCTCATGAAACCTAAATAGGTCTTGGTTGTATATTTGCTCAGTCTTCTCACAATGGTATTACTTTAACTAATTTTATTGCTTATGACACAAAATCAAAGTAGCAGATGTGTGAAAAATCTTTTGTCAGAGAGTATACCCTTAAATTTTCAAGAAAGTTGGAGGTATGCTTATACAGTTTTGAAAAGGCATAGTATTCACTTCATCTCTATACTACCAAAAAGCTAACAAGAAGTGACAAAAGATCCAAGAAGTGTCTGCAGATGTATTTTAGAATAAAAAGTAGTTTGTTGGTGAATTTAGGAAATACTTCCTCATGCTTATTGGTCTCTATATGGAAAATGAGAAAAGGAAATACACATCCATTTCTACAGTATCTGGCAAAAAATATATATACTAAAGTGCATTACATCAGCACTTCATACAATCTGTTATTATTGCAGCTGGGTTGTTACAGTGTTGGGGCTACTGAAGCATGGTGAGATGTGTGAAGAGGGCAGACATCTCTCTGATTTCTGGCTGTTCACACATGGTAGGCAATGTAGAGGCTAATCAGGCCATATTTGGGAAGCATGTGTGATCTCCTCTATAGGTGCATAGGGGATTCATCAACTGCCCATAGGATTTAATGCTGGCAAACTCTGTTGGACACTTGGGTGATAGATGGAAGTCCCTTCCTTGTAATAACAGGGTCTTATTGTAGAACAGGCAGGAAATTTGGATTATCTGTGGTCCATTTTAATCTTCAATCGGTATGGATATCACTGCTAATGTTTCTGTAGAAGGAAAAGCTCTGCAACTTTTAGATTTGCCTTTGCCAAGTGTTTTCTTTCCAAAGTGAAACATTTATTTTGAATTAAGGAAACTTAAAACTTACTTTGCCAACATTTGAGAGTCTTTGACTAAGGACAAAAGCAGGCAGACAGCAGAGGAGGGAAAGGCTTGGGGAGCTTGGTCTGGTTTTCGTGGCTATTGTGGTGAGTTTTTTACTGGTAAAAGTAAGACAGCGAAGAGATGACAGTAGACGCTGGAGAAGTGAAGGAGATCTGAAAAATTGCAGAGATAATGAAGATTATCTGCACACAAGAGTTGTGGGTTGAATGTTGTCTTTGGGCATTCAACAGCAGTCTGAGCTATACCAGGTCATCTGATAGACCCCAGGGAAAGAGGATCCAAAAATGTGTGCAAAGTCTACAGTGAACTTGAGAGATGGATGTAATAGAAAAGAAAAGAAGAAAAACAAGATTTGCAAATACACATTGACGAGAAGACCTGAAAAACTGATCTGAGTGATAACAGTGACCCATCATGTGACCAGGAAAAAAGCACAGAAGAAAAAGGTCAATTATTGCATATTAACTTCATTTGAGAATGGAAAGGAGAAACAAAAGATGGAAGAGAAAGGACATTCTGGACCAGGAAGAAGAGAAGAAATATGGTGTAGATAGTTAATGGCCACAGCTTAGGCAGAAATCATCGTGATATTTAGGACATCATCAGTAAGAACAAAAGGCAGAATGATATTCATAAAGTTGGGAGAACAGAAAAGGTGGGGCTTAAGATACACACTATGAAAAGACAGGTCGGCCTTAAAGCGGAGCCCTTGTTAAAGATTAATAGATATGCAATGGCAGAGAGCAGAAGGGTAGAACAGAAAGTTATGCTGTGTTAGTTTCTAGCCTTGGAAGAGTAGGCCAAAAGGATCCTTCTATCACTCTTTCCACACTTTGTGTTAAATGCCATGGTGAGGTTCCTGTTACAATAGATATAAAAAGACCATATCATCTTAAAGGAAATATTCACAGAAGTGCTGTAAATCAAAGGACAAAAACTAGTCATGAGGTATGAAGAAATGACCACAGATCCATCAGAAGAACTTCTTAGAATGTGGGCCAAATGTTTGTGAGGCAGGCAGATGGTCAGAGAGAAGCTGAACGACTTTGGTAAATTTTCCAAGATGTTCAAGGCCAGAAGTTCTGAAGCACGGTGACAAAATACATCAGATTTGGAAAACAAGCTGTCTCAAAAGATCTCCTGTCTCTCAGCCAACCTACAAAGTCTACCCACCACTCTGCTATTGAAGGACACAAATAAAAGAGCTCATGACAGCAGAAGAACATGACCTGAAAGCCACTCAAAACTAGCGCCTGTTCTTTAAAAACCCTTACTTATATTAGTACAGATTTGTGATGCTATTTTATAAGTTGATTAACTCTGAGTGATAAGTCCTGAATTCTGGCTTTCAGAGAATGAGGCTTACAAACTACAATAAGGTCTCATGTGGTACAAACTTATTCAGTATTTCCCCTTTCACCAAAGGAACCTTAAGATGTTCTTTAAGAGGCCTGAGGACCATAGGGCGAGCTTATGAGAACCAGCCTGGGAGGCGTTGGCAAGATACACAACATCTGCGTTTGGAGCAGATAAGACACACAGACCTTTGGACAAGCTGAGATCTTTATTCTCTCCCGCTAATAACATTCTCAATAGGGTGCAGGTGCCTCCTGTTATTCTGAGGAATTCCATCTAACTTCTTCTGCCACAACTTATGAAGCCAAATATACACAAAGAGCATCCACCCAGTGCACACAGCCTGTAATCGTTGTAGAATGGTGGTGGATTATTCACTGGGAAAGCTGGAGGCAAGAAATCATGGTTTCCAGAGTCACTTGAATGCTGATATTGTAAAAACTATGCATACAATGATGACCTGCTTTACCTTTTTGCAACACATGGGAAACTGGAGTTAATTTTTTTATTATTGGAATAATATCTGGACACTGATGAACTCATTAGCCTATCTGAAAATCTGGAAAGGGCTCCCAAAGGCAATGCAGGTCCTAGTTCAAGAGACTAGGGAAATTAGGAAAGCCAGACTGGAACTTTAGTGCATAATAATTAAAAATTTTTCAGGATCACTTTATGGTCAATAGCATTTTTATAGCACCTTTTGTTATTGAAATTCTTCACATTTTTTTCTTGCTTACTTTTTCTGCCTTCACAGAAATGCAAGAGTAGAACAAAAAGTGTTTTACCAAAAAAGCAACAACACCTGTTTTATTATATGAAAAGTAACACATATACTTCTTTCTCCTCTGCATATATACACCAAATAAATATAGCCCATATGGCACTCTGAGTATGTACGTGTTCACATTCATGCCACACATAGTTATCCTTTCAAGAAGTCACCTGCTAACTCACGTGCTATTCTGCAGACTGGAAGTGCTCCTACTGTTGCAATACTGCACTGAAGAATATGCTGATCTGCAGGGCAGATGTTATCCCTGGTTAAGTCTAAGTCTGGCAGTGTATAAAACATTGATTTTTCTGCTGGATTAAGTATTGATTTAATTGAAGCTTTTTTTATGCCTGCAGTTTTGGAATCATTGAACACTGTTTCTAAACTGTACATATTGCTTGGTGGTTTGTAATGTTTCAGTAATGTCTTGAGGCTTTCTGTTTCATCGCAATTGCATTTACAGCAATAAATTGTTCAACAAACACTGAATTTTATTAAACTGGCAAAACATGTAATAAAGAAAGCTAAACAAGTCCACAGTCAGCTGTGCCAAAAGCAAACAAGCATTTTCTTTTATATTCTAAAATAATGTGCAAATGAGACTCAGCAAAACTAAAATGCAGAATAACCCCAAAACTGAAGTGTGTATAAAATTAAAACTCAAGAGAAGAATACTCACACCATGCAACTGCAGTTCCACAACAGAAGGGATTCATCATTCCATGTGTAAGGAAATCTGTAACCATTTTTTCCTATCCTTGGCCACCGTGTATTGCTCCTTCAATATGGTTAACTTAACCAAGAGATGAGATCCCAGGCCCTAAACTGGAGCCAACGATCCTCCCTTTTTGAAAGCTCTTTTCGGGTTAATTTTCATCTGCCTATATTTATTGGTTGAGAACCACCAAACAGTTGGATAGGCACAGCTGAGGACACACTGTGTTCTCGGGAATGAGACAATAGGTCTGGAGAAGACAGGCAACTCTTTATACCAGCCTTGCTGCCTAATCTTATATGTGGCATAAGTATGGTCACCATAAGACATGATATCCTCTACCATCTTTTCGTTTTGCTTTCTGCTTTCCCATCCCACCTCTTCTCTAGTGAGCAAGTGTGAAAGACAAGGGGACAGCCTTGGCCTCACAGTTTCTGAGCTTTTTCAGCACCAATGGAATGACCATCTGGGTTCCTTCTCTGGCCATCTGCAGCAGCAGTGCCATATCCACGCTGATTGGCAGGAAGCTCATCCCACAAAATCCCATGTGCTGTCAGTATAAACCAAAATCAGTTCATTCAATAGTTTATTTTGTTTTGTTTTAAATTAAGTATATATAGCTTCTTCTCCTCTCTTCTTGTATCCTGTCTTGACTGTTACAAAGCTACAGTTTGCATTTTATGGTTTTATCGTGCCTACATGGATCTGAGATAGGTAATTCAGAGATAAGCACTAGAAAGCAAAGCAATTGCACTCGAATCAGAAGGTAAGTTGTTTTCTTCTTTCTCATACAAATAATCTAGAAAATCATAGAAACGTGAAACCCATCCTCTAATGCAATCACTCCTGTTCTTAGTACCCTTTAGTGACAAAGACTCCATAGTCTGCCCAAGAAGTCATTTAGAGCCATGAATTATCTTTACCAATTTTTCCTTGGTGTCCCATCTTGGTGGACAGCAATTTCCCTGTAGACAGGACATGGTTATGGATCACTGGATCACTAGCCAGGGATCTATTGCTCTCCTTCAAGCTGATCATCTTGTTATGAATGTATATATTTCACAGGTTCCTGGCTGGAAAAGCATGGTGGCACTTCACACCAGTGAAGAACATTATTCAAACTCTCTTTCACAAACCTTATGACTGCAAAATATATAGATGAACAAAGGGAAATGATTATTTTCTTAACTCACCAATTAGTAGATGCATAAAAACTTGCAAATGTCACTTCTTTACAATGGTCAGATAAAGGAAAAACATCACTAGAGAGAACAAAGAAGATTCTGGGGAGTTTTGGGTTAAGAACTCATTCCCTAAGAGAGAGATACTTGCTAAAAGCATTGTTTTCCATTTCTTATTTTCAGTGGCTGTAGCAAGTCTCAAGCAAGGACAGGAGATACTTCTCCAGGGAGAATCCATCTAACTGAACGTAGACATTGTCAATGAAGACATCTACAGCTGAGCCAGTTCTCTCAATTCCCTTTACAGTTAATGGAAAGAGTTGCTTGTCACTCATGAATTACCTTATTCCTTGTACACTAACTCTAGGATGAGATGCACCACACACTGACTACAAATTGAATGTGAGATAAGTAACTTCTATGCAGACGTCCAGTCTGTTTGCATTTGAAGTGAAGAGGAATGAACCCTTCTGCTGCTGACTTTTAAAATGAACAGTTTCCATGCAAGGAGTCATATTATTTGCAGGCAAAATCATGGCCTTGTTTTGATTAATTTTTTTTTTCACAAGCTGCAGTCAATTAACACTCACTCATGCAGATTGTCATGATGTATTGTATATTCTTTTTTAAATCTTATGTAACAGCTCTAGTGTGTAACAATGTCATGGTAATTAGAATCACAGTTTAGATTATTATGAGACATTTTCTGCTTGGCTTGTGCTTTAAAAATGTTATTTCTCTCATTTGGCAGCCATATTGCCAAGGATGTGGCCAGGCGGGGGAAATGTGTAAATCATCCACTAAAGTTTCTGTCCCAAATCAAAGCGAGTGACACCCTAGGAAAGTCAGAATCCTCTGTTTTAACTATCAGTCCAGGAGAAAACTTCCTCCCCTCCTTGGAATTTTTATTCCAAAATCAAGCAAAGAGGGCAGCAATTGAGACTGCCTACTACCTCGAGGTGCATCTGAGGCCCCACTACCAAAAGCACCTGCAGAGATCCTCCCCAGGCCATCTCATGGGGCAAGTTCAGAGCACATCGCTCCATGCTTGCCCAGGAACACCTGCTATTTCACTGTCCATGTTCTACCACTGCTTTTCTACAATCTGCTTCTGCCTCCAAAAAGAAGCCCCAGGCTTAAGAACTGGATGAAGCAATCAGTAGATTAGAGTTTGGAGAAACTGCAAGTGTCTAACCCAGTTGTGGGTTTTTTGTTTTGTTTTGTTTTGTTTTGTTTTGTTTTTTTTTTTATCAGAGCGTGTAGTCAAGGCATTATTGGCCCTCTAATGAATTTCTTTTTATTTTCAGCTGAGCTGTTTCATATGTTTGGTGTGCTTATGGCTTTGGCAGAATAAAAATGCAGCTCAGGACGCTGCTGCCAATACTCATGTGTTTTATGACTGCAATGGTGATGTTTGCTGTAGTTCCTCCAGACACGCCCCATCCTTTGGATACAGACTCTACTTTTCTAACCAGTGACTTGGAATGTGAGAGCAATTGGTCAGATAAGTAAAAGAGTGGCTAGCTGCAAGTGTGGAAACTCATAAAGGTTGACCAGGCAGCCTGCAACAATCTGTAAGGAAAATGCGGGGTTAAATGACAAATAACAAGGTCTACATTGCCACAAAGCTTCTAAGAAGTCAAGGCAGGAGAAGGGCTGGAACACCTAGAAAATTAATGTTGAAGTTTGACACCTCACAAACCTACCCTAATCGCAGCAGGACCTGGTAGCACACATCGTAAGCAGCGCATAAAAGAAGTGTGTGAACACAGAACAGTTATGTAGTTAGAACCAGGAACAGGGACTTTCAAATTGAACAATTAGATTTCAGATGAATAGGAGGTAAGTCCTTTGTTTTGCTTTAGGAGTTTAGGTTAAGTTACATCAGCTCTCTGTATTTTGATTTTCTTATTGTTAATACTGAGATGAGAAACACATATACAGAGACTTCTTTTCCTCAGTATGAGGTGATGCCTTGCTCAAGGAACAGCATGGAAGTAACCTTCTGCCTCTGCTGAAAGAAGAATGACTTACCTACCACTGACAAACTGTCACCATAATTTTCTCTTGGCAGGTATGATAACCAGTCCTTGTTTCCTCTGCAGTTCACCTTTCTTTTTAAGGGTAGAAACATGAACCCCTGTATCTGTGAATAAAATATCCTGCCCTACAAAGATTTCGTTTCCCCTCCAAGTCCAGTGATTGTCCGGACACAATGATCTCAGAAACATTGCAAAAATAATGAGATGTAGCTGAACACAAAGAGAGAACTTGGAAAGAGAAACAAAGTTAATAAAAAAGGATTGAGGGAAAGCACAGGAGAATTCTTTGTGACAGGCATGAGGTTCAGAAATGAGAAGATTTTTAAATGGTCAGGATGTCAGGAGGGCGTTAAAAAAAACACATTCTGAGAGCAGACTTCAGCCTGGGGAGAGCACTTCAATTCTCTTAACTTCAGCACAATTTATTTTGAGTCAGTCAAAAAAGACCCCAAATGTGCATGACACAGTACTGTAGCTATGAGGTGATGAGCAAGGGAGCTGGGGGCTGGAGAGATGAGAGCAGGAGGGAATATCCAAGCCCTCTCAGCCACACGCTGCCTGTGGTGGCACCCCCCACCCTTGAGAGAAGCGCACGGGATCCGCTCCGCTGCAGACCCCTGGCCCCGAGCCCTCTTCCCTTGCAGGCGATTTCCTTGGGAGCAGCAGCACATCTGCTGCCCCAAGAGAGGGGCTCTCTGTGGTTCTGCCACTTCTTGTCCTCATTTATTGTCCCGGCAGCCATGTGGGCATGATATTTATTTCTTCAGGGGTATCGCTGCTTGCCACAAGCAAGCAGGAGGCTGCTGAGCCCTGCAGGCCTGCTTCAGGAGAGCACTGCATTCATGCTGTGAAGAGAAATGGGATGAAAACAGTGGGATTAGGTAAACTGTTAATTTGCAGGCATCACTACTCCCATCCCTGGCACCGCTGGCAAAGGGGCTTGGGGATGGCAGGGCCTGACTTTACCCATCTCCCGGCTGGGCTGGCCCCGTTCTTGGTCTCCTTTAAGCTTCTGCAACATATTATTATTAATAATGGATTCTTACATTTAATTAATGCCCACAGGATCTAGTTAAGACTCCACAAAATTTCTTAAGCACGCAGAGAGCTGCCGTTGGGACAGCGGTTTCAACTTGCATATACTCAGCTAATAAATGCTTAAAATGAAGCATGTATTACCTTATCATATGAACTCAGAAACTTGGATCTGTGATGCTTGTTCACTTCACTGCCATTTTAGAATCAGCCTCGAGAGGCTCTCAGGATACAGCTCTGAGCATCAAGATTAGAGCTGTAGAGGAAGTGCTGTTTGACTTACTTAAGAATTGTTAAGGTTGTCAATTCATCAAGTTGATTTATATTTCTTGTTTTCCCCAGCTTTCCAAAAGGGTCTCCTCTTTGCCTTTTTTCATGGCACACTGAATGATGTAATTCTGGCTGTGTTCTCCATTTGTGAGTGTCAATAGCCGGGAAGATTTATAGCTCAAGGATAAAAAAATCTTCTCCAGCTATGGTCTCCTCTTGGCCTCTAGTCTGGTAGTCAGAAAGAGGGGATTGATTTTAAATTGACCATGAATACTAATGTTGAATTACAAATTCAAAATGTACGGTGTGGTTCCCACAAAATGTCAGTGGTTCACCATGGCAGGACAAAGCTGGAACACTGGAAGTTCCATTCAAAGATGAGAAAAAACTTCTTTACGGTGAGGGTGACAGAGCCCTGGAAAGGCTGCCCAGGGAGGGTGTGGTGTCCCCTTCTCTGGAGACCTTCAAGACCCGCCTGGATGCAACCCTGAGTAACGTGCTCTGGGCAATCCTGCTTTAGCAGGGGGGTTGGACTGGTTGATCTCTAGAGGTCCCTTCCAACTCTGACAATTCTGTGATTCCATGATATGATCCGATATATAATAGTTTGGTGCAAGTCAAAATGATAAGGAAGAAACTTCCAAATTTTTGTAGATGAGTCACACAATTTTTGTTTGATGTTTCTTAATTGTGGTGATGCTGTGATAAAACTTAAAAATACGTTAAAACGTTCTCCTCTCAATAGTACTCCTCTTAGTAATCCCCTAAAGCAAATTTACTCATTTATTTTCTTACCCATCTTTTCTATGTTGGGAAATTTTAAAAATTATGTTAGAGAATATCCGAAGTTCCAACATAAACAAATAAATGCCGAATAGGATCAGGCTCAAAAAAAGTGCTCATTAAAGTACAGAGTCCTTAAGTCACGTGATTCAAATTTCTTGAATTTCCTGTATTTTTCATCCATTAATTTGTCTTCTGGGACTGATGTTCACCATCACTACGCAAGTGAATAGCATCTGTAAACAGTCCATACATAAAATGAGCTCTGTCCCTACTCTTGCGGAGTGGGAAAGTTATCTTAACATGCAAGTGAATCATTTGGTTCATGCAGAAGAGATTAACATTTTATTAATTTACAGTGTACATGCATCCTATATGTGTACATTATTACTTGCGCCACAACTGTCCCCAAGTTGTTTTCTACTATTACCTACTCCTATCTCCTACTGCCTTGAAAGATGTTTCCACTGTTACATTACTAAACTAACCCCAACAGGTTCTAGAATCCCAAACTGGTTCTAGATCTTATTAGGTGATGAGCCCAAGTACCTCCATATGTCCCATGTCTCATGCACAGAACAGAATTCTGTGCTTTGCTGTATTGATAAACTGTAAATAAAATTACTATGTTCTTCTTCCTTGGTAGGTGTCACTTCTCTGAACTGTAATTCTGAATGAATTATTATTGAACTGACTGCTGGGCAAGAGAAGATAAATGTATTTTAATCAGAAACTGAGTGAAAAAGGGTATTTGTTAATTTCTTTTCTCATTTGGTAGGATGCAGAACTAGCTGTGATACCTACAAAAAGCTCACAGTGAGTTTTCTGCATTTTTAAATACGCTTCTCAAAACACCTTGCATTTACCATTACTATGTGAGCTTTGGTTCCCTACTCTTCTGGTTGGCTCCTGCAAAAGTGCCACAAGAGCAGAACATAACAGAGCCTGAAAAGATATTTCATATGGCTATTGCCTTTTTAGAGCATTTTAAGTTTTATTAGCAAAACGCTTTCAACTTTGGATTAAGTGATGGAGCTCCCTGGCATCAGAAAACAGCTTTCAAAACCACTATTTTAGTTTCCAAGCAGAAAAAACATAATACCAAAACCGTTTCTGTTTCCAACTATAACAGTACCTGGCATAATGGGATATTGTAACAATAATTCCCAGCTCTTGGTGAGTGTGGACAGTTTTCTCTTCCACTGTAAGAGCAGAAGATTGCAGTGGAAGGGTCAGTTTTAAGCACAGCAGAAAGCCGCCTATGTGATTTTAGGCAAATCATTCAAGACTACATCCAAAAAAGGCAGCAGGCAGCACTTACAGTGCATAACTGCAGGATCCAGTCTCCTCTTACAGCGCAGGTGGAGGGCTGCGCGTCTTAGGAAGGGATCCAACATAGCTGTCTGAATCTAGCAAGCAGAGAGATCAGAGCTATCACCAAGAACAGTAACTGGATGGAGGGCCTGTGAGGTACCGTCTCCTGCCTCCTGCTGAGACAGAAATCTGTGGGCAGGTGCAGAAGCACAGAGCCAGGCGTCCAGGGAACCCAAAGTCTGAACCCCTCCTAAACACTTCAAACACACATTTCTCCAATTTCAGTTCCTTCAGCATTAGGTGGAAGCTGAGAGGGCTTTTAAAGGATCAAAATTTTGGATTTATTTGCTGAAAAAAGTTCTGTCTGGGTCACACATTAGGCGTTATAGCAAACTCAGCAATCCAGCAGAACTGAACTCTGCAAGCGAATTTCTCATTTTACCTCGGCTATTTCAGTGTTACCCTGTAATGCACAGAGTGGGTGTGTATTAAATCCTTCATGGATCTGACATGTAATTATTCTGCATTCATTCCTTTACCTGCAAAACAGGAGAAATAGTTTCCTACCCATAGGAACACAATGAGAATACATAAATGTTTTTGGAAATGTTTGGATAACAGAGGCACTGTAAAATTAGCATTGAAGATTAGCTGGAAGTACAGCTGTGCTATAAAAGGTCTAAACCAACCAGTGACTTCAAGAGAAGAAAAATTAAGTATACACTGTCTTTATAGACCACCATTTGAATTCCATTCAAGGTGTTTTAGCTGCCAGAGTCATTACATGTAAATACACTGCAGATAAGAATTAGTATTTTATTCTAGTTCAAAGGAAGGAACACAGTAAATACAGAAACAGTTTTCTGGATACTAGAGTACATTTGTTGAGGGAGCTAGGGGATTAATTTTGTGTATGGAGTCTGAGGCATTTCCCAGAAGAGATCCTGACAGAGTTGAGTGTCAGACAGTTTCTGGTAAGTAAGTTTCTGGTGTGGTAGTTCACTGCACAAGGGATAGCTGGAGCAAACGCAGAGAAACCAATAGTTCAAAGAATCATAGAATGGTTAGAGTTGGAAAGGACCTTAAAGACCACCTAGTTCCAACCCCTCTGCCATGGGGCACCTCCCACTAGAGCAGGTTGCTCAAAGCCCCATCCAGCCTGGCCTTGAACACTTCCAGGGATGGGGCACCCACAGCTTCTCTGGGCAACCTGATCAAGTGTCTCACCATCCTAACAGGAACGAATTTCTTCCTAATATCTAATCTAAATCTACACTCTTACAGTTTGAAACTGTGCTGCCACTACATGCCTTTGTAAAAAATCCATCCCCATCCACCATGTAGGCCCCCCTTCAGGTACTGGAAGGTGGCTATAAGGTCTCCCCAGAGCCTTCTCTCCTCCAGGCTGAACAAACCCAGCTCCCCCAGCCTGTCTTCAGAGGGGAGGTGCTCCAGCCCCCTGATCATCTTTGTGGCCATCATCCCTGATGGTTCACCCTCATCTCCAGAAGGACCACCAGCAGCTTGCAGGCTGAAAAGAAACAAAGTGGGCACCTCCCCGGGCAGCGCGTGTTCACTTAGCGAAGTGCGAACTGGACGCGGACTATGAAATAAAATGAATCAATAAGCAGCCCTCAGCGTCACTTCCGGTTCGGGCTAAGCCAGCAGCGACTCTGGGATCGTTCTAACTCAGCCGCGCCAGGCCCAGCGCAGGAGCCAGGGGCCCACTGCGCTCGTGAGGCAAACCACAAGCCCACAGCAGGACCAGGGCCAGGTTTTTAGCGCTCGGTCCCTACCAGCCCGCTACCCCGCTGACCGTACCACAACGGCTGCAGACCCCGCCACTGAAGGCGCCGGTGAGGCCTCGCTAGGCTGCAGCGCCGGTCCGGCCCCGCCGGGGGACACCGCCTCCCTCCCGCCTCCGCCGCCAATGAGGGCTGGCGCCGTTACGGTGGCGCGTCAGGGGGCGGCTGCCAAGATGGCGAAGGTGTCAGAGATGTACGATGTGACTTGGGAAGGTAACGCCGTTGCCCCGGCCCGGCCCACCCCGCGGCCCCCGGGGCAGGCCGGCGGCGGGACCCCCGCGGGCCCGGGAGAGGGAGCGGGTGGGGCCCGGGGTCGGAGGCTGGGGTGGCCAGCACAGGCGGGGCGGCGTTGCCCGAGGAGCGGAGTTGCTAGCCGCAGTTAGTCCCTGCCGGCGACTGGTGGCCGCCCGGAGAGCGGAGAGGGCTCGGTGTCCGCCCCGATGCCAGGCTCCCTGCCGGGGCGCCCTCCTCCGGGGCCGGTGCAGGCCGGGGCCTCCCGCCGGTGCCTCCCCGCTGCGTGGGCCCGGGCCCCCCTTTTCCCCCCAGGACAGCTTTTTGGGATTCTTCCCTTCTCCTTCCGGTGCCCCCGGGATACTCATGCAGCCCTCACCGGGAAATGTGGCCCTTTGGCCGGGTCAGCAGGTTGTGGCTCCATCCACCTCTTGCAAAGCCCTGAAAATTACCCGGTGTTTTCCCAAAACTCGATGATAATAAGGCTTTGCGGAGGAACTTCCAGAAACTCTGAAGGGGTAATGGTTTTAAATTGGAAGATGGGAAATTTAGATGAGATATTAGGAAGAAATTCTTTCCTATGAGGGTGGTGAGGCACTGGAACAGGTTGCCCAGAGAAGCTGTGGATGCTCCATCCCTGGGAGTGTTCAAGATCAGTCTGGATGGGGCTTTGAGCAACCTGCTCTAGTGGGAGGTGTCCCTGCCCATGGCAGGGGGGTTGAAACTCGGTGAACTTTAAGGTTTCTTCCAACTCTAACCATTCTATGATTCTATGACACACTAGTTTTTGAAAATCCTGCTCCCCAGGTCTTTGCAGCTGTTATGGTTTGAAAAACCTCTAACAATTTATTGTTGTTCAGGTAATTATTCTACCACCCAGTGACCTCTCCTCAGTGGGGAGGGGGAATCAGGGAAAACAAGGAAATGCGCGGGTTGAAGTATANCTCTGCTCTAGCTCCCTGATCATCTTTGTGGCCTTCCTCTGGACTCGTTCCAACAGGTCCACGTCCTTGTATTGTGGACTTTAGAGCTGGATGCAGGACTCCAGGTAGAGTTTTACAAGGGCAGAGCAGAGGGACAGACCTCCCTCAACCTGCTGGCCATNTGAACAGCAAATGTCAGGCGCTGTGAGCCCTGTGGCTTTGGGAGGAAGGGAAGGGCTCCGTGGTCCAGCACCAGGGCAAGAGCAGGAAGGTTCTCTTTAGGTACTGGAAGGCCACTAGAAGGTCTCCGTGGAGCCTTCTCTTCTCCGGGATGAACAAGTCCAGCTCTGCTCTAGCTCCCTGATCATCTTTGTGGCCTTCCTCTGGACTCGTTCCAACAGGTCCACGTCCTTGTATTGTGGACTTTAGAGCTGGATGCAGGACTCCAGGTAGAGTTTTACAAGGGCAGAGCAGAGGGACAGACCTCCCTCAACCTGCTGGCCATGCTTCTTTTGATGCAGCCCAGGATACAGTTGGGCTACCAGCGCACATTGCTGACTCTTGTCAACCACCCCCCAAGTCCTTTTCCTTAGGACCACTATCAGTCCATTCTCTGCCCAGCCTACTGTATCTGTGCTTGGGATTGTCCCGACCCATGTGTGGGACCTTGCACTTGGCCTTGTTGAACTTCATGAGGTTTGCACAGGCCTACATCTCAATAACCTCCATATGCTATTTCCAGGAGTTTTATTTGACGTCTGTGGCATTGTACTAAGTGCGTAGTTGTGCATAAGGATATGCTGAATAGGAAATTTTTGGGGACTAGCTGGGGAGTTTTGTCAGATCAACATCTGAGTTGGTGTCTTCTAGTTTACATCCAAGTGAAAGACTTGGAATGTCAGAGAAAATCTTGTAGATGTGCCTTGATACAAGCACCTGTCTACCCTTTCAAAGCACACATTTGAAAAATAATGCATGTTTTTCCTTTATTTCAAGAGATGCAAAGTAAAGTAAAAATGAACAGATTCCTGCAACAAACTACACAAAGGCTCTTCCCTTTACTCCATGTGTACTTCAACAGATCCCTGATGCAATGAGGCTTTTCATGAGTGGGGTGATCTCAGCAGTGTTGTGACCTAGTCCCTAGCAAAGAACTTGAACACAGCTTATCTTGAATTTATCTAAAATTTATTTTTCTGTGAAACCAGGTGTGTGGTTGGTATTAATCTGAAAAATGTCCTTTAGGTACTTGGTTCTTTCTAAAGAAGATGGGTTTTTTTTGCTTACGTGTTGCTCAAAGATACAACTGTAGTTGGAGGTTAAGGAAGAACAACACGAGACAGGTGAAGCAAGGTTTAAGCTGTATTTCGCTTTTCACTCGGGTTCTTTGGGACAAAGGTGGGAGTTTAACAGTGGTTATATTTTACATTAGGTGAATGTGTTGCACAGGTGGTTATGAAAGATAGCGAAAATAACTCTGATTTCCACTGTTGGGAGTTGTTGGTTTTGTTGTTTTTTTGTCTTTCTTTACTTTGTCTGAAGCTGTGTCTTGAGCTTTAAATTGTATTTTTAGACCTGTGCAGTAGGAAAATCTCTCTAACTTGGGGAGCTTGATTAGTGGACTTAGATGATCCAAATGTGACTTCAGAGTGCTCCTGTATTAAAACAAATGTGTATATGTGGATTTACATCATGTTTTACAGCTTACTTGTTTGAGACTACAGTGATAGGTTGCTCCTATTTTTGCCAGTGTTGCTAATTATCCTGTAGAAAATGTTATTTTGTTTCCTGCTTACTTTGTATTTACAGGGATTAGAAACTATGTGGAGTGACAGGGAGCCAAGAGTTGCAAGTCTGGCAAAGCAACATGCTGTAGTAGTTTAGCAGGTCAGTCACAACTGGGGATGTAGAGCCTCTTACACAGGAGCCTTTTAAGCCCTGTAGAACTTTGTGGAGGCTGTTCATAAGTATTTAACGTGGTTTCAGTGATACATTAAAGATAATTTGGCCTGTGAGTGGAAATATTTAAGGAGAAAAAAAAAAAAAAAGAATACTGCACCTATGTAACTTCATTTTACAAGCAGGTTTTGTAGCACATGACTTAGCTTGCATGTGCAGAAGTAGCATGATCTTCAAATAAGAAGCAGTTGTGATAGTCAAGAACTAATAAAATGACAGTTGGCTTTCACAGAAAGCTCCTCTGACATATTGTCAGAATTGGACAAAATAAACCAGGTTTTCTTTTCTTTCTCTGTCATGCAGAGAAGCATAATAGTGTTAACATCTCAAACCCTGCTAAAATGCAGCAGTGACTTTTGGCTAGTGATTTCCTCTTTCTGAAAGGTGGAGCAGGGCTCTGTGTGAGCAGTAGTTCAAAATGGGTCAGTCGGACCTAGGTGGTAGATAGGTTTTCTGGAGATCTTTGAGTGAGGTCATGGCAATTCTTGTTCCAGTCGATAAATCAAATCCAGAAAGGGATGGCATATTCCCTGGTCTGATTTCTTTTAATATGAATTGAAAACAAGTGCAAAGAATATTTTGGAAGATTTGGAATAGCTCCTGATGACTGTTGCTTAAATTACTTAAGTTTTCTGGAACATTATATTAGTATTGTTGATTAAGTAGTCGCACACTATTAGTTTTTGTTACATGTTTGTGTGAGACTTTTTTCAAGGAATTCTTTGTAATTTTTGAAAAAAACATAAAACGCTTTATAAAGTGAAATTTAACATTCTGTATATGTGAGGCCATTTTCTTGCAAATATTTGTATTGGGGAACATCATATATAACAAATAAAAACCCAAACGAAATTTAAAAATGAACGCGTCTATCTTTACTGTCTCTAGTTGTCAGAGTCCACTTTACATGACAAAATCAATTCCTTCCGGTGATTTAGAAACTGAATTCACATTTAATTTGTATGGAGAGCCTTTAGGAAATAGAAAACAGTCTAACATTTTATCTCTATTGTAATTGGTGTGCATTTAAATGTTGGTGTGATGTTTTTGTTGTTCTGTGCTGTGTTTGCTTGATTTTAGGTATTCCTAATTTTCATTTATAATGAAAGGGATAGGTCAGCTTAATCTGGATTTTATATATGAATTTGTGAGATTGCAATAGTTGAGGCTCCTTTGAAAGTGGTTCCCAGTGACAGGATAAGTGGCAATGGGCACAAGCTGGAACACAGGAAGTTCTATTCAAAGATGAGGAAAAACTTCTTTATGGTGAGGGTGACAGAGCCCTGGAACAGGCTGCCCAGGGAGGGTGTGGAGTCTCCTTCTCTGGAGATCTTCAAGACCCACCTGGACGCAGTCCCAATGTGCTCTAGGCAGTCCTGCTTTAGCAGGGCAGTTGGACTAGATGATCTCTGGAAGTCTCTTCCAACTGACAATTCTGTGATTCTATGATTCCATGAAAGGGTTATCAAACATTGGAACAGGCTGCTCAGAGAAGTAGTTGAGTCACCGTCCCTGGAGGCATTTAAAAGAGGATAGACATGGTGCTTAGGGACATGGTTTAGTGGTAGTTTTGGCTGTGTTAAGGTAATAGTTGGNGTCCCAACCCACGAGTCTGCCTTTTTTCCCCCTTCCAATCCTCTCCCGCCGCAGGGCGGAGTCAGAGCGAGCGGGCTGCCACGTGGCTCTTTGTTGCCGCCGAGGCCAAACCACGACAAGTACACGGTGGATCTCTCAACTAATAGGGTAACTTCCTTCACTTCCTCAGGTGCTTTTAGATATCCAGGACTTGAAAACTATGATCCAAGTAAACAATCGAAGTCTAAGTAATTATAAGAGGATTACTTTGTATCTGATTGTTCAGACCAAATTAACTGACACCNCAACCTAGATGATTCTATGAAATGAGTTGTAGAAATATAATGGTTATGGGGTCCCTGAGTGACTACTGATGGTAGCAGTTGTTGTACAACAAAGTAACATTTTGGAGNCTAAGTAATTATAAGAGGATTACTTTGTATCTGATTGTTCAGACCAAATTAACTGACACCTTAACAGACACAAAAGTATAACAGGTTATTTCTTTTGACTTTCTGTAGACCACTTGCATATATTGTGGGAATAACAAACATTGTGGCAAGTGCGTCTGCTCCTTTAAACTTGTAATGTTCTGATTTATATATGCCAAGCTTGCTAATTTAAGAGAATCTAAGACTAAACCAAATGTATCAGTTGCTCAAGATCTGCCTATATACATGACAGAAGTGACTGTAATTGAAACTAGACATTTCTTTAACTTTTTTTTCCCCCTTAAAATTGCCAATTACTACTGGCCAGACTTGCATTATGTGCTGGCTGTATTCACCTCCAAGACTTAAATTATTATTGGCTGATTCTTCTGAAAGCTTTTGTAGTAAAAAACTCATTAAGTTCGACAAAATTGTAAAAAGCCTTGCGTAAGTTGTACCGCAGTTTCTAGCCTTTTCTTTCTTCTGCCTTTTACTTAAAAGTCAGTATCTCTAAAACTAATGAGCCACTATAGATTCACGTGAATGAGAACATTTATTTTTACTTTGTTTTTCAGTGATCAGCCAATACACTCTTTGCTATCCTGCAGTTGTTTTTCCATTACTGTAAATGCATTACTTGGGTGATGAATGGTAAAAGTGCATTCTGTTGTACATAATTCAGACACGATTCCATTTGGAATCACACTGGAATGGAGGCATTGATAATTTCCAAGTAAATGAGCAGGTAGAAATCAGACAGCTTATTTATTTTCATGGGTTTAGCTTGTCAGCTTTCGTGAATGTTTGTGTTCTCTCACATTCTTGCTGTGTAACTTTGGATTTCCAGGGATCATCATGTGTCTAGAACCATTTAACTTTACCCAAGCATATGAAATGTAATCCTGTAGTGGTTTTGGTTGAATTTCAAAATACAAAATGTAGCACAATAGCAGTCTTATGAGCTACCCAAGATCTCTTCAGGTAGATGGAGGAAAGTTCAGTGCTTAATTTTTACTGTCAGTTATGTTAACGATGCATTTTGAAGTGCAAGAAAAACTGTCGGTATTTAGGTCTGTCGTCGTGCTTGTTTTTCCAGCTGCTGTAAAGTTTAGAAAAATATTGGCAACAGTTGTCCTGGTACCTTCATATTAGTAAAGCCGTTATCTGTTAATGAAAACTATTTTCCATAAGTTTCCTCAAAATTTGTTCTTGTATATGGAACATCTACCTGTATATAAAATCACATTCTGAGCAATTTCCTGATCCAGAGGATAAATAAAACCTAGGCTAGGTAGTGGTCTCCAGCTGACTTCATGAGCATGCCTGCTCTCTTGGACATCTGATTCATAGTAAATTTACTCTTGCAACAAAAATCCTAGATTTTTAGGTATGTTGTTCTATAAACCTATTCATTATATGCATATTTTCAAGAAATAAAATTCAAATTCCATTACTATCTGGAAATCTCAATTTTTATTTTTTTTTATTTCTCTCCTTTGCCCCCAGATATGCGTGATAAAATGAGGAAATGGAGGGAAGAAAACTACCGAAACAGTGAACAGATAGTGGATGTTGGGGAAGAGTTAATTAATGAATATGCATCTAAACTTGGAGATGACAGTAAGTAAACAGTCATTATTTTTTAAACTTTCATTATCTGAATTTGTTTTCTCTTTTCAGCTTCTGTTTTAAACTTCTGTGTTGCCTTCCTGTATCCACTGATGTTGATGAAATATATATCACTTAGTCTAACAGGCTGCCAGAATTCCTAGATTTTATTTCTTTCACAAGTATGGACTGCAATGGAAAAATTATTTTTTAGAACTGTTTCTTTGCTGAATTAGTAGATAGACCATATGTTAGAAACTTAGCCTGAAACTGTTACCTAACTGTTACCTATTTGACTGATTTTCTGCTCTTCAACACCACAGCAAAAATTGAAAAATAACATTTTATAATAGAGAAAGCTATTGCTTAATCAAACCATATGCACTGCAGGAATTAACCTTGAGACTGTTTTTATTATGGCATTACATGTGTGATATTATAGTTGAAAGTTAAGTCTGAGTTTCCACTATTCATGAAATCGGTATTTTCTGGGCATTTTAACTACCTTATACTAATTTCAGGAGGCAGAAGCTTGCCTACTGTTTTTTCATTCCATCATTGAATTTGTCCTTCTTTTGAAGATGTATGTATTTTATTCTTCCATAAACTTGGCATTTGGGATTCATTAGATAAATAAGCTGCAATGTTCCTGAGCTTCTTAGCAAATACATAAAAGTGTCTGAAATTTATTTGCATGTTTGCATTCCGCTTAATTTCTTTTTTTAAAAAAAGTATTATCAGAATTACAACTGTATACAGTCTTAAAACCAGCCAAACAGAAAACAACAACCAAAAAAACCCCTAAACACATCCAGTAGACTTAAAATTCTTTCTTGGGTAGTGACAGGACGTGTATGAGTTGTGTATGATGGGTGTTAGTCTTGTTGCTTTGTGTGTTTTCAGAAAATACCTGAATATTACAATGGTTAATTCCAGAATGCATGTAGAAGGGAATGTATTGAATGTAACCGGGTAGATTATTTGGTTACCTCTGTAACTTGCCTTTTCAGGCAGAGGACATCCAGTGTAAATAGAGAAAAAAAATTAGCATTATTAATGTTTTTAAAATAAAAATAACTTCTTGAATATTCAGTCTAAGGGGTGGGGATACTATTATCAGCATGATAATTTTAAGGAAAAGTTGGGATATTTTATGGACAATCAGTCCATACCTGTAGACTTGACCTTCAGAGTAGAGAAATAAGACATTTGACATTTTGGGGGTCTTTTTTAAGCTTGAACAAGAAAACCCTAGTATAGGTGAGGAAAAGGCATCTGTCTGGACTGGATACTTGATTCTTCTGCAAGTGTTCTCTTACCTAATATCTGACACTAGCCTGTACTAGAGTTAGGGTATCAAAAGTAGGGGCTTGATTGAATGTGGAGAACAATTTCATAAACTATAAATGTATCTTCTTCTTGTGTTCAGAATTTTTATTTAAAAATATAATATATAATTTATATCTGAGATACATGTTACTTGCATTTTGTCTGTAGCTATATATATATATTTTACATTCATGGAAAAAAATGTATGCATTATATAATAAAAATAGAATCTATGTCTTAAAAATAGTTCCAAAGGGCAAGAGGGGCTACAGGCAAATTAATACCTGTTTCCCTTCCTTTGTATACTTAGCAAAAAATAGTAATTTCTTTAAAAGTTACTGGAAATTCATGACATGTATCTGTTTATAAAATAAGAGGGCCTTTCTTATTTTTATTTTTTTATTATTATTTTGTGTTCTGTTTTCAAGGCATTTGCTTCTGTTTCAGTTCTATGAAATATTGGGTGCACCTGATTGCATTTACATGAGTTCAAAACAGTCTGTACTTCTAGTACTCACATTACATGTTTCCTACTATAACCTCTCTTTTCTGCAACTTGTGTAACTACACTCTTAAGTTCTTTATGTTCAAGACCTCAGTAGACCTAGAACAGAAATAATGTAATCTGTTACTGATTTAGAGAAATTGTTCAAATACAGGAAGAAGACAACATTTATATGGCTTCAGCAGTGAAACAGTTAAGGGAAATTTGTTTTCTTTCTAGCCCAAATGGCTGTTCTCCAGGTCTGATCAGAGAGTAAGTCCTAATGGGGAACTACTTAGAGGAGTGCAACCATAATCTTAGGAAAAGCAGAGAATTAGAGCTTTTTTACCTTTCAAGATGTCAAAAGGTTCTTTGTTACTAGAAGCAATAAAAGTACTTAAATGCATTTTTAATTAATTCCAGCAGTTTCTTAAAATGTCCCCTTTTCAGTAGTGATCCACAGGAGTAGCAGGAGAATGACATGCAGACAGAAATCATTAATCTTATTTACATTGTAGGTATTTGTCATTATTTTAAAAAATTACCTGAATTTAATGTCTCTTTTGTGTCCAGTTTGGATAATATATGAACAGGTGATGATTGCTGCCCTGGACTGCAGTCGAGATGATTTGGCAATGGTAAGTTTTCAAGTTGATATTTCCCTCAAACCTTAAGTTTTCTTCCTGGGTATCTCTTCTGGATAGTTCTTTGGACAGTTACAGGATATTCTCTACTCCATAGCTTGGACTTGTAGAATATCTATTGAGAAATACGCTGCTGGGAAGGAAGCATCTCCACCCACCTTCTCTAATGTGTGACTTTTGTTTAGACAGATCATGTCTCTTCCAGTAGCCATAAAAATATTTACAGCTACTCTGGTATGGGCTAAATGTCAAGAATAATACTGAGGTTGCCAAATTGTACAGAGAGTGTTTGTTTATAGAAAATCTCTCAAATTATATTGGTTTTTTGAATGTTTTGAGGTAAAATGTCCTGTCGTGCATATCATATTATATGTCATGTTGGCTACCATCAAAGAAAGTCATTGGCATAGTGGAGCAAGTCTTCAAGATGAATAAGGAGCTAGACTGCATAATGTATAAGGAAAGGCTGAGAAATCTGGGTTTGTTAGGTTTTGACAAAACAAAGAAGGGATTTTATTGCTATATTTGAACGTGTACTAATGTCAAGGTATAAAGAAAGTGGAGACAGATTTTTGTAGATGTGCAGCAAAAAACAAGTGTGAGAGATGTAAGCTACTAACAAAGGAAATTCTAATTAGATATTAAGAAAAAGGTTTTTTAAATGGGGATAGTGAATGCTTTGGAACAAGTGACACAGAGAAGTTAGGGAGTGTCCTTTGGAGATGCTCAGAAATGGATTGGGTTATGGCTCTGCGCTCACTTGGAAGCTAACTCTGTTTCCAGTGGGGTTAGAAGCAGGTGATCTCCAAAGGTTGCTCACAATTCAGATTGTTCAGTGATGCTTGTTAAAAATGTTGTTAATCGATATTTGGGTTTAGACAATTTGTATGCAAATTTACTTCATTTATACAAATAACAGTCTAGAGAAAATGAGTGTATTTAGAACTGTAGCACCTTTTCACTAGATTAAAAATTGAAAACAACTAAAAAGTCATCACTAATCTTAGCTAATCCTTTAAAGCGAGCAATTGAAAAAAAGTGTGGTTTGCAGGCAAATTTTAAATTTCATCCCTCCTTTACAAAACACTGGGGAAAACCCCCCATGAGCTTGTCTTGTACCCTGAAAGCCAGCAAGCTTGAGCTTATTCTAAATACAAGAAAGATATTTTCAGGAGTCCAGCTCTTTCATAGGGATTACTCTTTCAGTGCCTTGTTAACTGTCAGATGGCAAAATGTCCAATAAAGTCTTTGAGCTTCACGTGATGTCATTTGGGTGAAACTTAATGATCTGTGATATACAAGGGGTCAGACCAGAGGATGTAGTTGGGAGAAGGACAACTTGAAAGTAGTCAGATCTTGACAAGCTTATCTTGCATCCCATATGTATATGGTAAAATGGAAAATACACTGGAAGATACAGCACAACACGCTGAACTTGTCATGAACCCACTGAACTTCCCTTTCTTTTGTTCCTCAGAAGAAAATACTGTTGTAGCTGTCTCTTTAAACAAAACCAAATGCACTTGCTGTTTAAATAAATACATTTCTGTTTTCTGATGTCTATCTATAATAATTTTGGTCTTTATTTTCAGGGTCTTTTTAGGAAGACTTTCTTTCACAAAATTATTGAGGGAGCTAAGGTTGAAAGATCAGTTGTGAAACAGTATTTGTTTTTACTAACGCTAGCAGGGCCTTTAAATTTCAGTTTCTGTGCCCTCTAAGGAATATTGCTTGAGATGAGGGAGTGCAGCATTTTATATGCAGCTCAGAAAGGAGGTTAAAAGTGCATGGAGAAACTTAGTTGTTTTTTTAATTTTTTAAAAATTTGATTGATTTATAGTAAAGAAGTGGTTAATTCCTTTTTTCTTGCTGTTGTCCTCTCTCCTGCACAAAATGACTCTGCTCAATGCCTGCCCCAGCTGTACCCAGTCAGTTCTTCCATGCTCGTGTCTTAGTGAAGCCAGCACTAGCAGTGCTTTACGTGCTGAAGCCCAGGTTTATATTTGCCTTTGTCAGACCTTTAAAAATAAAAAGCAACGTGATTAGAAAAATCAGAAGGCAAATCAACTGCAAATTAATGTTTCAACGTACATTTACGTTGATTTACCATTACAACTGCTTTCTGGGAGAATCTCAAAGTAGATTATTGATATAGTGCAGAACCTGTCCTCTGTAATTTAAGTGATTATGGGGATTACAGGTTAAATTTAAAAAGAGGACATTCAGTGCTTCTTGTAGCACTTCTGCACTTGAGTGCTATTTCAACAGCTTTTTTATATCGCTGGTGGGATTTTTCTCCATGTGAAAGTCCATCTGCAGATTGTGGAGTTTAGTATTATTGCAAATGTTACAATTTTTAATACCTAGATATTTTGTTGAAGAAAAGCAGCACATGTTTTTATGCTGAAAATCCTTTGGGATTCCCAGGTCACTGGGCCACATCATGGTTTTATCATTTGCAAATGATAACATCTAGATTTAACATCTAGATTGATTGTATTGCAAAATCTGGAGTGAAACTACTTTTCTGAAGTTTTATTTAAGTTTTTCTGTCTCTTAAGAATGTTCGCAGTTTACTTAAGATATCATGTAGCATGCTGCTAAGTACATGTAGTTTTTTATGACAACAGGCTGTCCAGAGCAGCAGCAGTTCACCCAGACATCGCTCAAAGTGCCTGTGAACTGTTTCTGTATTAAACCTGAGTCTTGCTACGTGAAATTTCATTGTTGAGATCTTGGTTTATTGGAAACTAGATTGATCATGATGCAAATATTCTGTGCTTTGCATTACTTTTTTGCTTACTGTTTCCTTTCTTCCTTCTCCATTTTTTTTGCCTCTGTGAGAGATGTGAATATTTCTCTTTGCTGTGCTGTAGGAACCTGTTTATCTACAGAAACAGAGAGGGAAACTACTAGTTTTTACTGATCTGCTTCTGTAGTTTTCCTTTGACCAGTGGTTGTGATGAGATGGAACAGATTATGTAGGTAGGCCTCTGCTAGAACCTTAGGTCTGAAAAACAAGTTTAGAAGCTGAGTTATATAAATAAATGCCTGGGAAAGGAGGTTTCTGTGTGAAGCTTTAAATTTGATTCAAACCACCAGGGTTTTTGAGAGCCTGGGGACTGTCCTGCCTCCCACCGTAATGGGTCAGCTGCAAACTTTGCAATGCTATCTAGCCATGTTCATGATATGGTAAGAGTTAGTTTGCTCTGGGAAAGTTGTGACTCAGACCCTCTAACAAACATCCTTTTTCGCTAATCCAGAGAAATCTGCCTGGGATGAATGCCTTTTATCTAACCCAGGTGTCTCATTGATTTCAGGATTTAGAAGCTGTGCCTTTTCTGCCAGCAGGCTCAAAGCAAGCCAATGGCAAACATTTTCTTTGGATTTCAAAGTTTTATTTTAAAAATAAACACAGAGCATAGTCTTAACATAGTTTGTTCTATTGTGAGATATCCATTTATTAAAGAAGTATCACATAAACTCTTACTGTCTTTATTTTGTTTTTTTTTTTTTTTTTACTGTCTTGTGTTATTATGAGGCAACTAAGTAGACTTCAAGTTTTAATAGTATCAGAAGTGTTTTAGTGGGTGAGTTTAATTTTCTAGACAAATAACTATTTCCAGGAAGGCCTGACTATCTAATGACCTGTATGGAAGATATTTCTTGGAATTAGTGTTCTATACTGAGTTTCCATTTCTGAGCTTTCTTTATCGACACATTTTATTGCTTATTTCAAAAATTAGTATTTGCTTTTACTCAGAAGTGCCATTTCAGGTTGTTGAATTCATCAGCCAAGGACTTTTTCTTTTTTCTTCCAGCTTCTTTGCAGATAATTATACTAACAATAGTATTTTTGTTTTTATTTGGTTTTGATTTATTTATAGTTTTGCCTTCAGGAACTAAGGCGGCAGTTTCCTGGGAGCCACAGAGTAAAACGATTAACTGGAATGAGATTTGAAGCTATGGAAAGGTAAAAACCTGAATTTAAAAAAATGTACTTTCCATCTGGAAAGGTGCTTGCTGTATCTTAAAAAAGCATTCAGGCATGATAAGAACACGGCACAGCAAAGTTTGGCAGCTTCTCTATAGAAAATAATGGTTTGCATGATCATATTATAATGTTTAGACATTTTTATTGCATTTTTGCATGTCCTATGAGGTGTTGCATTTTGCAATCTTTCCATCAGACTTCATGGTTTAAATAGATCTCTTACATGGCAGCATAAATCATTATACAATAAAACACAAAGCACTTCTTTGGTGGAGCCTATGAGGTATATGTTTCATCTCATAGAGCTAGAGCAGCGTATTAAAATCAGTGCCATCTTTTGTTTGCCTTCATTGTTCTCCTATGCTCCTAATTACTGCAGGATGCTTTGGGTTTGTGGGTTTGTTTTTTTTTTCTTCTCCCTTGCTTTCTGAGTGTGGATAAATCTAGTGGAATTTAATAAGGATTAAACCTATAGTTTGTTATAGAAATAAGTCAAAACCCATGTAATAGCATGGCAGAACCTGTTTTTGTGAGATATCCTATAGAATGGTTATAACGTACTAAGATTAACAGGAATTATTAAAAAATGAGCAGTTTAAAACTTTATAGGTTTCAGGAGAATGACGTCAGGACTTGATATTGACTTTTCTCTCCACCTTTCTCCTTTGGGTATATCCTTGATACCAACATTTGTTCTAAAGCACTTGTCTTGGGTGTTCAGAAGGACTTCCAGCTTCAGGCTCATGAATCTGTTCCATGTTTTGCATACAGCATTGGTGAAATTTGGACCCTTTGGGCCATCTTAATACAAAGGAATTAGAACTTAGAAATGAATCCCTAAATGCTTTTTCTTGTACTGTATTTATTTAGCAAATGTTCTTCACCCATTGCATTTTTGCAAAATTAACTTCGAAAATTATTTGATATGAGCCACCAATGAATATCCATTGCTTGGATCCAGAGAGTAGGTAACTGGGCTGACTCCACAATCACAGAAGCAGTCTCAGGGCAGCCAGATGTGCCACATTTCACGTTCACTTTATATCAATATGCATTCATGAAGAATTTCCATTAAACCTAGCTCTTTCTGTCTTCATTTGATATAGGATAGGAAGACAGTGAGAGAATGGCAGCAGATTTTCTCCCCTTCCTGAAACCTATTCAGAACTGCCAAGGATCATAATTCTATTCAGGTGTATGTGACTGCATTAAAGATGTTATTTCATGGGAACATATTTGTGGGAGATGACTGCTGCACAAATGTGTTGTTTCAGCAAAGAAGAGAGATTCAGCCACAGTCTTGTGGAAAGTGCTTGTAAAAATTCTTGACAAAATGTCTCCCATCAGGTTAGATCCTTGAGATTGGGGTAGCAGAGCAGAGAGGCATTAACAAAAGCTGAGGTTTCATCTTCGTAGATTTTCTCGAGAAGTCAGAGAAGAAGCTTCAGCTCTGGGTTTTCTTGAATAGGAACCCATCTGCAGGTGCTGTAGGCCATGCTGTAGGCCATGCTTTGGAGAGCCCGAGGAGATTTAGGCTGAAGTGATCACACGTTCAGTTAAAGAAGTGAGATTCTTGTTAAATTCAGAGTGACTTCCAGGCGCTGTTAAGATTCTGCCTTTCCCAGCAGGAAGAAGAAACAGTGATGAACACCTCTGTAGACTGAGACATCCCTGTAGACATTGGCTAATCAAAAGAACAGTATTTCTGGGACTTCATCCTGTAAAGCTGGGATTGTGGCCATCATGTTCAGTCTTGTAAAATACATTGAACAAAGTAGCAACTAACAAGGAGCAGCATTTTATCACATCTGTGCAAGTCTGTAGCAGTCACCTTGTACTTGTTTCTGCTTTTGTGCTGCCTTTCACATTTGTTCTCGCACCTTATACTACCTGGAGTGGACAGCTGAGCTGTGCACATCGCAGCAGGGCTTTGGGAGCAGCAAGAGTATGGAAGCGGGTCTCCAAGATGAGAAGGGGATGCGTAGCATCAAAATCAATCAGCAGTAGCTCTGGAAAACTACTTGTCAAACTGTACAGGAAGACACAAAGTGTTCCCTAGTTATGTGGTGATAGCATAACAGCTGCATAATCAAATGTATTTCGAGTTGAATTACTTCATTTGTCCAGTTTTGGGTTCTGTACACAGCTGACTGAACACACAGATCTGATTTCCAGGAGGTATAAAGCATTTATAGCAGCTAGAGTAACCTGTTTCAAGCATACTTCAAATACCAGAATTAATTAATAAAACCTATGTAGTGGTGGCAGAAAACATTTTCTTTCAAGATTTATGGTGTGTAATCTAGGGGTAGACTACTGTGTGAATCCCTCCACTTCACTGTTTGTGGCAGCTTATACTTTATAAGATGATAACAGAAGAACCTTAAATGAAATTTTAAATTACAATAATGAAGTGAAAAGTTTGCAAGGACAGTCGAAAAGCCAGGAGTTCTCTCTTAGCAGAAATAAATGAAATGAAATAAAATAAATGAAATGAAATAAAAGAAATAAAGAATGATTTCTTTAAACAGGTATGATGATGCCATCCAGTTATATGATAGAATTTTACAAGAAGATTCAACTAACACAGTAAGTTGAAAAGATGTATTCTATGTCAATGTGATACTTGGACTATTGCAGGTATTGTGGCAGTCTCATGTAAACCTTCCTTGGTGCATTTTGAAGCTCTGCCTTTCTTCCGTCAAGTTATCTGATGTGATCTGCTATTCAGGAGGGGGAAAAAGCCAGGTGACTGGGGGTAACTAGTGTATGCCAAAGCTGGATATGCATGAAGTACTGTAAACCACTGAAAGAAGCCTCCAAAACAAGTTAAAAAAAAAACAAAACAAACAACAAAACAAAAACCAAAAACAAACTGAAAAACTCCCAAAGCCACCAAACCAAAAATTATTTTTGAGGTAACACATCTGAAAATGTTAATACTAAGTTCAGCACCCAGACGACAGTGGTAGCTTAAAGTCTGTGTCTTTTAGGAGTGATAGAACTCATATTTTTTGTGCAAGGGTAAGAAGAATTATTTTGGTCCCTCACTCTTGTTTTTCACTCTCCTTAGAGCACTGCTCCTTGACTATGTTCTGTGAGACAAAGGTGGGGGATTGCAGGCGCCCTTTGAAATCTGTAGTGGTTTTGAATAGAAGTCTGAGTGCAAGGTGTAGCTGTTTGAAGTAAATGTTGATGGATTTTTATCAGTGTATGGTCCAAAGAACTTCAGAGACACACGAAGTCTTCAGAGTCATGTTGAAACAAGGTAGAACCCATGTACAGTGAAGCCACAAGAATAGATGATTGAGGTGTACGTTTTATGACCTTATGCTGAAGCCGGTGGAAACTGGAGTACCGTATTACAATGATCTCTGTGGACCACAGATCTTTGAAGAGTGCATTTTTGGCACTTGTACTCTTCAGCTGTCTCAATAGGGTTAACGTCATCTGAGTGGCTGGAGAGTTTTATAAAACAAAATGATATATTTAAATATGTAGTACGCATGACTATTACCTAATTTGGATTTCCCTCTTAACAAAATCATAAAGATCCATAAAATGGTAATATTTAGAAGCATAAGATGTAAATATTAGAACAGCTGCATGATCTATTGGATTTCTTAAGATCTGAGAACATCAGTGGAGTGTTAAATGCAAAGCAAAGGTTCTTTGCTGTATTACTATAGAACAGGTTGGCTAAGCCTTGCATGAGAAGAGTGGAAGTTAAATAGAAAGTTTTGATAAATTGTCATGTGCAGATTTCTTTGTGTCTTTTACTTGTTAATTATTTCCATGCACACATGTGGCTGCTGTAGGAAAATAAATATTTCAAGATTTTAAAAAAGAAACTGTTGCTGAGTTTATCTTGGCATTCACCTTACCTTATAGCGTTTTCTTCTGGTCTGCTGACACATGGAGTTGCTTATATACGTTAAATGTTTTGGCAATGTGTTGTAAGTGAAACATAGACATTTGTTCACACAAATCATGTAAAATCATACTTTGCACTGACTGACAGTTTCAAATAGAAGCATGGAAAATGCTTTTTCAAAAAATTATTTATTTTAGACACCTAGCAGACTTTTCCATTATGAAAAGTGAACTTTGAACTCACATTATGTAATGGAGATTTACACTCTCGGATGAGGTTTTGTTGCATGCAAATCTCTGAAATTAAGATAACAGAAATTATTTTATTTCATTTCTTAGGATAGAATTCAAAGTAGTCTTTGTTTTTAAAAGATGATGACCTCAATGTCTTATTGCACTCTGAGCTTACTTGCTGAAAAAGATGACTCACTTGACAGTGGAGCAATGCTAATGTTGTCACTTCAGAGATCATCTTTCATTTTTCAAAGCTAGTAGGCTTTGAGTAAGAGCCTGTCTCTTCTCTAAAGAGTTTAACTTTAATGAATGAAATGTGACTCCTGTGAAAAGCACAACTTGTGTTCATTTTAATAGGATAAGAGTGGGAACCTTTTCTGTTTTTGTCCATTTTGGTTGAAATGAAAGCTTATTAGAGCTGTAGCTGGCAGATTACTCTGTTATTAGGACTGCATAACATTTTCCATTTAGGGCCTTTTTTTATTAATTAAAATTTAATGTAGTATCCAATTGAAAATCTTTATATTTGTGCTGAAACGGTGGCTGAGTTTTTTGTGGATCTTCAGATAAAATGCTTAGTCTGTTCATCAGAACAAAATAAGAGGGTCATTGTGTTTTTAGCAGGGTTAGTAGAAAGGGCTTACTAGTTCGTTTTTGCTGTTAATGTATTTCACTGAGAAATTCTCATCCTGCTCTGCTTTGAAGGGAAGCATTGGATACCAACAGGAAAGGAGCTCTTGATAGAATTTAGCCTTTATTATTCTATGAGAAAAACACCCAAACTGACTTAAGCTACAGGCGTTTGAAAATCTTCACTTCATGTTCTCAGTAGACTGTACTGGAATTTTTATTAAATACATCTTCTTAAAATTGGGTTTGTGTTGGGCATGATCTAGCCCAGGCTACAGAGACTAAGCAGTGCTTCCTTGCAGTTGTTCCTCATGGCTGTAGGACTGTGGGAAAGGGACAGAAAGTAGGGAAACTCCTCTCTTTCCTGAGTTGCACTCAAGTGATGAGCAGAAGGGCAAAAACATCCAGAAGGAACTGAGTGAAAAGAGAAGGAAGCAGAACTGTGAGGACTAAAAGAGAGAGTGACAGTTAGCAAAAGGTTAGGGGGTTAGTTGTGACAGGAGAGGTCAGGTCAGATGTAGGGGACCAGATGACTTGAAGGGTGGGTAGATCAGAACAGAGGGATTTGTATTAACATTTAAGTCTTGGGCACTCCCCCCCCTCCAAAAAAAATAAGAAAAAAAAATCGCATTTTGCCTTGTGGCACTGTATTTTCTGCTGTCACTAAATAGCTTTGAGACCTACTGCTGAAATGTCTCTTATTCCCTGTGGTACCTGGTGTGTATTAGTTCTATCAGTACCTGTTTTAGCTCTAATAGTGTAGGCACATACCATTTGAATGCTGCAAGTAACCAAACTTGTAGTTCTGCAAGATGGAATTTCTGTTCTTTCACTAAAGAAAACCCAGATACACTTCGTATCTTCTAGAGAGAATGCTGAATGCTCAGTCACGCTATTTAAAAAAAGCCAGAATCTGCACACCCTTAAAATGACTGGTAGTGTTTTGAAGTAAGTAGTTGTTGTTTAGCAATAGCCTTTGTAAATTCTGATAATACATTGCCTAAACTTTGATATAATTTTGTAATATGAAATGTAATGCTGCATTCAAAGTCTAGGCATTTTTAAATTGTAAGTTGATCACACTGCTCTCAGTATCTTTATTAGTGGTCTGGATACTACGTTGGGGTTTATGTTTTGGATGTTAGAATTCAGTAGGAAATTTGCATGGAATTAATATATCCGTATTTTCTATTTGATATGGAAGTCTTCATTTCTGAGAATGGGGGTTCTGTGTAAGAGCCTTACAAATGGAAGTCATATCTTCAATTGTATTTGTCCCTCAGCAACCATGTGAGATGAAATAGTACTTTTTACATGTAGAGAGTAGATGAAAGTCCAGCTCTGCAGAATTACTTAGGGCTCTATTCCTGAGCAGATGGTTAGTTCTCTGATTTTTGCTATTGATTTCAATTCTGGAATGAATATTAAATGAGGAATTTTAAAAATATCTGTACATGTCCATGTCAGATTAAGTTGAATGACTTTTTGCTTTATTTTACCGTGGCAAAGATTCTGCTTGTGGGGAGGAATTTGAACATAGGCTCATCTGTTTTAATTAGATAGCCAGTTGGGCCCTACTCGTGTTGCCGTGTCCAGGAGTTCAAAGAAGATTGACAATGAGAAAGGAAATTGAATTAATGCGTTGAAGACAGGTTCATGTCTAACCCACTCCACTGGCATTCTTGTGCATCTGGAGCTTCTCCTGATTCTTCAACTTGGCCATCAAAAAGGTTGTAGAGCACTTGGTCAACACCAGGGGAAAGTGAGATAAGGCACAAGATTCTGCCTTAAATCTAATCCACAGAAAATGTGATGTCATTGTTGGGATAATTCTTTTGCTGTTTTTCTTGCCACTTTTTCAACTAAGCTTTTAATACAAGAAGACACTGTATATACTTGCTTAGCTTAGGGCATGTGGATAATCTCATTAACTTCATTGGGTCTAATAATATGATTGTGTGAACTGAGAATTAAAAATAGAATTTTCAGAACAAGATTTTGTTCTGGGTGAAGCTGTTGTCTTTCAGGGTTTGTAAAATACTACACTAGGCAGGAACAAATGTATGGTCAACAACATGGTCATAGGAAGTTACACTTTCCCATACTATTTTGAGATTCTTTTTCTAGCTAAGTTGGACATGTTTCAGAAAAGAAACAGGAGGTGGTTATATATATCATATAGCATTTTTCATGTTTTCCGATTCCAGGCTTTAGCATTTTGGCTTTTGTAACTTCTACCAAGTTGGTGTGTGCTGGTGGTAGACTTTATGGACTATTGTTCATTGGATTCTCCCTAGAGCCCTGTAAAGTTACATTTGTCATTGGTACTTATACTTGGACATTATCCCAAAAGTAGCAGCTTCAACTCAGCCGCTTTGTGCCTCCATAGATTAATTTGCAAGATTTGGCCTGATTTAATTGTCTTCCATAGTTTATCATGGGAAAAAGTCTGGTGACAGTACATTCATTATGGTGTTTCTATTCAGAGTACGTGGTATTTTTTAACATCTCTGTAATTCCTTCCCTTTGTTGCAGTTGTTCACACTTCTGTTTTGACTTGCATATTGCAATTTGATGGAAATTATTTTAATCTGTCCAACTCTTAGTCCAAATACACATTTTCTAAAATGCTAACTCCTTGATAAAAACAAATTTTAAAAAATTAAGAATTTCATTTTATGATGCAAAATATATTTTTTTTCAAGACTGCAGCAATTATACAGACATGAAATTCTTCCTCTCAGAGGTGTCAGTCCCTGAAAATTCTCCTACTGATACTTTCTTTGCAGCCATGAAATTTGGAACAATCTGAGACTCTCTCTTGGTATGTTCTACTAATAAAATGCAGAAGTTGATAAATGTTCAAATCCTCATTTCTCTTTAAGTCTGCTTAATGCTAATTAAAAAGAATCATGACAAGTGGAGGATTAGTTCTTGTGCCAGATTGGGGATTACTTGTCTTTAAAAGAAATAGCTTCGAAAGCTTCACAGTTTAATGAATGTATGACATACTGAAGTATCTTAGTCCCTATGATACTGATTATGGTATGAATGTTTCTTTTAGATGGCATATATCATTGCATTAAGAATGTTGGATTTGTGGAATCTGCCAGTAATTTTTTTTTTTTAAACTGGAAAATTGATAGGGGGAATTCCGTGTCAAAGGCTCAGCATGGTTGAACACTGCAGATCTTGTAACACTGAGATTTTTGTCTTTTTATTTTTGTTAATAGACTTAACACAACTATCTTAGTATGCATCATATATTTCAAAATAGTCTTAAATTTTGTAGTTAAAGATTAGTTTCTCATGGCTATTCTGTTGGACTTAAAGCTTGAACAGATTTGTACTCTGCATTTTGCAGGTTTTTAGTATCTTGCAGTAAGTCACTTAAAAATGAGCTTGTATTTTGAAATGTGAGCTTTTTACTAATCAAAGCCCTGAAACATAATAAAACAGATGACGTGGCCTGGTTTTCTTATATCGGCTGATACTAAGGCAGGTATTAAATGGGATGTATGAAATAAGTGCTAGGTAAAGCTTCTGTAGAATTGATGAGAGTCTGCCTTTCCTTATAAAATGACTAGATTTTGTCTGGTAAAGTGATTGTTAGTGTTGGCAGTGGTTCTGTGCAGTAAAACATTTTGTTTAATGTGATGGAAATAAAGAAAATGTGATGGTGTGTGTGTAAATTGCCGTTAGTTGCGCTGCTTTCCTCAGGATATTTAGTAAGCGTATGGAATGTGAGCCCCAGCTCACTGTGAAGGAAGCTGATACTGGAAGCTGTATGGAGACTCAGGGACAATATAAATCAGAATAAGAATTAGAAGTTTAAGGCACACAAAATCGCCCATGTTCTGGTTTTAGTGCAGGCCTTTACTTGTATATTATTCTTACAGCATTGACTGCTGGAGTCATATTGAATTTTTTTTTTAAAAAAAACAAAGCCAAAAAAACCTACCTCACAAAACAAAAAAATAACATAACTGACAGTCTTCATGATTCAAAGAAAAGCTAGATTGGAAAGTAGTCTGTGAATACAGATAAAAACAGTTGTGGTTTGTTTTAATTTCTTTATTTTTTAGTTAGTTTTATCACTCCCAGGAATCGCAGATCTGAGTAGTTCAAAGCTACTGAACACCTATGTGTATGTCTCTTGGTAATGCATTCAGAATGTGTGTGTTATAATTTTATTTATTTTATGTGATGTAAATTGTCAGTAATTTCTTTTAAAAAGCTCTACGTCCTCATTGACTTCTTTCCAGCAGTTTTGAAGAGACTTTCAAAAATTCTGTGCTACTACACAACATTTGTTCATCTTTTGAATTTCAATGCTGTTTTGAGTGTTTGAGCTTCTTTTTTGTAAACTAAAAAATTATCTGTAAATAAGCTGACTTACCCTGGCATTTTGAAGATCTCTTTGAGGGTGAAGAGAGTGCAGATTTCAAGCCCAGATATTGCTTTCTTTTTGGTGATAAGAAAGGTGAATATAAAAGGAAATTTTAAATTGTACTTTCCTCAAATAAGAAAGAAAAAGTGTAATTTTGAAGAAGTGTTGTGGCATTTGATGCGGTTTAGAAGCAAATAACTCTCATCAAATATATATGTAAATAGTATTATTCCTAAGTGCTACCATCTGATAGTGTTAATTATTTTAATCCTTTTATCCTCATTGTTTGATTGTGTTAGATAATGTGTTTGCTATAGGTAAACATCTGTTTATATTTGTGACTAGAAATAGTTGTAACTTGTCATAAATTTATGTCCTGAGTATGCAATAATGTACATAATTTGGGAGTGCTGTGGTTGAGAAATAAAGCACCCGCAGAGAAAATGTGTTTCTGGACTCTTTTGGAGGACGTAGTTGCATATGATTGAAAGAGTCACATTAGAAATGAAAAAGGAGGGTGACTTCTCACACTGTTCCTGTTTGCTGTTGCAAATTAAGTTGTCAAATGCATTGCTTGATTTTATATGTTAAAACAGATGGTTTCCGTTCTCAAGCAGTTTAGTTTTTATCAGTTCAATCTCTTGATTATTTTTTTTCATTAAATTTTGAAAATAACAGCTGAAGTTTTAATCTGAATGCTACATTTTAAAGTAGATAAACTAGGTACCAAGATTAAGCAGATAGTGTGTCACCTGAAAAAAACCCCTTCTCTCTTTGTAAGCTGTAACTGCGTGATGCACACTTTCGGCTGCGCAGGCTGTTATCCCCACTTTCCCTTCTTTCATCTGTGGGGCTCATTGGGCAGGTCACTGGTCTGTGGGTAATACCAGCCCTGGGTAGGCAGTTTAACACTACCTCACTGTTCCCACCATAGCAAAGGTAGGGACCTGCTTTATGAAATGCACTGAGACCTCTTCAAAGGATTTCATAGAGAGCAATGGGTTTTGAGTTTTCTTGTTTCGGTTTGTTTGTTTCAAGTTTACTAGAAGTGGCAGTAGGCATGTGGGCTTGTTCTTTTCATATTTAAAATGATATGTTTAATTTCACTGTTATTTTTATTTTAAAAGCTCAAAAATAAAATAAACAATGTGTGTTTTTGTTATAGTGATAAATGTGTGCAGCAGTTAACATTTCCAGAGTCGGTTATGGCTTTTAGCCAAATGTTTCCCAGTAAAAGCATAATGGTGAATGCAACTTCACAGACTGCAGTGTGACAAAGCATCAGAGTGCCTGTGGATAAAGCCACCACCCTGCCTGTCACCTAGTTTGTCTCTTGATTGTTCTGATGAATTTTCTCTCTGCCTGTGCCTTGCCTTTAAGCAGAAGAGTGAATTTTTTTTTTCCTCGCTTGAGTCATTTTCACTGAATTTCCGATTATATGTTTGTGTGGGAGGTGAAGGGGATGAACTCAAAGGAAAGAGTAACCCTAGACTTATTGTTAAAAGCCTTTCTAGCTTGAACTAGTTTACCTAAATGGTACGCTCTCCTATTCTTTCAGAAGCAATACATTTGTTCAAATAATGATTACAGAATAAGAAATTATTTAAGAAAATAGTTATGCTTAAAATACTGTAAAAATACAAGAACTCTTTTGGGGTATATGTTACTGTGATCTTCAGAAGGTACATCATGAAGAAACTAATCTCAGAGCTATCTTAAATTTAAAGATTGAAGTTGTTTAATGTTTTGTTGAAGAGTTGTCTGTTTCTGTGCTGTCAAGGCTTCTGCAAGGTGATATCCAAGTGTATAACCTCTCTATAAGATATGAAATGGGATGAGGGGAATGAGCAGTGGGACTTGGTTCCTGGAAAAGTGTATGCGTACAGGCAGACACATCACGCACACCAGACTGCCTGTCTTCCCGTGTCTGACGACGGCAGTTGTGATCGCCCAGGAGAATGGGGATAAAAGGAAAGGCAGGAGACTGATGGTGTTTCTTCTTTGAGGCATGTTATACTGAAATTTGGGTTTACTTTCATTCTGTCAGATTCCTGATCTGATGACTTTCAGACTGGCTAAGGTGTGGTTCTGTTTGCTCCAAACTCTGTCAGGCTGCTGGGAGGACGTCCATTGTTTTGAATTACACCTCAAGTGTGTCTTGATTCAGAACTCCTAGAGGGCTGAAAACTGCTTTTAGAGAGCTGTAAGCAGCATACTTCAGAAACTGGAATGTTGGACTGAAGTGTAGGATAATAAACTGTTAAAATTCTGTCTATCTTTTCTCCTGGTGGTCTGTAACAACTTTTCTGGAGTTCAAAATTTAAATACATCGCTATTCTTATAACTTTTTTTTTATATTGTTTATGTTGAAATACATTTTCCAGTCAAATATCAGAGTACTGCTCAGTTTTGCCATTGAAATGGCTGCTTTATATTCCCTTAATGTTGAAGAGCCTACTTTGTGCTCCAAGAACGATGAGAAACCTGTTTATGAAATTGGTGTGTATTCAACATTGATTAAAGATGGCATTCAGCGCTCCAACAAGAATCTTTAAAGATGGCTGAAACCCATATTTATACAGTGGCAACTGGAATGCATTTGTGAGATTCTGTGAGACTCGGTCACCTTCTCTCTGCTGTAGCTATGGATCTTGTGAATGACAAGGTGGGGGTCTTTGGAACGGCTGAAGATTAGCATCCCCTGCTGTTTTGTAATTATCAGAATCTGGACAGTCATTTATTTGAATGAAATAATGCATACAGTTTGTGCCTCCAAAGAAAAGCATACATAATGTGATTGTAAGAAGAGGTTTTAAATCTCTCAGTGGGATGTCATAGGGTATGTTTATAAACTTCAACCTAGGAGTTGCTCTGCAGTGGAATTCCACTGATATTGAGATAATAATTTGCACAGTCAAATTGCTTTCTTTACAAAAGCCCAGGGAATTATGAGACCCTAATCCTTTATTAATGTCAACCCACAGGCAGCAAGAAAGCGTAAGATTGCCATTCGAAAAGCCCAGGGGAAAAATCTCGAGGCCATACGAGAGCTGAATGAGTATCTGGAACAGTGAGTGTCTTACAAGAATATGGATTGTGTTTTGCCATTCTGATGAATCTTTTTAATTAAAATGGAATTTGCATTTGATTTACGCTTTTGCTTCCATGCTGGTCATTTACAGGATCACTTGCACATTCTTTCTGTTTTCCTTTTTCCTCTCTTGTCTTTATACAGATTTGTTGGAGACCAAGAAGCTTGGCATGAACTTGCAGAACTTTACATCAATGAACATGAGTAAGTTGTTTGCAAAGTCCACATAAAAATGGTTAAATTTAAACCTGCTGAGTGTAAGTCAAAGACCTCAATGATAACGCTAGGGACTAGCATTAGAAAGTATGCTGTCTTGTTTCCAATATAGCAAGCAATAACAGGAAATAATTATCAACCATATGTGACTACTAAATGTTTTAAGAAGGCATTTGATTTTAAGAAGAAATTATTTACTTGGTTACCACGTTTCACTTATTTTTTCAAATCCAGTATTATAAAAGAAGTGATTTAAGAGAAGCAGGGAACAGCACTTACTTCCCATAATTTTTTAAGTGATGTCTTTTACTAGTTATAGATTTTAAATTATTTACTTCTAAAATCAGTTGATCACGGCAACTGATGCTCTGATTTATTTATTTCTTAGCCTCTGCAAGAACTTTTAGTAACCTTTAAAAAAAAATAACAAAACATAACATAGATCTAGAGTTAGAGGCATTTGGTTGCCTGGGTACAAAACCCAATGCAATCAAGAATGCTGAATGTTGTAGTAACTTGCTTATTGGATATTTAATGTTTTTGTTAGCTTTTTTTTATTGCTGTAGTGACAGGAGGAAATCCCAGTGTGAGAGGATTAGCTCAAAGCCTTAGTGCAAGTTTTCTAATATCACAGCATTAATTCTAACCTCCACCCAAAGGCGTAGTTTTTTCCGCCACCCCTTGTTTAGTTCTTCAGCCCAGCCTGAATTATGTCACGTTGTTTCCTTCCTTTCTAGAGAGTAGTAAAAGAGTCATTCTCAAGGAAGAAATAGCTATTCTCACTGTAATGAAAAAATTGTTTCCCCATCACCTCTCCTTCCACCCCAGTCTTAAAGAAAATAATTATTGAACTCTTTCGAACACTGACTTAAAGAATAATGCAGAATTTTGATATCCAGAATTCCATTTGTTTTGGGAAATTCACCAGCCACTTTTCAAAGAAAATAACTATTTTTTTTAAATAGTTAGATTATTTAAACTTGCCAAATCTGGTGGTACAAAAGCAAATGATAAATGATAAAGTGATGCAAACATATGTATTCCACTACTGGTTGTTGTGTTTTGTTTTTTTTTTTTTTTATTTTTCTGTAATTTTTATTAGAAAATTATGTAATAAAATCTGAGAAATACATTGCTTTTGCTTGTATTTGTCTTGGTCTGTCATTCCAGTAAAAACTAATATTTAGAATTCTCTGCAGTTCATTGAAAAAAATGACTGTGCTGCTCACTGTATTTTTATAAGCTTCGTTGCTGTTACCATTTTGATGAAAAAATTGGAATCTTGGGGAAAAGAATTGGGATCTTAGCTAAAAAGCAACTAAAAGTTAATTTTTAAAAAGGAGACAGTTCATCAATTTACTTGTTTTGCCAGTGTTGCAAATTTAGTCTGGCTTGGGAAATCACTGTGCTGTTATGATTGTTCATAAACACACTTAGATGTGCAAGGTTCATGTAGTCCTGAATTCTGTGCTGTATTTTGCTCTGAGGATTGTGTCTTCTGCTGCTGGAAAATGGGGTGGCTATCCTTTTATCTCCTAATTAGTATTTGAAATATGTATGCAACTATCATAACATACACAGGAGAAAACCACAATATATTAATTTTAAGAAATAAGATTTAATAGATTAAATACTTGATGTTGTCTCATAACTGTGAAATTGCTTTTGCTTTGATCTTAAGTATCTACTCACACTGTCATTGTAAACATTGCGTCTCTAAATTCTGGAATCCTGTCATGTGAACTCTGTAATGATGCTGTCACATATCTGTAGAAGATGCAAATTCTGCAGGAATCTCTGCTAGTTGAAAGATTATGAAGCTAAGATTTTTGTAATTAAATAAATGTACATTTTCAGCTTGACTGCTTAATTCTTTCTGAAAGGTTTCATTTAAAGAACAAGTGTTAGCCTTTTCTTTTGCAATAAATCGTTGGCCATTTGGACTGGTATGATACTGTTTTTATTCATAGTTTTGAACTGTTTGGTTTTCAGACCTGTTCTTAGTATGGTTTTTCAGCCTCACATCTGTGATTCACTGTGAGCAGGTAAAGGTGACGGAGTAAATGCTCTTGTCTGTAGCTCGGTTTGTGAATCCTCCGGTGGCTGTATTTTATTGTAGAAAAAAACCCCACTATTTTATAGTCTTAGTTAAATGTCTTATTGCCTAATGCCTGTTTCCACTCATTGCTCTTGCTGATCAGAAATGTCACTTATTAATAAGAGATTAGTATATTAAATGCTTTCCATGAGCAGTTTCATAAGGACCTAGAGTATTAAATTTTGTATACTTTTCTCTTTCTATGATATAAAAATAGTAACTTGAGGTTACATAATTTAAAAATAAAACGTTTTTCCTAATTGTGAATGCTGTGAAGTTATAGGAGGGAAAGTAAGACTTCTTTTATTGCAATGTGAGAAAGCTGAAGCAAAGGTCTTAATACTGTTTCATTTGTCACTGCTTTTTGTATTCCTCAGCTATGCAAAGGCAGCCTTCTGCTTAGAGGAGCTTATGATGACTAATCCACACAACCACTTATACTGTCAGCAATATGCTGAAGTAAGTATTTTCAGAAAAATCAATTATGTTTGAATACATATCAATGTTTTTATGTTACTGAAGTGGTGAAAATGACATAAAAGTGGCATCTTTAATTTTTCCCTAGGAGATTTAAGAGAATACAGAGAGAATGTTAACATCTCGTAGAAATCAAGTTAAGAAAACTGTGTTTTCTTATTCATTGTGACTAAGCCAGATACAAGAGTAAGAGCAGGAATTACTGGAGATAAAAATTCATTTTAAATGAGCTATTACTGTTAAAGTGTTTATGCACTTTTCAAATTAAGTGCATGACAAGTTAAACTTCTCCACAACGATATGTCGCCTGTTATTGTGGAGCCAGATCTTGGGGTCCACATAGGAAATTTTGCCTGAAAAAGCACTGGGGGTAGAGAATGCCCTTAGAAATTTTTGCTCAGAGTTTTTAGCCGTTTGCACTCTTTTCAAATTTTTTTTTTTTTCCCTACGTGATACTGTTAACTGCACAGAGTGCATTTAGTTCATTTTGGTTTTGAAGAAAATGGAGTTCACATTAAACCTAGAGAGTCTAAATAGTTTTCTGGTAGAAAGACTGTGAAGCAGAAGCATGTCTTCTAGTATTTATCCCTCTTTTTGTTGATCTAAGACTGGGGAAAATGAATAGAAAGACAATGGAGTCATCTTTTAAACTTTGTGCACTATTTTACACTTGAATAGATAATGAAAGGCATTGTGTTGTTTTGTGCACTGGTGTAGCACTGTGCTGAAGGAATATAGTTTGTATGGATTTATAGCAGTCAGAATTTATTTAAAGTTTGTGTTACTGTATAGGTGCAAAATATTCACTTTTCATTCTTGTAGCAGTAAGTTAATTAAATGTTGGCAGTTTTTCTCCTACAGTTAAATATTTTAAATTTTTTATATTGAAAGGAACTCAGATTTCTCCTTAGCCAGTATTTGGTGTTCAGTAGGACTCACCTGATTTGAAATATTATGTGAAACAAACCTGAAATGAAGCTTCATAAAATCTTTGCTTTAAGAGAGAATGCCTAAGGTATGGATGACACGTACAAGTTTCAGGAGCTTATCGTTTTTACAGGTTAAATACACTCAAGGGGGGCTCGAAAATCTTGAGCTATCAAGAAAGTATTTTGCACAAGCACTGAAGCTTAACAACAGAAATATGAGAGCTTTGTTTGGACTATACATGGTGAGCATGATTATATATTTTCCCTGTCACCGTTTTGAGTATGTTTTTATGCATTTATGTTATCCTTTAGCATTTACTCTTTTTTTTTCCTTTTGTTTTAACCTAATAGCTCAGATATTGACACTTTTAAAATACTGTGTATGTTGAGCTTTAATTAGAACAAACAATTGTTTAAAAAGTTTAGCTAATTCTTAATTGAATGCTGTTTACCAGTAACTGGTTTTATTTTTTCTGCTTTTCCTCTGTGACTGTGCATGGTGCCCTGAATGCAGAGGTGCTGAATGCTCTCAGTTTATATCATACCCATATATTTTATAGTTACACTGTTTTTATTTTTGTATTCCTAGTCTGCCAGCCATATTGCTTCCAATCCAAAAGCAAGTGCAAAAATGAAAAAAGATAATATGAAATACGCCAGCTGGGCAGCTAACCAAATAAACAGGGCATACCAGGTTAGTGCATCATTGTTTTATGATACTCTTAATACACCATGTAGTTCTTTTCTGCACTTTTATCCACTGCTGTTCTTGGATTTTTGTGTGTTCTACTTCTCTTTGATTTCTTGGAAACCTTAATTAATATAAGGTTGATATTTTGCAGTTATTAATTACTTTTATTTACCTATTAGCTTTAAACAGAATTTTTTAAACTAACATTAACTAAATGTACACTAGTGTAATGTTGACCTCCAAGACTCAGTTCTATAGCTAAGTATTGTCGTAAGTCTGGTATGTCTTAATTCTTAGAGTGATTTGGTCATCTACTTCTATTTTATTAGAAAACCAGTGAAAATTCTGTAATTTTATTTTCCTTCAGTTTATTCTGATGTTTCAAAATCGTGTTTAATGGTGTTCCTAATAATTACCATAGTAATTGTGACCAAAGTTGCTGTTGCATAGTTTTATAGAAAAATGCCTATTAAAAAAGTGAAAATGTAGACTTTGTAGGCCAGAATCAAAGCTTGCTGAAGTCATTAGGAATCTTTTCAGCTATTTGAGAAGTTATGCATAAGCATCTGTATTTGCTTTTGTATTATAAGCCTCTATAATTTTTCTGTTATTACGAATGAAGACAGACTTTAGTTCATAGGTACTACTGTCCATGGATCCGAAATGTAATGTGTTTGTTTGGCTCCCTTATAGCTATTCTTATCAATCTACCAGTCAAAGTTTATGTATAAGTAGTCCTTACCATCAACATCATACTGTCCAGTTCTCCCCAAAACTTTTTCTGAGCAAAAATGTTGGTATTAAATGCAAAGACTATATATACATGTAACACTCCTTTCTCTTTGTAATATTTCAGTGCCAGAACCCAATATTTAATTTTTCTCTTGCTGCTGCTGTTTCACAGTTAATGCTGCTGAATGGCCTTTTGAGCAGCTCAATCTATTATGGAATTAAATTGGGATTTTCTTTTATGGCCAATGCAGTATTCTTAATACACTGTATTTCAATTCATTGCCGAGAGTGCAGCTTCTTGTGCCTGACATTGTTTTTGATGTATTACATCTTTGAAGTATTTTCCATTTCCCCTGATTGGCCCTATAGCTTCTGACTTCACTTTACAGTGAACAATATTGTATCCCTGCGGACATAACTAGCCATTTTACACCCGTGTGCCTAAAGTTTCTTTCTGCTTTGCTGTTTAAATGACTCCCTGCTTTTTATTAATAAACCATTTGCGTGCTCATGACAGTAAGGTGTGTATGAATTACCATCTTTGTCTGATTTCCCATAAGTAAGCAGACATAAGTATGTCTGACCTTCCTGTAAGCATCTTATTGACAGAAAACCCCCCAAAAACCAAAAATCCTCCAAAACCCTGTGAAGAACAGGATACACTGTTAATAGACTCACCATTAGTAGAATACAAGACGTTTTAAAAGATGTGTGAATTTTGAGTGAAAACTTTTTTCAGTGCTTTACATCTTAGTAAAATGAACTGCATAGATTAGAGGGGTTTTAAACGCATGTTTTCAATGAATATTATGACTGAAGTTTCCAGTTCAGAGCACCACTAGAGACCTGTTAGCACTTCTGGGAAACAGCCCCGTTCGGGGTGCATCAGGATGGAAACATAAAGCCAGTATTGGCTACGAAATGGTGGTACACCGAGATTCAGACTTAGGAATAGGTATCTCCTGTTTCTAAATATAATGAAAGTTTGATTGTGACAGTTTGTAGTTACTTGACTCACAGCCAGATAAGCTTGCCTTTGTTTTTGTTCCTTTGTACATGGCTTTCTGTTAACATCACAGTATCCCTAACAAAATCTGAATTGTATTGGTGGTGGTGGGGTTCTGTGTGTGTGTGTGGTTTTTTGCTTGGTTTTGGTTTGTTTTTTTTTTTAACTGTGTGGTGGGTTGACCCTGGCTGGATGCCAGATGCCCACTGAAACCGCTCTATCGCTGCCCTCCTTAGCTCGACAGGGGAAAGAAAATACAATGAAAGACTTATGAGGGTTTCGTTAAGGTCAAGGAGGTCACTCACCAGTTGCCATCATGGGCAAAACAGACTGGAATTGGGGAAATTAATTCAGTTTGTTACCGCTCAAAATTAGAGTAGGGTAATGGGAAATAAAAATTAAATCTTAAAACATCTTTCCCTCACTCCTCTCTTCTTCCTGGGCACAACTTCACTCCTGATTTCTTTCCCTTGTCCTCCAAGCAGCACAGAGGGACAGGAATGAGGGTTGCAGTTGAAGACACTGTTTCTGCTGTTCCTTCCTCCTCAAGGGTAGGACTCCTCACACTCTTCCCCTGTTCCAGCATGGAGTCCCTCACACGAGAGACAGTCTTCCACAAACTTCTCCAATGTGAGTCCTTCCCCTAAGTTCCAGTTCTTCATGAACTGGTCCACATGGGGTCCTTTCCACAGGGTGGAGTCCTTCAGGAGCAGATTGCTCTAGCGTGGGTCCCTCACATGGTCACAAGTCCTGCCAGCAAACATGCTCCATCGTGGGCTTCTGTCTCCATAAGTCCACAGGTCCTGCCAGAAGGCTGCTCCAGTGGGGGTCACAGCCTCCTTCAGGCATTGACCTGCTCCAGTGTGGGGTCCTCTGTGGGCTGCAGGTGGATACATCCTCCACCTCCATGGGCTACAGGGGGACAGCCTGCCTCACCATGGACTTCACCATGGGCTTCAGGAGAATTGCTGCTCCACTGCCAGAGCACCTTCTCCCCCTCCTTCTTCACTGACCTCGGTGTCTACAAAGTGGTTTCTCTCACTTATTGTCACTTCTCTCTCCATTGCTGCTGCACTGCAGTTTTTCCCTCCCCACTTTGTGAGTTGTCCCAGAGGTGCTACCACCATCATTGAATGGCTTGACCTTGACCAGTGATGTGTCCTTCTTGGTGCCGGCTGCCGTCGGTTCTGTCAGACAAAGGGGAAGCTTCTAGCAGTGTCTCACAGAAGCCAGCCCCATGGCCCCATCCTGCCAAAACCTGCCTGTGCCAACCCAGTACATACTGGAAATGGCAATTCCACTGTTTCTGTGAAGCTCTTTTGGAACCTACGTTAAGCATTTTTGGTTGATGCTTACCAGAACAGATCACTTTAATACAACTAACATATTTTTAAAACACGTCATAACTTATTTGTGACTTCATACTTTTGTGATACTTTGCGTTCTTCAGCTACTCTCTTTAGCTCTTTGGGACATAAAGTGATGAACACCATATCTGAATGGAATCCTAGGGGGAATTTAGCTATACAGAAAATGTAAGTGCTCAGGGTAGGATTTGGGAAGCAACTGGCATGAACATCCCCTTCTTCACGGAAGCACCACAGGAACCTTTAGTTGGCAAGGACTGCCCCAGCCCAGCCCTACTGAGCCTGTTACATGACTGCAGAAGGATTTGGCCACACCAGTGTTTATGTCAGAGACTTAGAGCATCCAGCTGCTACAGCAAGTGGTATTTGGTGATGTAGTAGGTGGCAGCTTCCCCTCTGAGTCATTATTGATTTGTTGCTCTCTTAGCGTGTTGAGCAGTTGGAAATTACCGTCTTTTGGACCTTAGGATGAAACCTTGGTCGCTTGTGCCAATGGCAGCTTTTACAGTATTCCTCCATTAGTGGAGGGTCGTCTAGCCAGGATTTAAGCTGGATACTTATATTATCTCTATAAATCCTCTCCACTTTCCATGCATTGTCCAAGGTGCTTCGTAAAGTGTAATAAGAGCTTGTTAAGTTTGGCATTGACTTGTTTTATTAGTTGGACCTTCTTGTACTGTTAAATGCAATTTTTGCTGTAGTCGTGTTCTAGAGAATTAGTTACATTTAGAATACTGACTTGGGTGCCTAGACAAATGGCATGAATTTGTGGCTTTAATATATGAAGTTATCAATTCAAAAAGTTACTTTTGAGCAATTGTCTTACAGTGAGATCTTTCTCCATTTTCAGTCTGCATTTGAAATTGAATTACCAACAGTTTGGTAATTTTGAAAAATTGCCTTTTCTTTCAAATTCAGCACTGTCTGTAGTTGCACTTTCTTTTATTATTTTATATGCAATTTACTTGGAATATTTTTACTGGTTCCCTTCTTTCAATTTCTTCTCTCATTCAGGCAGTTTGCTTTGGCACTTAATTTTTGCTTTTCCTGTGCATTCCTGTATGAAATCAGAAGAACTTTTTAGTTTATTGTCATTTAAAGAAAACAATATTTGGGTGTGAAAACAAAACCTTACTTTCACTGGTGTTGGTTAGGCTGTACAGCGGTTTCTTTACAGCAAAATATGATGATAAAGAATAGTTGAATTAAATAATTTTCTGAAAAGTACAGAAATTTGATGTTCCGTCTGGTTAATATACTTATTTTGATGTTAAATATGTAACCCTCCATGCTGATTAGCACTTCTCATCTGTGGCTAATCTAGGAGAAATATAAACTTTCAAAGGAAGACAGAAAGGTTTTGTAGTTAGGGCTGCTTCGTGGAGCTGGAATTCCTGGCCGCTAACATATGCTCTGAAAAAAAAAGGTCATTATTCTCTAGGCCACTTAAATCTAATTGATTGGGTGAAAAAAACAAAACAAAATTTAATCTTTCTTTTCAGATGTTAGGGAAGTACTCATTATTAAAAAAAATAATTATAAGTTTATTATTAATAGTAGTAGTAGCTTAGTTTTCTCTTATCACCAGGGAACTGGATTATTCTCTTGGTGCAGACCCTGTGAAGAATGTGTATGTGTTCTGGCTGAGGACATGAGTCACAGTTACTTTAACATCGAAACAAAATATGGCTACCTAGTGCTCTTCAATTAGGTAATTGGTTTAGCATGTCCTCTGGTAGAAGCATTTCTGCAGAGGCAGGCAAGTTTGATTAATGCTCACAAAAATCTTTAATGTGATCCTATGTGTAGTAATTTTCCAGATACATGCTTCTTGGGTACATTCCTAAATTCTTCTGTGTTAGCAATCCACATGTTATTTATGGCTGGAGAGATGATTTTGTTACAAACCATTTGGGAAACAGAAAATTAAATCATGATTTTAAGAAATGGATTCCGGCTCAATCAGTCAAATTGCTGTGTAATGGCAGAATAGACAAAATAATTGTTCGTCAGGGCAAATTTGAAGTGATTACATTTCCAAGTATACTTCTGTTTGTTATGACGCGCAGTTTGGTTTTATTTGTTCAGCTTAAAGTACATGTCAGTATCGTGAAGGCAGCCACTCTTGAAATTAGCAAGTAACTTTTTTAAAACTGATGTCTTATGTCAGTTTTGCTTTCAGTGTCCCTGAAGAGAAGTAAAATAAGTAAAAATCTTCTTATTTTGAAGCTTTTCTCTGTGACTTGCCAGGCATGCTTTTTTGACCACAATATGTTCAGGCTTCTGTGCTTTTTATTGAAATCTCTGAATGCTTTGAATTGAAACAATTTTTCACTCAAGGATTTTGAGTCCTGCTTTTTCATTTGCTTGTTTTTATGAAAGGATTTGGACTCCTTGAGTATCTACTTGGGACTATTCTTGTTTAGTATGAAAAAAAAATGATATTGTATTAAGTCAGATCTAAGCAAATCCAAGATTACTTCTCTCACCTGGGAGACTGTTAAGAAATCTTTCATTTTCCTCTGAAGTTAATTATTGCAGGTCACTATGGAAACTGGAGAACCTGAAGAATTACTTTATACATAGTACTAGAGTCAAAATGGGGCATATCAGTTCATCATCTTGAAATAGGAGATACAAAAATACAGTATTTCAACTATAAAGAGTTGTCACAATAACAACATTTCATTCTCCTAACTATTTAGTTTGAAATAACATTTCATTTACTGTGCCAAAACTATTTTTTGAAGAACTTGGTACTGATTGGGAATCCCAACGTTAGATTGTAGCCTGGGGGTCAAAAGCAGGTTAACAGGTCCTGCAGCTTGTTGCTGGTGTGATATTACCTGGGTTTGATGACTTAATCTTTCTTAACAGGTCATGAAGAGTTTGCTAAATTAAGTTAATTACAAGAGAGAAGGTACACATTATAAATCAAGAACTAACTATTCAAGACACCAGTGGTATTTGAAATAAAAAGCATTAAATTCAAAATTTATTGAGTGTTTAGATGTTAACATTTAGGGAGAGAATAGGCTGTTTTACTAGCAGCAAGTTGTAGTTACTCCTGTAATTTCTTTATCCACCCCTCCTAACTCCAAACAGAAAACTTTTTAATGCAGGTGTATTAAAAATGGTTGAGAGTTTCATTTGACTGAAGACCAACCTAGTCAACAAACCCCCTGTGTTAGATATGGATGGTGAGTGATGGGAATTGTCAGTACAGTTAGAGAAACCCTTTTGAGGTCAGCATGGGATGAGGAGCATCTCCTACCCTTCTACTAGGCTGCATGTGTATCTAAAGCCAGAAGTAGTATTTATTAAGCTGTATCTTTCTTTGTTACCAAGGCAGACTTTGTTTCAAATGCTCTCTGAAGTGGCTGTTGTAATAGCAGGTTACATTTGCAAATGAGGTCATTACTCACAGTTACTTTGAACCATAAGATACAATTATATGATGACTGCATTATTTTATACTAGATTTTCTCCATCTCACTATGACAAATATAGAAAATAGATTAGTTTAGGTAACGGGTCCAAGCCATGCTACTATTTAAATTATGAATATAATGTGATTTAGATCGCATAAAAAATTCAGGTCTGAAATAAAAATTATGTTAAACTTTACAGAGCAAACAAAACAACAGGAAGACCTATTCAGATAAATGATACATTTCAAAGTGGAATATTTGTTAGTGCTGGATATTCAAATTCAGAGCAAATGAGTGAAATTAAATAGTTCTGTTGTATTTTTCATTACTTATCAGAGGAAGGCTGATACCTCTTGTAGTCTAGTAAAAACGCTGAGTTTTCAAGAAACAATAAAGAGGCTGTGCTTTTTAGGTTTGTAGTAATTAGAGTAAATTTTTGGTACTTAACATTTAGAACTGTTATTTGAACAGAATTTATGCACAGAATTTCTTGATATATGACAATCTTTTTTTGTTGTTATTTAGTTTGCAGGTCGCAGTAAGAAAGAAACTAAATACTCTTTGAAGGCAGTGGAAGACATGCTGGAGACCCTGCAAATCACTCAGTCTTAGGTTGGCAGAGAGATCCAATATTAAACTTTCCTATTCCGTGTTCAACCTGTAATGATCTATGGGTTATGTTACTCTAGTGCTGTTAAAAGCTAATTTTATATTGATTACCATGCTATCTAAAGTAATGTTTTATGAAAAGAAAAATACCTATTTATTGCTGCTATGAAAAATATGATGAATTCCCACTGAAATGAATAACTTACCCGCAATGACAAGACAAAAATGATGTGCTGCACATCAGTCTCTTCAGATTTTTGTATCTACAGTACCTGCTTTTCAGCCATAATTTGTAGAAATAAACTTGTTGAATGATTAAAAAGATGACAGTGACTTATTTGACTTGCAAATGGAGATTACAAAGTTATATATGTAGACGAGTAATGTATTTTTGAAATTTTTATCTTATTTGCATACTTAAGAAGCATGCTACAGATGTACACTTTCTGATAAATATTTACCGTACAGCAAGGAGCAAGTGCAAATACACATTATTAGAGAAAAAAGTTGCTGTTCATGGTTTGTTACAGAGTTGGTGTGCAGTACTGTAGAAATGGAGAAAAATTACTTGTGTACTTTGCTTCAGAGGGGCTCTTGTACTGGCTTAAGGCCAAAGACATTCTTCTCTGTGGCTTTGTGGGCAAATGCTTCCATGTCCACGTAGTTCTCCAATCAACATGTGCACATGCACATTTTTAATTCCTTCTGTGTGTCCTTTGTTGCACATATGTTCCATATCACGAGTTTCAAAGCCATCTGAACACTGGGGCTGCATGCTGGTCTGTACTAGTCCTGTACCTGTGGTATGGGTGCCCCTTGGCCAAGGTTCAAGCCGTGGTACATTATCTTCTCCTCAGGAACCAGTCTCACAGCACTGTGAGGCTGAGTGTTCAACTGCCTTCTGCTTCCTGGGGGATAAAAGTATTCTTACACTGTTAGCATGAGGCATCTAGTGCACTGTAAATCTAAATTGCAATTTGTCTTTAAGGGCTTGTTTATTTACTCTGATGATTATTCAAACACCCTAATTCATTAATTTTGAGGTTCTGATCATTCTGGATGTTGTTCAGATGTGTACTGTGCAATTCAGTTGCACAGTTGTAATTTAATTTACTACAGCTTCTGTAAGATTGCAAAACTGCAGCAACAGACCCCTGACAAATTCTAATAAAAATATTGCAATGTCATTTTCATGACTGTTACCACCATCCAAGCCGATTTGACTTTCAGGTTTTACACTACCTATTCCATCTAGATGGGTAGGCTAAAGGCCGGGTATTAAAATGCTCTTTTTATGCCCCTGGAGTTGGTGTAGTAAAACAAAGCTGAACTCTTGTTTAAAAACAAAGGAGCAACAAAAACTTCCCCTGTGAGTTCAAAGTTTGAAAACATTTATAATTGACCTGGTTGTTGCACGAGACTGAGCCTTTGAGAAATGCAAGATCTCATTCCCATTATCCATGAAGCAGGATGGAGTATGATAGTGTGACAGGATGAGTGCTATGCCCTGAGAATTAATGGGATGTGCTAGTACTGCTAGTACTTCATAATATTACATTAAGTCACCCAATTCTAACTTGGGCACACAGTACACATAGTGCAGATCCTCTTATAATAGCAATTCGAAAATTTGCCTTAGAATAGTACTTGCAGATAGATTATGTATGTTTCAGGTGGAAACCCAGGAAAATATCATAGGTGATCCCTGTGTATTTCTGTTCAGATTTATAGTCTTTTACGGTATGAGTGTGCCATCTAGAGTTTTAAACCATCACGAGTCTTTATTTTACCTACATCTCAAACAATGTGGTTGCATTATAAAATTACCAATGGTGAGGAGCTGTACTCTAGACTAAAATTATTTAGCAGTGCATAACATTTTACCTCCAAAGTATTAAAAAAATACAGCTCAGTATCCTGTGCAGCATGTGTCTATGCTGCTGGGAAGTGTTGTATATAGTGTTTTATTCAGAGGCAACTTTTAACATAATGATATCGGAGTTGGGTATAGAGTATATCCGTTTCACTGTAAGGAACTTAGTTCTGTTTCTTGTTTTCAGTGATTTTATGACAAATTTCATCTCACTTGGCTGCTTAGAACCTTCTAGCTTTCACTACTGCTTAGTATCTTTTTGAAATTACTATATAGCACTCTGATTTGTGCTTGTATTTTGGCATAATTTCCACATAGTAAAGCTTATAAAATGACCTAAAGAATATTCCTGACAAATTTATATTTACTTCAGAGATAAAATAAATTACTACTATGAAAATATATGGGAAGTATTCGATAGAGTTACTGAATTGCAGCAATAGAAATTCAAGGTTTTTTCTGTATTCAAATGAAAAAAAAAAATTAAAAATTCTCCATCTGCAGGGATAGTAACTATATGAAATGCCCTGTAATCTCAGCAAGTAAAGGGTGCAGAAGAGAAGCTGCATTCTAATGTGATCTTTCTAAAAGTAATTTTCCAGTTCTAGTAAATGATTTTGTAATATGTCGCTGACGCTGCCTTGGATTAAAGAATAGGTTTTCAAAGAATGGTTATTTAGTTAACAAATGAGCTTGATTATGTTCTGTATTGTACTCTGACAGTGACAAATGCTGCACAAAAATATTAATATCAAGCATATAGTATCCTATTTCCAAAATAAAAGGCTATGTTTTCATATTGTTTCATTTGACAGGAAAAATCTGAGGCCTTTGCAAAGCCAAACTGCATAGCGATGGCTTGCGTCTTTATGTTTTGCAGCCATGCTTTGATTATAGGCTCGATTGGAAGAGCTCAGTGTTCTCTCTTGAAGTAAAGGTCATTGCAGCACCGACAAACCCTCTGATCCTGCCTTTGTCATACAAGCCACTGGCGAGTTCTTCACACGCTTTTGCCCAAATGTTATACAATTCATATTCTGTAGCTGAAAAAAGCACATCTTGTTTAGAATATATGCCCAAATCTCTTCAGCTCAGTGCCCAGAATATCTTGCAGTTGCTATTGGAAACTCTGTTATTAGTATATGGAGGGCTTCCTCTTGGCAGCTCTGTATTTGTGATGGCATCCATGTTTGCTAGTCGCTGCATTTACAGTGGAACTTGTGTTTCAGCCAGCTTTAGAAGGGAGGGAAAAAGAAAGCAAATTAAACTTGACTTACTGGCATGAGTTTGTTAACTTCTTGTTACTTGCACCCTCATCTTCCAAGAAGACCAACTCTAGCTATAGTCAGATTTGCAATAATAATTCTTGTAACTCAAGAGCTTCCATATATTCAGCTCTAAAAACAACACTCCATTAAAATCTAAACCATGCGGACTCCAGCAAAACAGTGCTCTGCAGAGTGCACGTACCCCGGTGCACAGGGAAAGTACAGTTCTTCCACTCCCCTCAAGCTGGTGTCAGAGTGGAGGAGTGTTACAACAGTCCTTGAATGTGTTTTCATCTAGAAACTAATACTGCTTAGTATGTCTTGAAATACTCCTTATTACTTGCATTGCTCAGTCCACGAATAAAATTTTAGGACTAATTTTTCTTAACTGCAGGTACTTGAGTCTACATGGAGAAGAAAGTACTGGAAATTAGTTATTAGTCTTACATGGAATGATTCTGCACCCTCACAGAACTATATCCTATTGACAGGCAGCAACTGGAAGTTGGATTCAACCCAGAGATTAGTTTTCAGAAGTAAGTGGTCATTAATCTACCTGCCTTTTAAAAAAAGCACAAAACAACCAAGCCAAAAAAACCCCCAACCAACCAACCATCGAATCCCCAAACAAAACCAATCAAAAAAACCCAGCAACAGAAAAACACCCCCAAAAACCCCAAGGACCACCCCACAAAAACCTGACCCCTAAACCCACCTTGGTTAGAGAAGGTTGTCTTTCATTGGTGGATGTGAAATGGAAAACCTTTAACCATGCACTTCAGAGGTGATTTTTTCCTGTTCCGTGATGAGGAAATCCCCTGATAAAGCGGTGCAATCCTTTTAATGCACATCTAGGAGGAGGAAAGGCTGAAAAGCAGCACCGAGGTATGTTCAACCCATATGCTGTGTTGGGATGTCCTATGGCAAGTTACCAAGACAGTGCCATCCATTTGTCTGCAGTTAGGAGCCCAGAGATGAGCACTCCTGGTGTGCAGGTGCCAGGGCAGGTGAGAAGGGCTATGAGAGGCTGGACTAGCCCAGCCCAGATCCTGCAGAGCAGGTTCTCAGACATAAATGCCTGGAGACCCCATGCAGCACGTGAGTCTCCACCTGCCTGTTGGTAGGGCTGCACGTTGATGAGAACCTGCCTTCTCTAGAGCCTGTCCTCTTTATTTTGCTTTTCTCCCCTGGGCCTCTGCTTGGCAGGAGTCTTGCAGAAGATTCGTGCTGATGTGGTGGCTGACCAGTTTCACTGGGGCTGGGTGTGGAGGGGAGGGTACAGCTAGATCAGTTGCTGGGTTGGTCCTAGGTCTGTGAAGGTTTTGCACATTCTTGGCATGAGCACGCCCAATTGCCAGCACACCCCTAAAGGTCAGCATATAAGCCTTTACCTTGGACTAGAAGGACATGAGGCCACCGACCTGTTAAATATCTACTGTCTGCTGAGCTCCTTTGTGGGTGCTTGACCAAGAATGTCAGAGGGTGGATTTTGTCCATGCTGAGAGACATGCAAATGTATGGGCAGATCTGTTACTCACGGTGTCACGGTGACTGCAGTTTAGTTCTCGCCGTCACTGGGCCTTTGTGTGTGAGAGCACAGAGTGAGTAACTTGGGGAAAACACTTCCAGATGGGAGGTCCTTTATCCAGAGTTAAAGGGTGGCTGGAGGGAGGAAAAGCCACCTTTTCAGCTTCCCTGCATCCACACAGGTCCAGTGGGTCTCTTCACTATAGAAGATGATAAAATATGCTGCATTTTGCATTGCAGACATAATGAGAAGTGTAAGGCTGTGTTTAAAAAAAAATAAAAAAATCTGAAATTACAGTGCAAAAATATTTTTCTCCTCATGCCTGTGTATTTTCAGTGTTTTCAGTGTGACCTTCCTGATGCTAGGGTTCCTCATGCTGTTTGGCTAGCACAGAGGCATCTGCCTCAGGGCTACCACGGGAGAGTGACACATTTAGAGCTCACGTGGGCAAAGTTCCCGATGGGCTTCCATCATGGCATGTCATGACCTATTTGCATCTGCAATAGAAGCACTGCTTGTCCCGCAGACCGTGCTTGCTTAGATAAGATTCCTCTTAGAATCAAGGCTAATTCTCCCTAAAGAGTGAAGGATCTTCTCCCAGATTTATACAGATTTTCTGCAGCAAGCTTTTAGGTTTTGGATACGGTGTTTGGAAGTGAAACTTTAACTCAGGCAGATGTAAGTCTCCTGGGAGGCGACTGCAAAAATCAACACTGAGGCAGTTTCAAAAAAGTGAGCAGTGAGTAAAATTAACCATTACTTGTGTTTATTTAGGTAATTGAGCTTGACACAGTGGTGTGTCTGACAAGCTGGTTTGTGTTTTTTACTCTATTAAATACAGATACAACACTCAAAGCTGTCACTGGCCGTCGGAGAATATTTGTTTCAGTTTAGACTTTGGAAATCATGTAAATGTGGATAGATCGCCGTGTGAGCAGCAGCATAAGAAAAAGACCCAGTTAATCAGCATCTCTTTCCCTCGACAGCTGTTGCACTTTTTTCTGTTTAAGTCAGAATCAAGACTGAAGACCATGAAAAAGTATTGATAGATCTATTAAAGGTCAATAACTGCTGCTTTTTAATGCTGTATTCAATGGGCTTTCTCATCGAATTGTGTGGACTGCTTGGGCATTATGCGCAGGCTTTATTCTAACCTGGAAATAAGTTTGAAAGATTCAAAGGGAGGATGAGAATTCTGAAAAAGCTATAAATATCTCGGATTATTCTGACTGCAATTGAGATAAAGCATATATAAAATGAACACAGAATTTCTGTTTTAAACGTATCAGTAACATTTAGTGACATGTAACAATATTGTAATTGTAGCCGTGCCATGCTTTTTGATCAAAACTTCCCAGAAATGTGATGTCTGTACAGAGCCAAAAGCTCTAATAAGCTTTTAAGTAAACTTTGATTTAGTTAAGTGTAGGCACCACCTAGACCGAGAAAGAAGCCTTTGCGAATACAGATAATTTACTCCTCTTGGGAAGCTCCCATTTTCAGGTAATTTCGAGCCTGGTGAGCTGTGTGAAAGAAACAACTACACCTATTAGCAGAGCAGTTTCAAGGAATATCCAAGCTTTTCCAGGCACACACCGTCTTCTCAGTAAAGCAGAGCTGTGGAGACAGCTGTTTGGGAGCAAACTGAGAGCAAATCGATATGTGATGCCATCACGTTGGGAAGGAGTTGGATGAAGAAGCCTAGCAAGAGATTTATGTCTGGTTTTCCTTAGGCCCTTTGTTTTGTGTGAATTCTGCTGAAGAAAAAGCCCTCTGTGAGGAAAGTTCATTTAGTTTGGCTGATACCCGTGTTTCAGCTGTCCAAATACATAGCAGAAAGTAGATTTTTAGGGGTAGGAGTCCAACAGGCTGGTGGGGGGCTGAGGGTCGCACAAGGAGGGGTGTCCCATGTGGGTTCCAGGGTGAGAGCACCTGGGCTTACTCTGCCTGTTACTCACCTCTAGCATCTATCTTTTGGGCAGGAACCACCTTTCTGGTGTCCTTTCCGTGCCCAACTGTCGTATTCAATCTTCTAAATGCCTATGTAATATGAACAGTGCTTTTTTAAAAATTCCAGTGATTTGCCAGTTCAGAGGGGATCAATGATCCGGTTTATTCCATCCAGCTCTAGCCAGCATACATACAAATATTTTGTTTAAAATGAGCTCCTGGGCCCTATTCCTGGATTGCTATTTAGGCAACAAAATAAGGGATGGAATTCTCCAAATCATCGGCTCCCATTTGGCTTTGCTGGCATTTTTTTGATTCCAAATTTTTTTTGAAAATCAGACCACATATTTAAGTGCTTAAGTGCTTAGACGTGGATTTGATTCTTAAAATGTGTTTACAACTTTTTTTCTTTTTTTCTTTTTTTTTTTTTTCGTGGAAGCAGAATAGATCGTTGTCTAAGTCGCCCTGGCTGTGTATTTGTAAGCGATTGAAAAGTGTCTTCTAATATATATGGCCGAAAAGAATATCTATAAAGTCATAGGAAGAAAGCAACAAAAGTGACTTCTGACTAATGCATCAAGAACAACATTTTAAACAAAATAAATACAGGAAAGGCTGTAGAGGCTGTAAATTGTAGAAGTTTGTGAGGTAAAAGGTCTACTTGAAATAGAGAATTTGTAAGAAATCTTGTACCCTGCTGAGCTCTGGAGCCATGGGGTCTTTTCTTCCTTCATGCTTCATCCATTCCTGCAGGCTTTCCCCTGTTACCTCCTACCTGTTGCATCTTCTGTGGTGGTTCTTCAGGGCAGGCTTTCTGCCTTCACACTGTGGCCCACCATGACATGCTGAGAACTGAGGAATGACATCTGGTCACACCAGGGTGGTGGTTTTTCTGTTGTTCTCTCCTGTTTCCTCTCCAGTGGTGGGTGAGAACTGTGGGTGTGTTCTTTGGCAGTGAACGAAAAATACCAGGGGGCTGCCAGATACTGGCTGTGTTCACCTATTTCTGATCACTTCGGGTAAACAAAACAGAGGAGCAGAAGGTGTCAAGAGGATGTCCATCTGCTTTTCTCCAGTGACCTGGAGAAAGCTGTGGAACCAACTCTTCAGAGCCATTTGGGGGTGGGAGGGAGGGGAGCACAAACACCCCAAATGAAGACTATTTAATGGGAAGTGATATTACTGAGGACTGGCCAGAACGCAAGAATTTTGTTTTACAATAAAATTGAGGTTTGACTTCTGTTTTTGTTCCACATTAGAATAAAACAGAGACCTTTTCACTGCCCACAAGGTTGAACACACATCGGATTACCAGTAACTTAATGACTGAGTCATTTCCCTGGGTTGTAGGAGATTGAGGCAACTTGCCTACCTGATTATGAGAGAGACTTTGAACTTGAGTTTCTTGTATTCCCAGCAAGTGACCTAACTGTCATTTTGCTGAGTCAGTCTCTGGGCCATGGATGGCTGGAAATTGAGAGAACTCTCAATGGGAGAGACTGACCAATTAGCTTTGATAGGTTGGGTATCTTTCGCTAGAATTCCCTAAAATAAACCCAACCCCTGAGAAGGTTCCAGTAAAACAAATGCTTTTCTGTGGAAAGCATCTGGCTTTTATGGGTCCTAATGAACACACTATTAATTGTGATCTTTCAGAACCAGGACATGGACTTTACCACATATTCAATATAAAGTGGCTCAGAGGTATTAAAAATAATCAAGTAACTTGCATCTTTTCCAGCTCACAAATCTGGAACTTACAGGGCGAGTGAAACACGAATCTGCCTTTGGTGCTTGCTCCCTTTCTTTGCTTCCTAATGCACTTTATGTTGTCTGGATGTGAATGGTTTCTCTGAGCGTCGAGGCAGCTCAGGACGCAGGCAGCAGAGGCAACTGCCCAGAATAGACAATTTTTTGGAGTTTTGCCTGTGTCTGAAAAGGCGAAGGTGTGTTTTACTCTGTCTGCACTCTTGCCCAGTTTTCCCTTCCAGCAGAATCCAACACAGTGAGGGAAAGGTCAGGGTTCACGCATGGGCTCAAGTATCTCTGTTCACCATAGCCGGAGGAGACTTCTGCTTTCTAGCTCCCAGCTGCTCGTCCTGTCCACCTTCTTTTCCTCTCTGGAGGAAGAGACACCTCTTGAGTTGTGGCTGCTCTTGGGAGGAGTCATGAGGGAAAGCATCCCTTATTTTTTCAGAGTAGAGTCAAGGTGGGGGTGGGAGGGAGTGGTGGCTGGTGAGAAGAAGCTCATGCACAACTGGTTCTGTCCTAAGGAGTGAAGGAAGGAAAGAGAGCCCTGGGTGAAAACCCGAGAGAAGGCTGTGCAGACCGAGCCACCTATGGGGACCATAATTATCCCAGTTTCCTCAACTGCAGAAAAGCCAGATCAAGACACTTGTGAAATCCTTTCTGCCTCTCCAGAGCCCAGTTCCCAGTTTTATCCACTGACGGTCACCCAGGAAAGTCACTGTGCACGTGGACATCTGCAGGGCCAGGCTGCAGCTCAGGTAACAGCCATGAAAAAAGGGAGAAGCCAGGAAATACGTTGGCCTGGCAAAGATTTCTTTTTAAGGAGGAACATAAAGAAAAACCTTAAAGAAATATTTTGGTGCTTCTGATAATTAAATTTAAGTTCTGTATTGTGTAGACAATACATGGAAAATGACTTCCAAGGAGCATAAAGGAAGAGAAAGATGAGAAGAGAGGTCCTTGCTTCTCTATGAGTCAGTGGGAGCTGAAGACATGGGCAGCCTGATAAGACTTCCTTCTCTTAGCAGTTTGAAGAGAGAAGAAACAACACTTAAATACTTTGCCTTTCTTTTATGGACAACATCATATATCAACAAAATACTGAATGATAACTGAGCTTGAATAAATGGAATTATCTTGCAGGCATCTGGCTGCATATTTACTTCTTTACAATCAATTAGCTTAGCTAATTGATTAGCTGGCTCCTGGTGCTGTCACTCGGCACAGAGGGCAGATGCAGGTAGCGTGTGCTGGTAAGGAAGACATGTGCCGTGTCAGCAATGACAGATCTTAAAACGTGTTGATTTTTCTTACCTGCTTAAGGTTGGTGAATTTGGGGTTTTGGATATGATTGTAGCTGGGTTGTTTTTTCCTTATGGTGCTGAACTTTGTGTTATTAGTAACGTGTCTTATCTTCCAAGTCATTCAGTCTGTGGGGTTATTACTTCCCCCTCCTCCCCGCCCCTTAAGTAGTTTAAAATCTCTGGTGAAATCTACATGCAGAAAATTGGTAAGTTTGTTGGAAAATATCTTTAATTCTTTTTCCCCTTGTGTAATGGGAGTGGAGTTACTCGATCTGTAACAGTGAGAGAAATCTTGCTAAATTATGGGCAGTGACATAATTTTGTGACTACCATGAAGCAGCTTGGCACTTTGTGAGTTCTCTTGTTGACTTGGCTCTGCAACATGATGCAATTCAATAATTTAGACTTCTTTGGCTTCAGATTTCTCAAATGTAAAATAGGATCAATGGAATCTGTTGTGCCCAAAAAATCACAGTTCTTAGGTACCACCACGAAATTAATACAGCGCTTATCAGTTTTATCCTGCTTAACTTCCTAAAAATTCTATTACCAGTTGGCTGATCAAGCAACTATATCTGCCTGGGGAAAAAAGTAATTTCTGTGACCAGTCATTTCTCACAGGTAACAAGAAATTTATGTCATGTGGGTCAGTGCTTCAGGTGACAGGAAAGTAGGGTAAATTTGACAGAATTCATGTATATTTTATACAGGCTCCAGATGTTTTAAGCATTCTATGCATTTGTTTAAAAAAATGGCATTTTAATATTTGAGGTGGCTATTAATTTTTTTGCTCAAACTGAACTTTACGATGAATTATTAATAAGTTAGCATGCCTTGCTAGCCTAACACTTTAATTAATTATGCATGGTTTATTTTCTATACATGTCCAGAGCTTTTGCTCCTACAGTCTTCACTGAGTTTATGAAGGATAATCTGCCATCTACATTAAGAAAATAAATGTAATTGAAATGTGTTGCATACAGAATATTTATATGATCAACAACTGCAAAGTGATAGATCACACAGCAAAGGAATTTGGAATAAAGTATGAGAAGTGCTTGAAGGAAAAAAGGAGAAGTATTTCTAACTGTTAGAAAGGTCACAGCTAATCCCAAAATGAATTGTTTTGTATACTGGGAGTTGGACTCGACTTTGATTTAACTCAGCAGGTTTTATTTTGATCTAAACGTGAACTTGTTGCTGTGAGTTTTGGGTCAATGATTACATTCTGTTAAAGTACTAATTTGTATTTTATAAATCTATTTTAGACCATTTTCATTTATAACCATAGTTTTCTATATATTGAAAGTGCTGTATTGCCAAGTACCTTGCAATGAATCAGACACATAACAATTCAAGTATTCAAAGTGCAAGACAAAATAAGAAACTGATTTAAATTTTTCTCTTATTTTTAAAACTGTTTTTCCATCACAAGTCTGGAAAGTGACTGAATTTTTTTAATTATCATTAGGCAGCTCTGGTATAATTTATGTTAAGAGGTTTTGGCCTGTTTGGTTTATTTGCCAAAATTAGTAATGCGATATTCCATCTTTAGCAAGCCTATAGAGCAATAAATAATGACACATGACTGTATGTGAGTGTTGTTAGTTTAATTTTTTTTTTTGTGGTGTTCATGAAATGCAACAATCTTCCAGCCCATATTCTGCAGTATTAGGCAGCAAGTTGTACTCTGAACTAAAACAGATGCTGATCAGCTCTGTTCCTATTATCGACTTGAAGCAGAGATGGTAACCAGACCTTATTTGCAATGGTAACATTTGGAACAGATTAACAGCAGTTAGGCTGAAATGAGAAACCTCCCCTTCACTGAAAAGGTTCAAAACATGTAATGCTGTAAAAATCAGGACGTCTGTAGTATGTTAGATAGGAATAAATAAGTTAACTGTAGGCCACACTTTCCCCTTTGCAGGATGTGTTGTTTCCAGTTTACGAGTGGCTCTTTGAAAGGACACGTTTATGAGGTATAGTGAGGTTTAGGTCCTGATAAACCATCTACTTGATGAGGTATAGTATATCCGAACTGGGAAGTGCTTGTTCATTGTGAAAGAGCCCTCCCCAGAGCCAAGCACTACAGAAGATTTTGGGGGGGGGGACAAATCCCACATGCGTTCCTGAAACTTGGAGGCGCAGGATGCTTTTGAATGCCAGCCTTCTGCTGCATTCAAAAAGCAAACCCAATGATGAATGTGCCCTGAAGGTGGCCAGCAGACCACGTGGAACACACTGTGACCTGCACACCGCAAGCTGGGCTGGAGATGCTTCTTTGTGCTTGCTCGTGGTGTCTAAGAGGATTCACTGGGAACTGGAAGGGTTCAATGGGAGTGTAATGAAGTCCTAATGCTTTTTAGGTTAAGAATGGCCTCATCACCTCTTTGTGAGCGTTGTACAGTTAAGGCTGCAGCCATAAAATTCTCCAGTATGTTATTTCTCAATTACCTTCCTCCTCATATCCTATGTTTTTTTATTGGGAATATTGCTTTAGCAGGAATTGAATAGCAGGTTTCAGGTCTAAGGAGAAAGTCTTTCTGCAAAAGTAATTGAGAGATGTTGCTGGGCTCTCACTGTGTCACCTGCTGTGTGGTTTGTCCATGTGACTGGTTTGAAAACATGGTATTCAGGTTTGCAGAGAGTAAAAGCTTTTTGAGAACTCACAAGCAAACCTTCTATTTAAGTGTAGTTATTAACCACTCTGTGTATGCATGTTTAGAGATGAGGCTAAGACATTAATTACACTAGTATTCCAGTCAAACTGTTCCTATAGCATCCAGGTCACTCAAGGAAATCACCAGCCACATCTGCTCACATGGAGAACTGCACTGGGGAAAGAACCGACAGTGAGGTGCTTCGCTCACGGGTGGAGGCTGTAGTGGTGGTGCTGAGTGCTTGCCACAGTAAGCTAAATTAAACCTAATCCACTGTAATTACACTGGGTAAACTGCCACACGTACTTCAGTTCAATTCATGTTGACTTGAAACTGGTTGTGAATGAGTATGGCTGGCGGTATGTACTGGAGCAGTAGCTGTGGTTCAGCTATGATGAGTTCTTCCATGTGAGTGTGACTTTCTACAGGTGAAAGTTATAAACATTCTTGTAGGGAGTAGCAAAAGCCACTCGTGTCTTTTGGGAAGGGTCACATTCATAATGATGCACTGCCCTGGCCAGGAAAGGAGCCAGGAGGGATGGACTTCACCTTCTCTGTAGAATGGTGAGAGGAGCCAAGGTGGGGCCAGGCAGAGCAAAGACAGCACTGGGATGAGGAACACTATCAGGAAAGTAGCTAGGAAAGACATCAAGACATGGAAACTTTTACGCCCTGAAAAGCTGACTAGAGAAATATCTAAAGCATCTCTAACTATGGATAGCAACCAAAGGGATACTGGAAGCATGGAATGACTGCCTGTCTGTAGTGCTGTGTCCATGTGTCAGGTACGTGCTGGTGTAGGCATCGACCCACGCTGCTGAGAGCACAGGCATTCGCTCCTGACGTTCAGTCACAAAAAAAAAAAAAAAAAAAGAGTTGCCTTCTATGTTTGAGCAAATGCTTGATTGTATCCACGCAGTGTGGACGTGAGGCAAGTTCTGGTGTGTGAGTGGGATTGTGCATGCCTTAGATGTAGTTCTGTAGAAACAAGTTTTGCATCTTTCCCCCCAGTAGCCCACAGCTGCAGCTTACAGCTCCTCAGTGAATCCACTCACAGGTCACCCCAGGATGTGGTTTTATGTCATTATTTTCACTCCTTCCAAAATTTATTATAGAAAGTGTGTTTGCCTTTTCTTAACCTTCTAGGTATTTGGACCTTATGAAAACTGATCAAGATTTTCTTGAATTACAGGTCAGTGTGAAGCCACCCCTGGCAGTGGTGTTATTTTGAAGCTAGTCTGAATTTCAGGTTATAGCTGGACCTCTTCCATGCTCCCTGTATTTCAAATCAGGAAGAATGTTTTCAGATGGAGAAGAAAAGATGTGAATACTTTGCAAGTAATAGTATTTTCCATGTAAAAGTGAAAAAGTAGTGAAATAATAAGCTGTTAGTATTTTAAAGCATGACCTTGTTTGCGATGGTGTATATGGGGAGCTCAAAGAAGGGATGAATTTTACCTCCCAGGCTTGAAGGGAAGCAATTTACAGCACTGGCACTGCAGAAACAGGCAGGTAGGCAGCTCTGAGGTGCAGCGGACACAGAAGTCTGTGCTTAAAGAAGATTTTGATCTGAGCCTGAATTCTGAACAACCATCGTAAGTGCACAGTGCAAGCTGGTGAAGCCAGAGCATAATGTTAGGAACCGATTTGTGGCTCAGCATGCCACTGCACGCTGCCATGTGGCTCTGGGGTGAGTATAGCCTACAGCGAAATGGCTGCAACCACTTCATAAAGCAGGAGTGTTGCTTCAAGCAAGGGAGGCAGAGTTTTGAAGATAAAACCTGCGGTGACACAGTTCACAGAAAGTTTTCTGTGTCTGGACCCTCATCTCTCTGCATTTCTTCACCTCTGAGACCGAGAGTTGGTGTAAGGCAGCATAGCGTGGCACTGTTTGGCTGACATTTCAGCATCTCCCAAAACTGTTACCAACTCTCATTTCTTGATAGTGTGATTTTGCTCGTCTTTTACCCTGGATGCTTTAAAAGTTGTGCTGGGAAGTGGTGTATTTCCATAGGCAATCTTCTGCTCTGAAGACAAAATCACACGATTTGTGGCTCCTGCATTTTAACTTCTCCTTTCCAATAAACACTCATCTTGTAAAGAATTCCTTAACACTTTTAAAGACCTTTTTACATACAGAATCAGAATAGCACAATCATAGAATCACAGAATGATGTGGGTTGGAAGCGAACATTAGTGGGACACCTCCCACCAGACCAGGTTGCTCAAAGCCCCATCCAGCCTGGCCTTGAACACTTTCAGGGATGGGGCATCCACAGCTTCTCTGGGCAACCTGTTCCAGTGCCTCACCACTCTCACAGGAAATAATTTCTTCCTAAGGACTAATCTAAATGTACACTCTTCCAGTTTAAAACTGTTGCCCTTCATCCTATCTCTACACCGCCTTATAAAGAGTCCCTCCCCATCTCTCCTGTAGGCCCCCTGAAGTACTGGAAGGCTGCTATAAGGTCTCCCCAAAGCGTTATCTTCTCCAAACTGAAAAACCCCCACTCTCTCAGCCTGTCCTCATAGGAAAGGTGCCCTGTCATCATCTTTATGGCCTTCCTCTGGGCTCGCACCAACAGGTCCATGTCCTTCTTATGCTGGGGGTCCCCAGGCTGGACACCGTACTCCAGATAGAGTTTCACAAGAGCAGAGTAGAAGGGCAGAATCACCTCCCTCGACCTTCTACCCACACTGCTTCTGATGCAGCCCAGGATGGTGTTGGCTTTCTGGGCTGTGAGTGCACAATGCTGGCTCATGTTGAGCTTCTCATCAACCAACACACCCAAGTCCTTCTCCTCAGGGCTGCTCTCAATTCATTCTCCACCCAGTCTGTATTTGTGCTTGGAATTGCCCCTAACCATGTGCAGAACCTTGCACTTCACCTTGTTGAATTTCATAAGGTTCGCACAGGCTCATTTCTCAAGCTTGTCCAGCTGTCCAGATCCCTCTGGATGACATCTCTTCCCTCCAGCATGCAACTTCTTGGTGTCATCAGCAAACCTACTGAGGATGCACTCAATTCCACTGTCCAAATCACTGATGAAGACGTTGAACAGCAGCAGTCCCAGTACTGAACCCTGAGAAACACCACATATCACTGGTCTCCACTTGGACATAAGGCTATTGGCAGCAAGTCTTTGTGTGTGACCATCCAACCAAGTTCTTAGTTGGTGGGAACTTGCACCAGACTGCCGTGACTTCTCAAATATGTTGGATAATGGCTTAGCAATGTCATCTACCAGTTGCGCCAGGACTCTTGGATGCAACTCATCAGGTCCCATGGATTTGTTCACCTTTAGGTTCCTTAGATGTTCTCAAACCCGATTTTCTCATACAGTGAGGGGCTATTCATTCTCCCAGTCCTTGCCTTTGCCTTCTATAACTGGGGCAGTGTGGCCTGAGTGCTTGATGGTGAAGACTGAGGCAAAAAATGCATTCAGTACCTCAGCCTTCTCCACACCCTGGGTAACCAGATCTGTTTCCTTCAGAAGGATGCCCAGGTTTTCCCTAGTTTTCCCTTTGTCACTGACATACCTAAAGAAGCTTTTCTCATCGCCCGTGATGTCCCTGGCCAGATTTACCTTTGTCTAGGCTTTAACTTTCCTGACTTGATCTCTGGTTACTGGGACAATTTCTCTGCATTCCTCCCAGGCTATCTGTCATTGTTTCCACCCTCTGTAGGCTTCCTTTTTGTGTCTCAGTTTGTCCAGGACCTCCTTGCTCATCCATATGGGCTTCCTGACCTTTTTGCCTGGTTCCCACTTAGCTGAGCTGCATCTCTCATGAGCTTAGAGAAGGTGATGCCTGAATACTAACCAGCTTTCTTGGGCCCCTCTTCCCTCCAGGGCTTTATCCATTCCAACACTCCAGTCGTAGGAGCCACTCCACCATGTCTCTGGGATGCTAAGAAGACCACAGCCCTGCAGGTGTGTGCATGTCTCTAACTCCTCTTGTTTATAAACCCTTGCAGTTAAAGGTCCATTTTACCTATTGTAAGAAATCTACTGTACTGGAATTACTGGCTGAGTTTTAAATATGGAGTTGATATGCTGTGCAATCTCAGTTGCAGTTTGCAATAGATTTAGATTTAAACCCAGCAAAAATGTAATTGCAGGACAAAAATTGGCGATGTTCACAGTCTCGGAGTTGTGTTTCAGACTTTGGAAGGAAAATGGTTTGGCTTATTTTTTTCCACTTGCAGAAACTCTATTATTTGCTGACTTAATGGTTTCATATGCTGTTAAATGAAAAAAATATTTCTGGAGTAAGTGTATTTTGCAGGTGCTTTGTCCTGGGGTGTCTCTGAGAGTTTTACAGTACGACTATTTGTGAAAGCAGCAGGTCACAAACCTTCATAAAGTGGCTTCCAGCCAGCCAGGAGTGAGCACCCATGGTTGCTAGTGTGTGTGTGTGTGTGTGTGTGCAGCCACCCTGGTGGGGTGTCACCCACCTGCCCACCCCATTGCTAGGCCAGTAGCTGCAGCTGGTAACACTGTGCAAGCCATTCCTCTGGAAAAAAAATGTGTTCCGTGCAGAATAAAAAGGATTCAGCTCTTGCAGTCTCAAGGGCAAATGGCCTGGGACATTGCACATATGAAGCCCAATCTTAACCGAAGCATGGACTGGACTTAATTACCACAACTAGAATGTAGCTGGGTGCCCAAACCAGTGGTTAGCTGGGAGAGGTTTGCTCTCAGCAGCAGCCTGTGGGCCTCTCAGGTGATGAGTAAGAAACAATGTTTTACATATTATAGGATTTTAAAAAAAAATTTGTAAAAAATTATTTTTATTTTTTTATCTGTATAACACAATATATTCTTGTGACTGTCTCAGGTATGCGTTTAGGTTAGCTATGATCTTCCTTAAAAAGGAAAAGCATCCTTTTCATGGTGATTCTAATTAAGAGGAAACCCTCTCCTTCTTCCCTTTCCCCCTCTCTCTGAAGAAGAGGCAGAGTCCTCAGTGTGAACTGCACTGAAAATGACTGAAACACAGAAATTCAGTGGAGTGAGAGCTCCTCTGTGAGAGACCACTGACGGTTTTCCTGTCACTCCATCTTGCTATGGGCAAATTTGTTATTAATTTGATTAATAGACATTTCAACTGCCTCTATTAAAAAAACCCAGAACTTACCACTTGGTCACGTGCTCTGAAGTTTCAGCACGTGTAGCTGTGAAGTGGAAACTGTCTTCGAAAGCTGAGGTCTTGGCTGCCTCTTACCACTGCCTAAATCTTGTAGTCACTCCCAGGAACAACTGACTTTCCTTGAGGTACTGTAAAACTGACCATAAGCACATCAAAAGTGACCAAAGTAAATATTTTCTTTGAAAGGCATGATTACTTTTCTGCCTTTTCACTTCTTTAGGAAAAGATAAGATAGGGGTTTTGTTCAAAATACAGATTTTTTCTGTCCAAATCTTTTTTATCTCACCATTTTATTTTTTTTTGTCACAAGAAATTTGCATTTGCATTTCAAATGATAGAAAATTATTGTTGATGGTTTTATTGAAATCATGAAAATGTCTTTTTTTTTTTTTTTTTAACAAGTTCTGATTTGTTGTCAAATACTGTAGTTCTTTCTTTAATTTTTTTAGATGCATCTTTTTTCTTTCCCTCCCACTCTTTCCAAATGGAGAAACCTCTTTAGGGAATTTTCCTTATGCCAGGTCAGATGCTTTTTCCTGCCTATACAGTATCATTGCAGTAAAGATCAGAGGTACAATCTTAAAGGTGCTCTGTGGACATATGTCATGATACGTGACCTGTCCCAGGGGCATTCCTGTTTAGGTGAGTGTGCACCAGGGGAGTGCAGCAACCATTTGGAGAGAGGAAAGGAGAGCAGGTTGATGGTGATAAACACACAAGTGGGCACTGGCCGTTGTTTCTGAGATTATAATCTCGTGGGAGCAGTTTGCAGTAAGCATTTTGGTGCTGGAGTTGCCCAGAAGCAGATGGTGATAAACTTTAGCTTCTGTTGCCTTCCTTCCACCACTGAACGCTGTCCCCCTGTTGTGCAGTACGTGCCAGGGCAGGTTCTGGGAGAGCACCTTTTTTCCCCTGAGTTTTCCTGTAGTCTATGGGAAGGCCATTTGATGGGAGAAAGCCCTGTCATATTCAAACTCTGGTATGGAGAAGAGTACGGAGAAAACTTATTGCAGATGTTGCTTGTACGTTATAATTTACAGGAGATTCTTTTTTATCTGAAAACTTAGAGTAAAAGTATAACTTTAAATTCAGCAATGACTAGATTGTTGTATGTCAGCACTTCATTCCATGTTAACTGTTTCTGAAGTCATCTATATATCATCTGTGTCAGTAACATCCTGGGGCCGGACCAGGGTCTTAGAACTCTTTTGGGGTGTTTTTTTTCCAACTTGTTAAACATGAAAGAGAGGCAGGCTAGTCAAAGATGAAGGTTTTACAAGTATTTCTCATTCGCTTGATGTAAAATAAATTCTTTACAGCGTAACTGGAATGTCTTTGCACATATTCCAGGATGGTTGTACCCAGCTTTGAGACCAGAACAGTGTCTTTCCAAACAACATACAATTAACTTGCTGCCAACTTTACATACTGCCTTTAGTCAGAGATGTATGTCATTTCTATTTTACAGTTGTCCAGACACACTTTTAAAAAACGTTAGCCCTATACACCAGATGTTACTTAGTCCAGTGTGGTCTACCTTGGACCCATTCCAAACCTGCCTGCATATAATTTTCAAGTCCCCACAGCCCTGCAGTGCTAAAAGATAAAAACTGACCATAACTATACCCTATACTATACTCAGAGCTCAGTTTAATTATCTGAAACACTACCAGATAAATGGTTCAATCAGAAGAATTCCACCTTCACGTTAACTACTACCACATCCACTTTTTCTAATTTGAGGCAGGTGTTGGGTTACTAGCTCTGAAGTCTGCAAAGTTCCAAACAATGATTAATATAAGTATCTAGAGAGGGTTTTTTCTTAAATTGTGAATAATGGACTGTGTTTATATGGCCTTCTTGAGCAAGGCACTCCATGAATTTATATGATTTAGTTTTGTGCACAGACGGGTGGGGTATGTGTGTGTGACTTGGACTTGATATTTTAAAATCTTATGCCTTTAATTTTAAATAGGGCCATCTCCAGGAAAAGTGATTTACAGATCTGCTAAGCAATCAGTAGTGCAGATGGTATCCTCTCAAGAAAGGGCATTATTTCAGTCATCAGTGTTTAAGCATTTGCTTACAGTCAAGTAAATGCTCTGGTGTTTCCCTGGAAGAGATGTCAGTAACCCAGAGATAATTTTCAATCAGCATATTCAGTGCCTGTGAAGGGTCTTTCAGAGACCCAGTTCTGACTGTAGCCTGGCTCTGAAGAAGTATTTAGGTTTCTAGCCTTTCTTGAACAGCTTTGTGGGGCTGGGCACTTATCTTGAAAGTGTAAGGATTAAGAGTACTCTGAAGTTATTTAGACAGCATTTGCAATATGTCCATTATTATCTCATACTACATCTGTATTTTAATATAAGCAATATTATAAAAATGTTTAATAGTTTGTATATTTTCTACTCATTGCTGATTTTCTTACTATTTCCCTTTATTTGTCTATGAGTTTTCTGCATATACTGGCTGTGATAAATTTGTCTCGCTTGCCTTTGTTGAAATCTTAAATTAGCATTACAAAACTGTTCCTTTAGTTTTGAAGCAGGAAAGTGTTCAGAGAAACAGCAAACTGAGGAAAATGTTAGTGACCATTTGTAAGAAGCAATGACTGATGCTCAAAATGTGTTATCGATGGAAGCAGAAGCCACTTGGTTATGGTTTTATTTTATCAGCACACAGAAGCAAGTTTAAGACCTGTGTGACAAATTAGAACAATCAAAAAAGTTTGACTTTGGATATTAAGTATTAATGCTGTTCCTTTTATGAGAGATTTATGGGTTGGCTGTTATTTTCCTGAATGACGCATTACATTTCAAATAGTGATATTGCAGGGTAAACCTAAATCAGATAAAACTGTTTAATGGAGGAAATAGATATCTCTGGCTCAGTCTATGAATAGCTATTTTCCTTTAAGATTCTTTAAATAGAAATAACAACAGTAATAAGAAATATTTCCAGCTAATGTATTCTCTTTTATAGATTTATTTTAACTTAGGTTAATTAGAGCCCTTGCTTCACATATTTCTTCTTTTTGATTTCAGTTATCTTCTATTTCAGCCTTCTTCTCAACTTCCAGTTTTGTGATCTCCTTCATGAGTCAGAACTACAGAGTATTGCAGACTTTTTGCCCCTTTTTGCCTTGAATTTTAAGGACACTTTCATTTGCCAAACTGCCTCCACATCTGTGGCTACGGCTCCCTGCTCCTCTTTCTCAGTGTTCCATTTGAGCTCCAGCTAAAACTGAAAGCTTTGGTGGAAATAAATCTAAGATGTCAGTGACTTAAAGCCCACTGCTGTAAGTTTAAGATGTTTGCCTAATATCACATCACCGAAATGGAACAGATAAAGATGAAGTGTAAAGTATATGTAATGTGGCTTGCAGTTAAGTGCAGTAATTGGAGAAAGCAGGCAGCAGATCTGGGAAGGTGATAAGGTAAGCAAAAGCTTCTTGGGAAAGGTAAACTATCTGAAGAGCTAACAGTGATATGCACTGACTGGAAGGAACCCAAAATTGTTTTAGCCTTTAAGCATTCAGCAGACATTGGAGTAATTGAGTAATCATACACTCTGGGTCCAGTATTCCTGTCACTGATACCCAATGCATCTCGGTTATTGGTGTAATTTAAATCTGATAGCTGCATAATGGACCAAATTCTCTTTCCTACTTTTCATAAGTTGCCCTATTTGATTCAATATGAAGAATGTTTGCTCAAATGCAGTGAGTAGGATTTGTGTCACGAGGCTTATATTTGTTCTCAAAAATGGAATCCTCTGCTGTATATACTTGTACAGAGTAAGACAGAATACTTATTCTAAGAGAAAACACCCTGAAGCACCACAGGTTAGTTTAATTTCTCAAAGAGGTGTAAACTTTTCAGTCTCTTCCAATGTTTAGGCAGTTTTCCTTAAGGTTTATGCCAAAAATTGTCCCCAAGTCTCTCTTACTTTTGGTGCCAGCCCTTTGAAAGCATGTCAGATTCTGCATCGTAAAAGATGATGCCTGCTCCTATGCGTTTGTCAGAATGTCAGCTTCTACCTTTCAAGGGTCATTTGGGTCAAAAATTTTCATTAAAAAATATTTGAGTACATGCTGCATACCTTGTCTGTTTATTCAATCTTAATGTTCAACAAAACATTTCAGTATTGCTAAGCAGCCAGATCAGAGTAAGCTCGTTGAAGCGTGGGACCATCTTTTTGTTCTGGTTTTGTACATAGCACCTCATACACTCAGGCTTGGGGTGCACAGGCTGGACCGTAGTGCAGATAATAAATACTAATAATCGGGAGAGCTCTAAGGTGTGATTTTTGCAATGAGCGTACAGCTTCATGAAACAATCTGGCCCTAATTTTCCCAGTGAAACAGGGGTGATGGGCTTCCTCACGTTTCCCTAGTGCTAGGCTGAATGATTAATATGTATGAAGTGCTAACAGGTAAAATGGACCCGGTCAGCCCCACAGCTGGCAGTGCATGGAAAGCCAGGCCCACAGTTTCATGCAGAAAATTGCCCCTTGCAAAATTTTTCCAACTAGTAGTAAATAAGTGGTGGTGGGAGGCTTTTGGTAATGTTGGTTTTGAGATTATGTGACTTAGTTAAGCCTGGGATTTGTTTAGGAGGCTTCTTTTGCAAACTTCCCTCACTCCACATTTCCTTCTATCCTTTCCACTTCCCCCAGCAATGGGAATGCTTTCAGGTTGGCTCTAGTAAAGTAGCACTAGACTGGGAAACTAAATTAGTCTTTACAACTTCTAGTAAACTAAACAGGATGTGGCACTGCTGTGCATCAGTCATAAGACGTAAGAGATAGCACACTTTCTAGCATGGTTTGGACTGTGACAACCATCATTTCTCCATGGAAGGATGCTCATGGAAAGGGCACTCCCAACAGTTTGGGGAAGAGGATGGCTAAGGTACTGTTCCAAGAGCCAGAATGGATGAGAGTGCCTTCTTGGAGAAGAGAGAGGGAGGGTACAGCTGCATGGACACAAGCTGTGCTCTGCAAAGCCAGAAAGCAGTCTGGTACATTTTATTTAATAAAATAACAGCAGGTAAGTGTGCCTCTGGTGAAGGGGGACAAAAAAATATTCTCTCTTTGTAACCTTGTTCTGTTTACCAAGGGTCCTGTATGTGGCTGAGGTATCTAGTTCCCTTCACACTAGGAAGTGTCATTCCCATGTCCCAGCCTCTAGCCCTCCCCTCCATCATCATTCCTGCAGAAAGTAGCACCATGTGTCTGTCACTCCAGCTGACCAACAAATCACCTTCCCACATTTTTTAAAGTTTTCACACCTGTTGAAGCAGCAGGGAGAATAAAGTGTTGAAGTCCACCTAGCATCTCTAAGACGTGGCCTTTCTATCTAACTGCACAGCTAAAGCTTAACCTGTAGCTTTTACTGGCTCATATCTTCATTTTTCGACACACTTTTCCTAGTTTTGATAAATGCAGTCTTGCCTCTTGCTCCCACTGAGCATATTGCTATGTGGGTCATCTTTCTGCCTTGTTGCTTTGGCTGTGACACTTCTCTTCTTAACTTTTCCCCAACTCCCTCTTTATCATTTCAAAAGTAAGCTACTTTGTCTCAGTTCTTAAAAGCTTTCAAAACCTTATCTTCTCCCTGCCCATGGTTCAGCATAAGGGATTGCCTCCAGCTTCCGTTACCCACTTGGTAGATTTTTGATCAGAGGTTGCCAAGCTCTTTCCCTTGCTGTCCCACAGTGTGGGCAGGACATCCATCCACATCCCCCTGCCCTATCCTTAGAGCCATATACAGACCCTTCTATGGAAAACTAGACAAATGCGAAGCCCATATTAATTTCTGCTGCTTTGCCAGTATGTATCTGTCCGTTGCCTTTTGTTTTAATTTTGATTGAAAAGCTGAGTCTTGCAAATATGCTTAAGAGACTCACGCCTATGGATTTTAATACGCCATATGAAGCTCAATATGTCTTGTGAATTTAGGCTTAAATTCTTCTGGTGAGGGGTCATATATTTTTAAAATGAGACAGATCTAGGAATAAAACTCTTAGGTGTTATTGTATTACAGAGTCTTTTTAAAAAATTATAGTACTTGGAAGAATGCCTGAGCCTGCTCCTTTCTGCAGGAAATATACCCTATCTTCTGCTGCCTCACAGTGTTTGTCTGTTTTCAGATGTGCTGTTACACTTTTATTGGTCTGGAATAGTTGCTCCAGACCACTATTTCTGATTTCAAAGTAGGTGTTGATTCCAGCAATTTCCCAAGATAGCTTTTTTTAAAGTTAAGATCAAGACACAATCTGGTTCAAGGATATGATTGAGAGGAAATGGGATATATTTGCCCATGCTTAATTCTGAAAGCTGCTATGCTAGAAAAAAAAAAATAAATCTAAAGCCAGTCTCTTCTTAAAAGCTTCTTCTAGAAAAAGTCACCTAAAAAGAAATTAAAAAAAAAAAATCAAGGTAATTTTCTGTGGCAATTTTCTTTCTGCCTCCTTCCTCCCTTTACAAACACACAATTAATTCCTTCAATGCAAATAATGAACCACAAATCATAAAATATGTATGATTTTGTTCTAAAAATGGATCCAGCTGCCTTAGAGATTTGTAGATGTTGGAATAATATATGAGATCATCTTTCCCAGTGCCCCATAAAGGTTAGACTTTTCCATTGAGAGATGTCAGCTAAGGTGATTATGCTGTAAGCAGACTAAGCCTTGGGATTTCACAGCAGATCGCAAATGTATTTAGTAAGACTAATTAGCTCATTTTAAACAGGAATTTGCTATTTTGTTAAAAGAAGAGCACATTTATATTCTTTATAGTATTTCTATAGGACTGGTTCAAGGTAATTAAATGGAAAAACAATGTAATAAATTCTTGGAAACAATCCCCTATAAATATTGGTTTATCATTTGGCATTCTCCTCTCATTTCCACCGGATACCGGTGGGATTTGTATATCCGCTTCCTTTATGTTTCTAATTAAGAAACCACGTCAGATTTGTGGAAAACCTACACAATCTGTCACTTTGACTGCTGAGGAACGGGCATGCTTCCCTGACCCCTATCCCCATCAATCTGAATAGATCCAATTTCATTGATTTATATCGAATAGAATTTCATTGGTGGCTACTGCATAAATCTGCAGTGACTTTCACGTTTTGTTTCACCTAAATGATGATTGGGTGGAATGTGTCTGTTTAAAAGGGACCCTGCTCCAATTTTTGAACTTTAGCTTATAACAGAAGGAAAAAAAGGGTTTAGGTGTTTTCATTTCCAAAGAGTCATAAAAGTCATCACTGAATTTTCCAAGGTATTTTGTTCATTTAAACTTTTCTCCCTGAAGTCTAACATTCTATTATGCTTAAAATGCAATTTAATCAGAAAGTGGCTTTGTAAAATGACTAATTAGGATAGGGTTATTGATATTTTTAAAAATAATCTTTCATTTTGAGACCATACCTCATACCAGCACCAAGCAAATAACAAAGCCAAGTTGAAGTGCTTTGAAAAGTTGAAGATATTTTTTTTACTTCCTTGTAAATACTGAGGTGAGCATTTTCTCTGCTTTGGGCCGGGCTCACAAGAGACTCGGGTACCAGAGGCAGGAGGGTTACTGGGCTGTAGTGCTCCCTTTCTCACTATCAGTGCCCTGAGCGTTGCTCTCCCATGCCCATGGTGCGTTGACATCCCTGGCTGGCACCCGTAAATCAAACATCCTGAGGGTGGGTACCGTGGCCTGAGTTGGGCCCCTGCAGCTCCACTCCCTGTCATCCCCCGGATGGATTTCTACTGGCAAAAGTCCTTGGTGTGTGCTGTCCCCCAGCGTGCTGGGGCACTGCCCAGCTGAGTGCTGCCTGGAATGGGAAAACGAATGACCACACGCTAGCACTTAAGCCTGGTTCCTGGCTCAGTTTGATTTTCCTGTCTAGCTGTAGGGAGTGTTGCTGTATTGGGTCGCTCCAAAAACAGGACACAGAACTGAGGAGAAAGCAGCAGGGGTGATACACCTCCCCTTTGCTGCTCCTTGTCTATCCCCATTTTTTCTGACACCTGTGTGTTGAAATGACACTTTACATCCCTTACCCCTCTTGTACTCACTGGCTTAGGTGGAGCGTGCTGGCACCCGGGCCATGGTGTGATGCTGAGTCCTGGTGTATTGCTGGCTTAAATCCTGCCATCATTCATCCATACCCCATGTACGTCTGTAAGGAAGGTGGTGAGTGAGGAAGGACAATTTGGCTGCTCAGCACCAAGTGCCTGGGTGCTTGCCACTATTGCCTGTAAAGGTGAAGCACATGTGCCATGTATGTAGCTCATCTCTACGCAAGTAAACTAAGCAGTAGCCAGGGTCTTCCCTGCATCAGGAAATTTTGGAAGGGTCCCTTCAGCTGGCACAGGTTAGGGGTTGTCACAGGCCAGGTATTGCCCCCAGTGCATGGACCAGATGCAGCCCTTGGTGTCTGGGGCGAGGGTGTGGGAATTTGGTGGTGTAGGAGGGGCTGTCCAGTGCCTGCTGGCCCCACACCCAGGCACATCAACACCCTTAGCCTTCACATCACATACAGCCTTCACAGACAGCAAAAGCAGGTAACAAACTTTATACCTTAGAGTTTTATCCCCTACTTACCTCAGCCTGGGGAGCACATTTATCATCTGCAGGCTGAATTAGAGTTCCTCTTCCAGCTTCAGGACCAAAACCCATGCTGGTTTATTTCAGCTCACCTCCCACTGGCAGAAGGAGTTGGGGTGTCTGCCCGCTGGATAAGAGGTCACTGCACAGGTGACCCACTGAACCCCAGGACCAGTCAAATCAAGCTGCGGCTCAGTTAATGAGAATTAAATCTCAACTGCATGAATTTGAATCATGCATTCAAAGCCAGTTTGCCACGAGGGATGTTTGATAAAGTCTAACAAAGCACCTCTTTTTGCTTCTAGAAGAGAATATTAAGGTCAGGCTTTAGTACTTCTGAAGATCACTTTTTTATTGGTGGTTTATTCAAATACAAATTTATTGTATATTCAGATACTTTGCTTCTGGTTACTTGCAGTGCTAATTCCCATTCCAAAGCATTGACAAATGTGATTTTTGTTAGTGCACGGTGTGCTGCAGGAATCATTTTTGTAGTGTGAGACTTAATTACAAGAATCTGGAAAAGTTAAAGCCCTTTTATTATTGCTTTAAAGACGTGCAGGAGATGGATCACCACTGGGTTCCCCAGGTTCCCGGAGCAGGCTTCCCCACCAGATGTTAGTTAGCAAGTCTAGCTAGTTAGCATGCTGTCACCCTCCCTAATTATGACTACTGCAAAATGCCTCATCTAGACTAACATGTTACATTTACTTTCTGTTCTGGAGTTCTGCATAATAAACTACTCATTTTAAGATGCCTAAAATGATAAATAAAAATTTTTACTCCAAAGTTATAAATAATATTTCCAGCTGCTAATTTGTCACGTAATTTTGACCCTTACCTTTCTTTAACCCTGATTGATTTTTTAGTGTCCAACGTTGGTCTTATGTCTTCTCTAAGTCTAGTGTTGCTTTGAAACCACACACATTATTGAATTTTGACCAGCAACAGATCCCAGGTTTGACTGAATGGTTGTGTGAATGTGCCTTGATATTATAAATATAATTCCTATATTTTAATCTTTGCATTCTTTCTCCTTTGGCATCAGACAAAAAGGGGAGACAAGCAGTAATAATGAGACGTAGACGTTTATTTGAGTATGCTTTGTCTCCAAACACCTGCAGAAAGACCCTGAGCAGCCCACCTAGGGTGATGCAGCAGCATCTGGGACCATGGTGTGGAGGCTCCTGCACGTGCTTGGGAAGGGTGTTTGAAGTTGTTCAGGAATGCCCTATCGGCGCAATCTGCCCAACAGCCGCACAGCCGCTGCCTGCGCTAATGAGACTGAGGATGAGGGAGAGTGAGCAGCGAGTGCTCAAACACAAGACAGAAACAGCCTGATGGAGATGGGGTCTGAAGGAACCAAGACCGAGTAGTGATGCAGAGAGTTTAATCCCCAAATCTACTGCCGGATTTGTTCCTGTATACCACTGCTTACCTTTCCTTGCCTTGGCACGACTTGGTCTCACCTGGGATCTGCAGACAAGCCAGTGGTACAACTTCCCCACAGTTAGGAGCTCAGGCCACCCTGCCCAGACCTCCTGTGAGACTGGTGTGTTGCAGGGATGTGTGTCGCAGACATGGGGGGGCGGAATGTGTCCTCCTTCCAGGTGCTGTGGGGCACAGGTGTCCCCTGAGCTGTTACCTGCTCTGTGTCCCCAACCACAGGGACAACCTTGGAGGTGGAAGTTTGCAAGCAGCTGGAGGGAGATACAGGGAAAGCCCTGTAAATACCTTGATCCTAATGGTCTGCCGCTTGAGGTGCAGATGTAGCTGCAGTTTATACCTTGGGGCTGGATGCTGGGGGCTGTGAAGATTTGCTCTTTGTTTGCTGACAGAGCTCTGAAGTATTTGGATAAGAACAGAGATTATTTTTATCAAGCTGAAAAGTCCAGAGCTGTGTAATGTGTTCGTACTCTTGAGACCAGGGAATTATCTCTGACACTGTAGAAAGGAAGAGATCTTGTACTCAGGACAGTGCAAACGTTGTGCTGGAGACTTAGAGTTAATATGTGCAGCAGTGATAAAATAAGGAAGTCTGTATAAGAAATACAAATTGTATATATTTGTAGTCTCTATTTAAAAGGGGGGGAAATGCCTCCCGCTTACTCTGACTGTGCCTGGCCATGGTGGGAGGGAGGGGACATGCCAAGGGCAAAAAATTCTTGAGGTTGCACGTGGAAAACATCACGCCTCTGCCTTGCACAACACAACAGTTAACCTTGGAACCCAAGTGTTTCCAACCTTTACGTTTATCAAAAATAAGCCAGTGGGAGACAATCAGAAAATATTAATTCTGGTCATAAAAGCTTTGTCACAAAACCAGGCCAATGCAAACCAATACCTGTAATTTCTCTGGTTGGCACATGGCAATCCAAAATGTGACAGCAAATGTTGCCTGTGATGGTTCATACCCTCACCCAGTTGTGTCCCTGGGGCAACTGGCTCCCGGTGGACCTGCTTGAGTGGGACTTGGGTCAGGGGACCTCCAGTGGCCCCTTCCCTCAGCCACTCAGCAAAGGTGGGCAGAAAGGTGTGGGGGGTAGGGGGTGTATGGAGTATGGGGTGCAGGGATATGGGGCGTGTGGGGTGTGTGAGGGATGGGGTGTGTGGGTGTCCTGGCATGAGGGCCACAACAGTGGGGTACAGAGTGCAGGGGGTAGGGTGTGGGGGTGTGGGGATCTGCAGTGCCCAGGCTGGCCCCGCTGCTGAGGTGCGGGCAGTGAAGGTGGCGGTGGCGGGAGCACTGGCTGCCAGCAGGCAGTGTGTGTGGGATTGTGAGTGGGTGGGAGAGTGGGTCCAGCGAGGCCCTTGGGAGCCATTGCAGCATAAACAGCGACTTGTTCCTGAGCTCTGTAGTTCTCTGTGCCTGTAAATTGCAGGTGGTGATGGCACATCAAAACCAAGGGTAGATTTAGATTAGGTATTGGGAGGGAATTCTTTACTGTGGGGGCAGTGAGGCACTGGAACAGGTTGTTCAGGGAAGTTGTGCTTGTCCCATCCCTGGAAGCGTTCAAGGCCAGGCTGGATGGGGCTTTGAGCGACCTGCTCTAGTGGGAGGTGTCCCTGCCCACAGCAGGGGGGTGGAACTCGATCTTTAAGGTCCCTTCCAACTCTAACTATTCTATGATTACATGTGTTACTTTATCTTAAAATGAATAGACACCAGAGCAAACAGCAGTGCACAGAAGCTCATTCATCATACGGACGAGATTATTCCCTGCACATCCTCATCAAAGGTGAGGGGTTCAACAGGCTGCAGATCAAAGCATGATGTGGTGTCAGCCACCGCTGCCACTGCTGCCATGAAGGAGTTTTCTCCACCTCTGAAGCTTATCTACAGCTCCTCTCTCTCCGGAGGAAATCTTGTTTCTCATTGAAGGTTTAGTGGGAGGCTTCAACTCACCTCTTGTTCCTGTTTTTTTCTCAGAAACATTTCACAGGTTCTTGGAGAGAATGATAAACCTCTTCGCTTAAAAGTGTTTTGACTGCCTGTTTTTCAATAAAGAAAATTGAGACATTTTAAACTTTAATAGATCTAATTACAGATTTGGGCTTCTGCCAAATAATTTGTTCTTAATTATCTCTAGGCCTGGGAGATTCATGTAGAAACACCAAAGTAATGTCAGCCCATGAGAGAAAGGATGAGAGAGAGACTTTGCATGGGAAGTAGCTGAGATAATGAGAATTAGGGCAGTACAACATGAAAAATATGCTAATATGCTACAATACAAGCTTATTCTCCTGTTATACCTGTCATCCTGGCAGACTACATGTGATGGGCCTGATGATCTGCATCCTGGCTGTGGGTACGTGCAGGTCCTGATGCACCCCTGGGTTATCCTGCACTTACACGAGGTTCCCTAAGGTCAGACCCCATGTACCTCAGAAATACTGCAAACTGTCCCATAGCCATTGTGCTGATAAATACATTTTTGGTAGGCATGATACTTACACACTTTTAAAAGTCCATGGAACCTACTTATTTCCCGAACTGCCTTTTGAAAAAATACAATAGTGTTAAAAGTGCCTGTGATTATTTCATCTATCGGTTACATGTGTAACCTTATTAATACAGAGTCAGTTGCAAAGAGCTCCAAGTTCTTGGTGTCACTACGAAATGCAACAAAAATGTTTTTGAAGCCCTTTTGAACTGTAGTCTCATGCAAGTAAGGATAAGGGCTTTTCAAAATCAGTACTTGGGTTGTGCAGCAAGAGAGACAAATCCAGGAGCAGTTTAAAGGTCATCTCATGATAGCTAGTCTCTTGGGTTGTGCTAACCAAATTGTGAGAGATCTTGTTAAATGAATTTTAGTAAATTTGTGTAAATAACCTACAACACTCACTAGGGCTGTTTTAGGACTGTAGTATATTAGCTCCAATGGCTGTCCAAGTGTTTCACCCTTGTGTCTCACTTTACTTGTAGATATTCATTGCTCAATTTGTCTTTGACTCCTATGGGTAGCTTTTGAATATTTCATTTTCATGTCACTTTGTTATCACTGGCTATCAAATTTGAAGGCTTAGTTTCTAAAACTTATTATGCATCAGTTACAAATTTGTTTTCCAACTGTATTGCTGCATTTTTATTTTAGAAATGTTCTTTCTGCTACTGTGGCAAGTTAGGCTGGTCAAAGCTAATTGCTTTAATGTTTTCCGTTAACAGCTTTCAAACACTATTTGAACATGATTTTGCATGATTTCCTGGAAAAAATTGCTACTGGATGGAAAGTGGAATATAAAATCCTTGGAAACCAGGCGATTAACAGAAGTCAAATGGACTAGTTTGCCAAACCCCTACCAAATTCTTTTCCTGTGGCCTCCTCTAGAACTGGAGAATGCACCCTCCTAGTATTATATTTTAATGTTTTTATGCAATGAAGAGCATCCTGGCATCCTTCGTGGTTAGAGAAGATAGATATCTGCTTTAAATATTCGTCCTCCCTAATCATGAAGGATGCTCTTCATTGCATAACCCCTGCCTTGAGCAAGAGTTTGGACAAGGTGACTTTCCAACCTTGGTTATGACCAAACAGTAATCAGTAGCTGTGAAATGGAGCGATGAGATTTTGTTATTTATTACTTTTAGTTAAATTGTTTTTATTTTAGTATTTAATATTTTCATTTCATATGCATATACATATCTGCTAAGAATTGAATCAACCTCCACAGAGACCTGCTCCTCCCCTGTGTTGACTCTGCTAGAAGGAAAACTGGCTGTGGGCTTGGAAGGAGGTATGTTGTACCTGGACCCTTCTTGTGCTGAGACTCCAAAGTGGGCTGTGCAGTGTTCAGCCCTCAGCGAAAAGCATATGTTTGAGCTGCCCTGGAGCTCAGAACTGTTCATCTCTCAAAGGTCGGGAAGACTGTTCACCTCTGCTATGGTACGACAGTGTAATCCAGGGCTGATGGAAGGCTTAAGCTAGTGGTTCATCTCATGAACGTGATAAATGGAGGAGCAAAAATTATAAGGAGAGTGTTTCAGTGTTACTTAGGCTGGGGATCTGGGTCTCAGTGCAGGACCAGGTGGAGCAGTAGAGCAGGTGACACCTCACAGTATTGCTGCTTTGCTTTTGCCTGAAGGATTTAAAAAGTCTCTGATCTTTGGACAAGATGTTGGCAATATCTGGTGATCATCACAGAGATTAGACTGATGGTGCTGAAAAAAGCCCAATAGTCTACATTTTGTTAATGAAGTTCACAAAGTGAAAAATTGCCTCTTCCTTTTCCTCAATGGCCTTGACTCTGCATCCCTCTGCATATGGCACTGCAGTGGAGCCTGTCATTACAGCACCTTCAGCATAAATGCTACCATTTCCTTCTGTGTGTCGTTTGGCAGCTGAAGGTGTTAGTAATGAAAATAAAAACAATTCACTGTTCAATGATTAAAAAATAACAGCAGTCTTGAGTATTTATATGATAGGAACTTAATGTTTGCTTAAAAATCTTTTATGTTCTATTATTTACTAACCCAAGACACTAAATTTCTGCCATCAGCCCATGTGCTTGATTACTGCTCACTCCTTACTCCTAATGCACACTTTCAACTTTCCAAAATATATTTTTCTTAATAGTAGGTTTCTTAAAAAAGTATCTCTTAAGAAATATTGTATACCAGTCCAAGTCCTCAGCTGATGCTGAAGGTCCATTGCCTTCATCAGGGTTACGATGATCTACACCAGATGGCCCACCATGTTTGATATTATTACATTAAGGTATTAGCATATGTATAATTTACTGTGTACTTTTCTTTATCAGTCGTATTTTCTTTCTATCAACTTCAGTGCACTTTTGCAGCCTTTACTCAGGGGAATAAAATCCATTCCATGTGAATAATCAAGTTCTGTAAATGATAAATATCAAACTATTACCTACTAATATAGCTAAAACTTATTTAGTGAGGGGTTTTTTAGTCTTAAGCCATATTTTAAGCAGATTTGTTATAGTAGCGAGTTAAGACTGGCTGGCCTGTTCATGTCAGAATATTGTATTTTTCTGGTTTACAAAAACTGTGTCTAATTTGAACTACACAGCTCTATAGTAAATGCAGGCTATGTGAAATCACATGTTTCACTAGCATTTCCTCGTAGGCAGGAGCCTTGTTTTAAATAACAGATATAAAATCATAGCTAGGTTGTCTTAGACTACAGATAAGGAATTCTGTCTGTTGTAGTAAAGGGAAACACAGTTAAAGTGCCTTCATAAATAGTCTATAGCTTTCCAACGATGGGTTTTCGGTTTGGCATATTAACTTTGCATTTATGAGACAAATGTAAGAGAACATCTGGTTTGTCTTATCATTAATTCTGGGAATGTCCATTAATAATGCATTTTTGGGAATTGTTTTTGTTATTCCTGGAGAGCACTGTAATGAACAATCCTATGCTTGTTCTGTCGGGAGACACATTTCAGTTTAGAGGCTGTTTTGCAGGCTTAATTATATTAGTTGCTATCTCCTTTTTATTGCCAGAAAGTGTGCACTACTAAAATGAATTGCCGAGAAAGCTGCCAGTGGCCATTGTGGAAAACTTAACTTCCTAGTAGTTACAGTAGAGGCATTTTACCGTTTGTTTCCCTCAAAATTAAATTCAAAGGTTGGTTGTTTTTTGGTTGGTTGTTTTTTTTTTTTTTTTTTTTTTCTGTATTCTGGCCTGTATTCATACAACCTTAGGAAAAACAGAGTATTGGTAACACACACCTTTTTTTTTCCCAGTTATCAGTCTAGCTATGAAACAGTTATGAGTGGATAAATTGTTCTTTCTGTTGGCAGGAAAATGAGACATCAAACACCTCAATGTTATTCTAGAGTTCCTAGCTCTAGTGCAGCCGGATCACATAACTCCATAAATTGAAGCAAGATTTTCCCAGGTCAGTTAGGCAGGCAGTGGTACATGTTGTGTTGTGATCGAAGGCCCCACCTTGGCATGGTTAAGTAAAACCTGGATCTCCCATCAAATCCCTGGGTGAAGGAGCTATGGGACTCAGCACTGGAAAAACTGTATTGTCTGGTGATTAGGAGCAGAGTCAGGAAACACAGAGCCTATTCCCAATTTAGGTTTGATGTCTGATGTATACAAAGCATCTCTGCTTTATTTACAGCATTGCAATAATGAATCTAGTGTGAAACTAATTAAAATAACATGATATTCTTTCCCTTAACTTCCGGGGCATCAGATCAGACCCACACACAGACCCTGGTGATTTCTACTTCATGTCTGTTGTGGGATAAACACTAAACCTTCATCCTCTTTTCATTCTGTTTTCCTTCTGCTTATTTACCTGAGAAAGAGCCTTCCGTAGATGGCGACTGAGCAGCGAGGGGCAGGCAGCAGTGGTGATGCTGGCTGTGGCATACAAGGTCTGTGTGCACCCGTGGGAAACACCACCACCACAACACGCAACTGAACTCCCAGCAGTCACGCCTGGCCTCAGAAACAGCGAGAAAGACCCGATCCGAACATTTCAAACATCAATTTGTTAAAGAATCCATGGTTTTTATTTTTAATTACAGTATTTTTTTGAACTCAGGCACAGATCTGCAGCCTTCTCTTTAGTGCATTTTTCCTAGAAAAGGGGGAAAGGTTCTTTAATTTCTTATGTATTCTACCAGCCCAGCAATGTATATGGCATCATTTGCTACACTGATTTTATATTTTTCCAGGACTGAGTATAGCAGCCACTGAAGAGATCAGCAGCTGGGGAACATTTTGGATATCCAAATTCCTAATGACCCCAGAGTAGTATTCCCAAACCTCTTGGCAGTTCCAAATTTCATGCCAAAAGTTGCAGGCATCTGTCTTACATTTTGAACATTTGTCATCAATATTCCTATTTAATTTAAACATCCGCTTAGGGGGGTCACGTATTCTCAGTGAATAAAATTAGCTGCATGTAACCAATCTGTGAATTTGAGTTTAATCATAGAGCTCCGGTCTGGTTACAGATGTCTTTGTCCAAGGACTCTAGTTTACTACCGAATGCCTTCCCCATTAGCTTTGGGATTATCAAGCAAGGATTTATACTGTGTAGAAACCTTTTTCCTTCCTAAGTACATAACTGAATGCTCTCATTGGGGGGATTAAATTCAGGCTCTCTGAAAGACCTACAGCTGGTTATCTCCTTTAGCACTGACTTTGCAATCCACACTAAGGTGAGGGGCAGGACACGGTCTCACTGCCTTGGGAACGTAGCAAAGATCAAATTGCCAATGAAAGTCACAATTCAGTTCCTGCTCCCAATTGCTCCTGGAAGGAGGAACAAGGTTGCCACCACCTATTTTTCTGCGTCAGTTTATTACCTGCTCCCACTCTCTCAGCTACATCAGCTGAAGCTTCAGGGATGCTAAATTGAAGGTGCACTAGCTATCACTCTTTCATGTCTGTCTCTGCTGCTCCCTTTGCTTGCAGTGCCCACTCATTGCCCTGTGCAGGTAAAAGAAGGAGGTGTGCAACTGAGCCTGTGGAAAATGGTGGGGTTGCCTCTCTCTGAAATGTCATTGTTAGGATGCAGTAATTGCTTCCAAACTCCTCAAGTCTTTCTTTGTATCATTAACATCTTGCACAGATGTGATTCCCAGTTCTTCATGTAGCAGAAGTTAATTAATTCATCACCGCAGTTTGTTGTAGCAGAATTAGTTTTGATGTGACAGTAATGGCGGGGTGCCAGCAGTGCATAAACTACAAACATTTTTATTAATATTCTTATTTGTATCATATCAACATTCCCAAGGAAAGGGTAGGAATAAGATCTGATATTCAGCCTCTATTCTCCATCCTGGTGTAAATAGCATCTATGTATTTGTACAACTTCTAGCCACCATGAATCACAAAATCACAGAATGGTAGGGGTTGGAAGGGACTTTTATAGGTCATCTAGTCCAACCCCCTGCCAAAGCAGGTTCACCTAGAGCAGGCTGGACAGGAACACATCCAGGCAGATTTTGAGTATCTCCAGAGGAGGAAACTCCACAGCCTCTCTGGGAAACCTGTTCCAGTGCTCTGACACCCTCAAGGTAAAAAAGTTTTCCCTATGTTCAGACAGAATTTCCAGTTTGTGTTCTATTCTGCAGACGAAATTGTAATCCATCATTAGACTCTCCCACTGACATCATTAGATCTAGAACCTCCTTATGGAAGAAATCATTCATACAGTCCTTGGAGCTGAAGGGTTTGATTGTGGTCCCCTTTACAGAGCCTTGAAATAAATCCATAGAATTACATACAAAAGCAGCTGATTTTGATGTATAATCTGTAAGAGGTAAAGATGAAATGAATTTGAATTCTCTTTGCTTTGATGATACCTACAGGTTTCCTTTCTCAGAATGAAACTGGATTTGTCAGTCAATACTGAGTTTCCCAGTGGAGCAGCATGGTCTCGCTCCTCTTCAAGTCTTTGGAAGGATGGTGGTCTCAGACAGCTGAAAACTGCACTGTGAATGCCCAACATACCAAACTGTCCAAAATCCATGGTGAATACTTGCTGTATACTTTTTCCTGAACCTTTTATATTTAAAAACAATACAAAGTTTTCAAACATCTTTGAAATACTGAAAAGATGCAAATGTGAGAATCTCTGTTTCAGAGGGTTGCTCTGGATAATGTCTGGAATTAATTAGGTATTCTGTTGTGATAATAAGTTCATACAGAATGTAGAAATCAAGGGTCATGAAAAATTACTTTGCTAAGGGATCCATGAGGAGGTAAATGACTGATGTGTGTGAGCTGTGGAACAAACTAATCCTCCTTCAGGTAATCCTGAGATGTCTTCCAAGACACATGCTCTTCAGCCATTCATTAATGTCACCAGACCAAATTCTTGAAGTGTTTTTACTCATTACAGTGGATTTAATTCAATTCTGGCTTTTGCAATGTCTGTATTAAAAAACTCTCAGGAGCTGAACCAAGGCTGCTCAACGCAGCACACAGGCACTTGTCGGCCAGAGGAACACACATCGCATTTATCTTCCTCAGTCATCGCCAACTGACAGAAGAGCTGTTTGGGAGCTGTTTGAACTCTAGTTGCCAGCAGTACCTAGTAGGTGTCTGATGTTTTGCAGCAGGTATGCGCTGTGTCAGGCTGCACAGCACTTCTCATACTCCAAACCAAGCGTTTTCTTTCCTCTCTGTTTTTCCATGTTGCCTGCTCACACACCGTCTGAGCACACCTTAATCTCTCCCAACCACAAAGTCTTTCCACCTTGTCCCAGCCACTGCAGCACATGGACATCCCATCCCCTGGGACGTGGGGTTCTGGCATGCAAATCTGTGTCTTCTTGACTAGACAAAGCTCAGTTTCCTATCTCATCTGGTACTCTGGGGCTTCTCTTTTTCTGTGTTTCCTCTCCACGCTGCCCCACTTTCTATCAATTTACTAAATAGTCATTAGCATAAAGCCTAGACCCTAGTGACTTTTATATTAGGCCAGCAGCCTCCCTGCTGAAATTAAAGCCAGTCCTGATTTTTTTCTCCTTTGTCTTCTCCAACTTCATCTGACTATGACTAATACAAATAAAATCAGAAGATGGATTTGATGTTCTCTCTTGGTTTCATGGTGAGAACACCAGAGCTCTACTATTGTACATAAAACGCATAGAGCTCATCTGCTTCCTTACTGTTTTCCTGGTGGAGGAGAGGAAATGTCTTAAGAATCACTTTTCTTCACTCTGTGACTCCCCAGAAGAGATGGATGTCACTCAGTGTTTATTCTGAGGGATAAGGACTGATCTATACTCTTTTCAGTTATATTAAGCACGTGTTTGATCTGGGATTTGAGGCATAATGCTGAGAAACCTGAATTGTGTCCTTTTGCTACTGAAAGCAGTGTGGACTGCAGTCCAGAGTGGGGACATCATCACCAGGCAGGAGCCATCATCAGCCCATCCCTGCCCGCTGGCCTTGCCTCTGTCTACTGAGGAACCTGTGACAGGGGCACAGGGTGCCAGGAGCAGATGTGACAGTGACCAGGGGCTGCAGGTACCAGGAGTACCAGCAACTGTTTTGCTCTCTTCCTGTCAGCGCTACACGCATGTGCAAAATCATCTGGTTGCCAGAGACTCTGTAATAGGAGCAGCCAGCAAGGGTCTGTGCCTGCTTTCCCCCTTCCGAGCTGTTTTACAGGTATGCAAGCTGCCTGGATCAGAAGCAGAAACTGGTGAAGCAGAGAGCTAAACCCTCCTCCACATCACCCTGGCTCAGCCCAGCAGCCCTGAATCAGAGAGAAGCAAAGTGAGAGGTCTCCTAACATGGGAGCAGAGGTAAACCTCTGTTTCATTGTGACAGGCACCCCACTGAGGCCAATGGCCAGGACACAGGCCACTGGTCCCTGTGGCCAGCTGCCCTCAGGCAGCTGCTGGAAGGGGTGTGCTGCAGGTGAGGGTGAGAGGTTCAGTGAGGGGCGACAAGCATGTCTGCTGTAAAGTGAGGTCCCAGAGGCTCCTGAATGAAAGTAGGTGTGAGCATCAGCGGGGATGACATGAGCCAGCACAGCTTAGGAAACCGCTGAGCAGCAGGGCTCAATGCCCCATCCTGCAAGGACACCAAGAAGCTTTGCTTTAAAGCCTGTTTTTCGATCAGTCTCACCCAGACATTCTGAGTTTTCTCCTATTTACTGACTTTAATGCTGGGTTCCTTATTTTATTCTGTAATAAAAAATGCTTTGAGGATTGGAGGTCTTCTGGTATGCTGGCTTCACAAAATGTCTGGAGCAGCTTCACTTCAAACCTCTTGCCAGTTCAAGTCCCACCACAGCATTCAACAGGGAATTGAAGAGCTGGATATGTTTCTCCTGTCTCCAGGCTTAGCTCACTGTCTATGTTTATGTCAGCTCAGAAAAGCTGGGATAATTTAAAAAGCTGGAAAATAATGTCAGCTGTTTTAAAAGAACCCAGTGGACCTGGGGATCGGTACATGTGGGGTTTGTGGTCTGGACAGGGTCTGTATCTGCTCTCTTTAATGTCATTCTCATGGTTGCTAGGACAGTGCCGAACTTCCACAGGCTTTTCAGGTGATCTCAGTAGTCTTCCCAGTCTTGCCAAAAACTAGTCTCAAAATTATTATATTTTGTCTCTCTGCTGTCAACTTTCCTTTTAAAGCTCCTAGACCAAAAGTATATTCTTTTTTGTTAGCTGTAGTAGTGACTTGGACAAGCAAGCTCTTAGTACAGTCTGGATGCCCCTGGCTAAGGAAGATATTTGGCTCTGTGCGGATTCTGTAATCCTTTTCAATTTAATTATTTTTGCTCAAATCTCCACTAAAGACCCCATAGCCACAAGACTATAATAGCATCTCCAAATCATAACAACATCCCCAAATCAAATCCTTTGGTTCTCCTCCCAAGCATGGAACAAGGACAGGAATCCATGAAGCTGACAGTGTTGCCTTGAGCAGACCCCTGTCCCCGGAGGTGGAATACTCTCAGAGCAATGATATGTTCCAGATCACTCACTTCACCCTGCAGTGTGAAAACTAATCTCTCTCCTGCATGGGGACCGCATGGGGCCTCTTCTCTAAAAGTCAGTGCCAGCAAGCCATTGGAAAGTTAGTCTGTGGCCATTTCATTCTTTCAAAATATGACTGATCCTTTAACTGGCTCCAGTTCATGTTTAAAGGCAGGATTCTCCTACATCTTGGCAGAGGGACCGCTTTCTTTTGTTGGTGAGAAGAGACAATGAAAGGCTGGCAGGGGGGATGAAGGCATGGTCTATCCTCATCAGCAGGTCCTGGTGCACCCTGGCACAAGCAAGAGGCCTCACTGCACCTCAGCAGGATGGTGGAGTCATCCCTAAAGGCAGACATTTAGCTCTGTGAAAAGCGAAGCGCTTATAAAATGTCAGTGCCTTCTGAGATGTGGAGTAGCTGAAATTCAGCTTTGGTCTTAGGTGTTTAGCCTGGGACTGAATCAGAATTTGTCCTCTTCTCTATGTGGTGCTACTGTCTGTAAGACAGTAAATCAAACTCCTTATGTTGGTTTTTCTTCTTTTTCTTCTTCTTTTTTTTTTTTTCTTTTCTCTTTTTTCCCCTTTTCTGAAAACAGTAGCCTGTAGCTAATTCTTGTGTTTTCCTATATACTGGAACTCTGTGCCACATGAAATGCAAGTGTGACATTATGCCTGCAGTAAGAGAGATGCTTTACATGAAGGTTGCCTTTTTGGTTAACAACTGCAAAGGGTAAGGTGTAAAGGCTTTTTCACAATACAAAATGATTCTCATTCTCACACTGTCCTTTACAAAACACGATATGAGTTTCTCTGACAGATTAAATCATTAGTAGATAAATTAACGTATTGAGTAAGCTGAAATAGCTAATTGTGTAAGAACACCAGGGAAAAGGTTGCAGCCACGGGTTGTGTGATTTGTCTTGTCACTCCTCATATGTTTAGTTAAGTATGAGCGGTTTTGTTGCCTGTTTGAAGCTACTTGAGAGCTATTGAGAAGAAGCTCCCCAGATGAGAGATGACCAAGGAGAGATGGCTTACTGTCAGACAGGAGATCATGCCTCTACAGTGTTCCTTCCCTCACTTGGGAACAGGCAGCAGGGAAGGAAGCTGACCTGGAGGTTTCCTCTTGCATGGTGATAGAGAAAAGTTAAGCCAAAGGGACAGGTAGAAGAGGCCAACGTTATGAGAAAAGGATCGTGGTCGGTTGTGTGAGGGCTTCAGATGAGTTCAAGATGGTGAGGCAAGAAGATAAGGTGCAGCACTCAGAGATGTCTTGGAGGCAGGTTGTTACAGTCATTTGTGAGTGTGGTGGTGGGGGCAGCAAGGGCAGGTGCTGCACTTAAAACAGTTTACAACAAAACTGGAAAAAATCCCCAGACAGTGGCTGCAAACAGGGCTGCCACTCCTCTCTGGGAGGAAATGGCAATGAGGTGATAACTGCAGGACCAAGTGAAGTCAAAGAGCTGTTTTTAAAAGCAGAGAGATTAGCTCTCACTTTATTTTGAGGGGAGACAAGCATGTGAAATTAAGAAAGGAGAGAACCCCATATTTTGTCTGTTTTAAAGAAAGGCTACAGTCCTGCTTTAAAATCTCCCCCCCAAGCTGCTGTTTTATCCTCGTGGTCCAGTTTCCTGCCCTGTGCTAGTTCAAGCCTGCCAAAGCCTTGAAGCTCCTGGTTGCCCTTGACTTTCGAGGGGTGACTCACTGGAAACTCTGCTGCAGCTGCTGCTGGTGTGTTTTTCCTTACAGTATCAGAGCTCCTTTCAAATTAAAAGGCTTCCTGCTGGTGCATCTCAGACTCCTCTGAACAAAATCCACTTTTTTTTCTCTATTATCAATATCATATCAGTTATGTGTCTTTTCCAAGGCTCATTGGTGGCTGATATAGGGAGGTAATTGCCAGACCATCGAAGTCTTTTCTTTTAGATTGTTTTTTATAAAGCAACAGTTAATATCCCTTACTATCCATTGAAGTACTCAGATGATTTTATTTAGTCACATCAATCAATGATTATTTCAAGTTGTCAAGACTTTTATCCAGACAACTAGAAAAAGCTTTTAAAAAAATATACTATTATTCAGTTTTCATTAAGACAGTAAGCCTGTAAAAAGCAGAACTTTTAATGGATAATTGGTGGAGGTTTAAGAAAGCATTCCAAGTGGATTTTATGATCAGGTGCTTCTTTATAGCCTTTATACTCACTGAGGGTAACAGATTCAATCTGAAGGAGGATGTGAAGGTCACTGCAATGTTGAATCACTCTGGAATGAAGGATTGACATAAAGGTTCAGCTGTTAAATTGTACCTACAATTTACTGAACTTCCTTTGGCAGCATTCTCTGCTAAGAACTCTGAAAATGTATCCATTGCTTGACAAGGCTAAAGGCTGTAGTGCAGGGAATGGTTGTAAAAGGCAGTTATGATTTTTCTTGGAAATTTTCATTTTGACTTTGCAAGCCTTTGAGATAATCATAAATACCTGACCTAATGGAAGCTCAGTTTTTGAGATCTGAAGTTTGCTTTGCACTCCAGGTAGTAGCTCATTAAAGATTGCCTGACAGGTCTCCTGAGACTGTCTCCTCATCTGGTGGAAATCAGTGTAGTTCCAGATGCTTCAAAGGATCTCACTTTCCTTCCTCCTCTTACATGTAAAGAGCCTCTTACACTAATGAACAGAGATCTCAGGTTCACGACACAGTTAGAAAGAGAAAGGAGATAAGATGAACTCATGTAACATTCGCATCTTGAGCCTCAGTTGTTTCATTATTTAGTATATCAGAAATCAGAAACAGAACTGCAGCACTCAGAATGGGCCAAGCATAGGTCTGGATGGGGTAAGCAGTCATTTTCAGCACAAAAAAAAAAAAAAAAAATCACATCTTGTTTAGCAATTTGCATTATGTACTCCTGGAGCTAAATCTGTGCACCCAGGGAGGAGGGCTACTGCATTAGCAGAGAGCTGGGTAGTGGAATGGGAGGTGCTTGACTAAAGGTAGGAGGTTCTTCATAATTTCTGAGGTATGGCTTGAGCCAGAGCCCAAAGGTTGCCTGCAACGGGACTCGCAACCTACACAGGAAAGTTTCTCTCCTGCAAAGCCCTCACTCCTCAAGCACCTGCTTGTGCTACTTGTGTTTTGTTCAGGTCTCGGTACTGCACCCATCACTGTTACCAGAGCAAACAGGCTGAGAGCTAACACTTGTCCCTGGCCTGTAAAATGTTTTCTGCTTGGGGACAGTGTCTGCCCTGACCATCACCCAGCAGGGATGGTGGCAGTGTCTGGAGTGCTTTAAAGGGCAGCAGCAGCAATATCTGTGGTCTGCTCAGACTACGACTACAAAACAAAGCTGAACAAGGATAGCTTATAGATTATTTTACTAGATCAGATATCCATTAAATTTAACTGTTTAGAAATGTACTTACAAGCCAACTCACTGATTGTTTAAAACCAGGAACAAGTAATTCTGAATGGTACATATAGCAATTAATAGCTTTTTAATAGCCTTCAGTGCTGGTTTTCGGGAAATAATGTTGTACTATTAACATTCCTGTAAGACCATTAGTCTTAAATGTATGTAATTGATGGAAGTACTAATGTTTCTAAAATGAACTGAGGCTGATTTATAAGTGTGATAATAAAATAGTTCAGTAAAGGGCTTTGATCTAATAGCTGTGAAAACAGTACACACACCTTAGAGATTACCCTTGCAGATATGCATCCTCCTTTCAACTTTTACTAGCTTCAAACACAATGATTTGGAAGGGGAAAATCCCAGCTAAATACATCTTGACGGAGATGACCCTTGATCAGTTACACTCTATTCTCCTTCCAGATACAAACATTCAGTAGTGCACTGACTCCTTGGGCCATTTTCAGTGATACTTTATTTGTTGCTAGAGATTAAAGAAAATAAACACCTTTCCTGTTTTCTTAACTAATAGAACTGGTCAAAGATTTCCCCTGCAAATACTAAAGTCTAGCAAACTGGCTCCTCCAGCATGACCTTCCTCCTGCAAAAGAAGTACTTATACCTACACTATTATCCATGGTAAATCCCCAATTGCTTTGGTACATTGGATCCATGCACTTTGCTAGGTTTTCTTTCCTTTTCCTGCTTCTTTATATAAATCGTAATTTAAAAATAAAAACCAAATCACTCAATATGCATTCAGTTTCTTCACAGTATTGAAGCAGTTAATTTTGCTTACTAATTAAATGCTTTCCAGTAATTCTTAGGCCCACTTAATGAATTCAAAATATTGCATTTGTAAAGAAATTAACAGGTAATATTCTCCCTGTATATGGCTCAGTGTTTACTCTCTTTAGCAAAGAGTCTCTCCTCTGTTTTAGAATCATAGAATGGTTAGAGTCAGAAGGGACCTTAAAGATCAACAAGTTCCAACCCCCCTGCCATGGGCAGGGACACTTCCCACTAGACCAGGTTGCTCAAAGCCCCATCCAGCCTGGCCTTAAACACTTCCAGGGATGGGGCATCAACAACTTCCCTGGGCAACCTGTTCCAGTGCCTCACCACCCTCACAGGAAAGAATTTCTTCCTAATATCTAGTCTAAATCTCCCTCTTCCAATTTAAAACCATTATCCCTTGTTCTATCACTGCACTTACTGACACAGAGTCCCTCTCCAGCTCTCCTGTAGCTCCCATCAGATGCTGGAAGGCTGTTATAAGGTCTCCCCAGAGCCTTCTCTTCTCCAGGCTGAACATGCCCAGCTCTCTCAGCCTGTCTTCATAGGAGAGGTGCTCCATCCCTCTGATCATCTTTGTGGCCCTCCACTGGACCTGTTTTCTAGGACTACATTTAGATAGTACACCACTAGGTGAAGATACTGTCCTTTACATAAATAATTCAGTACTTTTGTAGCTGTTCAGTATGTTGATTGTCTCAGCTCACTCCTCAGTTACTATCTACCACTATGTCCTCATTCAAGCAATGTGTAGGCAGTTTAGAGTGAAAAACATCAGGGAGAAGACCTCCTCCTCTGCGTACCTCCTAGTTTAACAGGTAGGACACACACATGGAGAGTGGGAGAGCTTGCATCAGCCCCCTGGGCTGAATCAGGCAGCAGAAGGACAGGAACTTGGATCTCTCACGACCCATGTGCATGTTATTAACTACTGGACTGGAGAGGACAAGCAGGGGGAAGGGGGAAGCTGACAGCACTGTGTGCTTTCTCTGCTTCTGTGCATTCAGCCTCTGATTTGGAGAAGTTGATGTCAACAACTCTCCTCTCCTCTCCTCTCCTCTCCTCTCCTCTCCTCTCCTCTCCTCTCCT
>VXBW01007914.1:147759-195384 GCA_013400375.1 Thinocorus orbignyianus | reverse complement strand
CTGATTTGGAGAAGTTGATGTCATCTGCTCTCCTCTCCTCTCCTCTCCTCTCCGTTCTTTCTCTTGTTTCATTTGCCTTGGCTTTGCTATATATATATTTATGTAATTTACATCTAAAATTAGCTGGACCCAAGAAAGCAGTGTTTTCTGTAGAAAATTACTAATTCAGAACAAAAAAAAAATAGAGAAAAGCTAATTGGTCTTATATGTGGACAATCTTATTTAGATTAGTGACTTTGCTGACAGGCTGAAACTTAGGCCTATATTTATCCTCCTGATTGAATCAATTCTTTAAAATCTGGAATGGAATTACTTCACTTTAATAACATAACTTTAAAGGTATGTAGTGTGGTATCAGTCCTCAGAATTCATGTGGGTAACAGACATATACCATATTGCAGGTTGCATTTACTTCTGATTGCTTTCTTCTGCTCTGAATGAAAGTAGTTCTAACAATAATCCAAATCTATTTCCCTGCACAGTGAAACTGCAGTTCACTATGCAAAAACACACTAACATTGCCTCCAAAAAAACCCTTTGGATTTGTCATCACTCTTTGAGTGATGGTACCGGGAAGAATACTTCATGGTCAAGATGACTTCAGCCAGGAGGAGGGCTGAGTAAACTCTGTGGGCCACTCGCAAGCTAGATGCTCGCTCTGCACACGGCTCCACAGTCATTAATAACGTATCTGTGCACGGCTGACTCACCCACCCATATAAATCTGCTGTGGAGCAGGCTGGCATTGCTGTCAAATTATCTGGAGCAGGGGCTGTGGTGTTTGCACAGGCTGTGTGCCGGCTGCTGACTTTCCACCCGCTGCGGGAAGAGGGAGCAGGGCTGGAGCTGGCACCGACTGCCGGCAGCCCCGGCACACTGTATCTGATCTAGCCTGAGCTCTGCAGAGACGGATTCGCCCTCTCAGAGATTTCTGACCACGCAAAATAAGTCTGTGCTGGTGGAAGGCTTGGACTCGTGTGCCCTCCAGGGTGCTGGTCTCACTGGAGGGCGGGGGAGCTGGGTTTGCCATGGAGGTTTTGGGGGGCCCTGTGGTGCAGAAGGCAGGACAGTGGTACTGGGACAGGCACACAGCCTCATGCTCAGATCCCCAAACTGTACCTATGCTGAGGCATGGAACTCCCTTCCACCTTTTCCTACTCCCTTCTCTGCTGTGGGGGCCAAACTGTTAATCTAAGACTGCCTTCTGCCTCACCATCAAGGATAATTAAAAAATTAAAACTGTGCTGACTCCAGTACTCAGATGTCTCTAGTAACTGGGCGGCAACTGAGCTTTGTATCACAAGTCATAAAAGTCCTGTGAGTTTTCTCACTTGGCATAAAGGTAAATTAATTAGTTTGGGAAGAGCTTTGAGTCATGAGTTACATGGCATGCAATAGTGCAAAAACATTCAAAAATGTGAATGTATGGTTAAAACCTTGAAGCTAAGAGCAAGAAGCTACCTCTCTAAAGAAAAATCTAATAAGTTTTAACTTCATATCAGTGACCTTGCCATATCCTATGTATTCTTAGTGACAGGGAAAAGCACACCATATAATGCCTCCCCATGAAGCCTTTTAATTTTCTCTTCATTAGTTACTTCAGTGGGGAAGGGCCACTGCGTGCAAGATTTACTTTTGCTTAAGTCTGAGCGGTAAAATTCAACGTTTTCTGCTGGAACAGTTCTGTATACAACCTGTCCATTAGTCACCTAATACATTTTTTATCACTTCATAGTTCATTTTCTTCCTTTGACCTTTGAGGATTCCCAAGGAATTCTAAAACCCATTAGTATCTATGAACACTCACAGTAAATCCATAAATGATTGCTTAATGGTCATTGCTAATCAAAATTAAGCAATCTTGGCATAGTTAAAGTTTTTGTATGGTATTATTTTTTTCTGTGGTACACACATTCTTTTCTTTATTTATTTGCAAGAGTTATTTTAAGTATCAGATGATAAAATAAAAGTGTATTTCTGAGAAAATGCCAATAAAATGCTGCATGCATCAAGTGGTGAAGCCACAACTGCATTTAATGAGAGACTGCACTTTTGCAAATGACAGAGGGACTGTTTATGGGCATCACAGGGAGCTTACATAGCTGTGATAGGGATAGACACAGGATCTCAAAGCAGCAGATAATGGTCGCTAGAGAAAGGAATAGATGAACTTCAAAAGGTTTGATTTCACGTAGATAAACATCATAGTGTTCGGGTGTTTATCTGCAGCTTATCTAATCTGGATGGTTTAGGGCTGTTGGAAGTCTTGCAGGAGTTCACAAAGTCCTTGGTACCTCTGCTTCCAGGTAGGCTGGAGATGAAGTGAGACTCCGCACACTTGTGGTATTTTGGCACTTCTGCTTTTATTGCCTGCTGCAGCCTTGAAGAAGGAAGGTGAGAGCAAATTGTAAATAGTGGAGCAAACACAGCCCCGTCAGATCTCCCCTGCGCTGGGCACTGGACACACAGAAAGGCACAGACAGCTTTGCCCATCCCAGTAAATTTACCAGCTACAAAGGAAACAAGGGAGGGCTGTATTGCTCGGTGTGGAGATAGGTGCTGATTTACAAATGTCCTGTAAATTTGGTAATCCTCTATTTTTGCAGTAGACTGCAAAATTTATTTATTGGCTTTTATTAATTTTTAAATATTAAATTGAAGCGGGAGGTATGAATGATGCAAAGCCCTGAGATTCAGTGAAAGATTCCTGATCTACTTCCCAATCAGCAGACACTTCATTATCCCATCTCTGGATGACAGCAGAGTTATGTATGTGAAACACATATGCTGAAACACCAAAACACTGGGGCTGTCGCAGTGCAACCTGTTTCTAATATGAGAATCTATGCTTGATACCTGTTTCACTTGACCGTGTGGAGTAGGGAAAACACAAGCCAGTCTTGGGAACTTATTGCTGGTCTCAGAATTGTTGGTTGCTCCTTTAAAGGCGCCAAGAGAACAAGAGAGACTCTCAGCTGCGTTTTAAAGATCTAAGTTTCTAGTTCTAATGACTGCAGAGGTATGAATGCCAAAATGTAGAGAAATTATAAAAAAAATCTAGCTTTTATTATTTTAAAAAGTCTGAGTTCTTAAAGCCAAACAAGACTTGATTCATGTCTGACACTGGAAGTGTTGGCCTAGTTATTCATGATTCACAGGGAAATTATAAAGCTGTAAATAGATTTTGCTTAGTTTTGATTTTTAAATAGTTGCATTTTCATTGTGTGCCAAATAATCTCTGCATGTAGTTAAGATAAACAGTATTGGAAATGGGAACCAATAAATTGAGGTTATCTGCTGCTGGGTGTCTTGGAGGAGAGGCAACTGAATCCAACATAAGAATTGTCTGAGCCAGAAGCAGATGTCATGCTCTAAACATCTGAGGCTCATGAATTTTTGGCTGCCTCGTTCTGTGCCTTTGTCACGCATTGTGTTCCAGTCTCACTGTGGGGGGAGCGGTGAGGGAGCGCCAGGGCTGCCTCATGTCGGTGCATGTTGTCATGTTCCACCATCATTTGTGGCCAGGTTCCTCATCCAATGCCTTTGAGGTCCAGCAGGAACCTTCCACCGACCTCTGTGGTGTCAGAGCAGGCCCTATGTACCCAGCATGTCCCATTTGTTAGAGGCTGGGTTCTCCTCTGCTTGGCCCTTACATGTAAAATAACTGCTTTTCTCCTCTATAAAGAATGTAGCATTAAAACCAGACATTTCCGAATAATTTAATGTACATTTAATTTAACATTTCAAAAGACATGCTGTTAGATGAGCACCTGCATTTGTCTAAGCTAATGCATGATCTAGCTATACATTTAAGTTGTATTGCTTTCATAAGTTACCATACGTGGTTTGTTTTCCTTTGCTGATGTGCTGAAAAAGGGCAGTTGTATTTCTCATCGGCTTCCTTTCCTGCTTATCGTGCGCTGCCATGCCATCGGGTATCGTCTGGGGACAGGAGCTGACTGTGCACTGAAGTCAGCGACATCCCTCAGAAACCAGCAATGCAGCAGCTAGAAAAAAGCCCTCATTTAAGGTCACAATCTCCCAGGTGAAAACTGGATCAGGAAATACGGCACCTTGAAGACTTGGGCCCTTTACAAAGAGCAGCAGGGGAAAATATTTTATTAATACTTTAGCAGACTGATTTTGTTTCAAGGGACCATAGCAGAAACAAACAGAATAATTGAGGAAATTACAATAATAAACCCTTTTCTGAAAGGGTATTTAGCTACTGACAGCTGATGAAATGAGTCCAGAAACATGCATAAAACAAGAAAGGAAGAAAAAGAAAAACATGTTCTTATTCATGAACATTGAGCAACTTGGCCCAGACCAGTCTCCATTTGGCTTTATTTCAGCAGGAAATTTTTTGGTAAATCATAAATTCTTTCCCAAAATATACAATGCACTAGTTTAAAAACAATCAATCATTCATTAGAAATTGAGGACGAGTTTGTAGAGACGGCTGTCTCATTTTCAAGTAGCTCTTCAGAGATACAAGTGGGACTCCTGCCTGCAGAGTGGACTCCGCTGCCTACGGGCTGGCCTTCACCTTTGGGGCTGGGCAGATAGACCAGGGAGGAGAAGTGTGATGTGCTGGAGCTGCAGAGCTTGCAGTTGATGGGTGCTGCCAGGTCGGTGCTGGGGAGCCCCTCACCTTGCCTCAGGGCACGTGTCCTGTCTGCTGTTCCCCAGTTCCCGTGAGGGTACCTGCATTTCAGGTGCCTTACACAGGGAAAGAATTTGCAGCGAACAGGGTTGGGGTTCAACCTTGCAGGTACACCTTGTGGAGTACCCACAGACATGCTCATGGAAAACCTCAGTGAGGTTGATGCAATCACTTCCAGGCACAAAGTTTACAAGCTCAGGGCTTCTAGCGCTGGGCTGGAAGGAGGCAGCTGGTGGGGCTACAGGGTGATAGAAGGGAGGCCTGGGGAACTGCTCATGACATCTTCAGAGGTTCTAGAAGAATATGTGCTTAATGTAACTGGTATTCCCTAGTGCAAAGGCAGCTGCCAGACTGTGTCCCACTTCAAACTTCAAAATTGGTCTCCATCTTTCCCATCCACCCTGCTTTTTAAGAAACCTTTTTATTTGTTTTTTCTATGTTGTTCTTCACATCTGATAATTGTCCTAGGTTGAGGATGAGTGCTTTGATCTTCACATGCAGCAAAATTTGTTATAAATCTATTGGCAAGGGTGGAACCAGAAAATAAGAAACTCCAAATAATTTGGATTAGTGAGACAGAAAAAGTGAAGAAGTAATAAAGACGGTCCTTTAAAAAATAAAAAAATGAAAAAGCTTCCTATTTAATAAAAGGAAACAATGCTTCAATTTTTTTTTTTTTGATAGTAAGGTTTCATAACCCCGTTTTAGAAGGTTTTGGAATTACTTTGTATTTTCACCAGTCTAATGAGATCAGAATCTTGTCTTGTTTAAATAAATTATTTTAAACCATATTTTCCCCAATGGCTCAGCCTCCACTAAATACTGCTGTTGAAAGGCCGGTCCCTTTGTTTGTTTGCCAGAAATATGACTCTCTGCATGTGCTTTGTTTTTGAAGTCTTACTGTTAGTGGACATGAGTCTGCTTGTCCTCTCAGGTCTTCCGCCAGTACTGAACAGAGTTTACTCTTATGTTTCAGGTCTGATGAAGCCTCTCCCTTTTGTCCAGTTACATCTCTTGGCCTAGCAATGACATTCTCTCTCCCACAGATGTTAGCTTGCCCCAGCCCTACCAAAAGTTTTCTATCATTTCTCAGATAGTCACAAAAGATTTCTCAGGGGGTTTCTCTGCTACCTGTAAACATATTTCAATTGTCTTTTGAATATCTTCTTTTACCATTTGGAGACACGAGTCCAGACATGTCTGCTCAAGGTGTATTGCCATCTCAGGTGGGAAACTGCTGTGGCATCTGCAGCCCCTGACTCTCGCACTCATGGACACAGCAGTCAGGCACGGGACTGCCCACAAAGTATTCCAAGATAACTTGAGTTGAACGTGGTTGTACTAGTGCCCAGGGATCCTAGTCAAACCGGCTAGGCCATTTAATTACACCTCATGGGTCTACTTGTACGTAATTTGAAATACTGGCCTTTTCCAGGAGAACTGTATGAATTCCCTGGTGAGAGTCTCTCACTTTTCCACATTAAGAATATAACTCTTATGAGGAATTTTATAACTCTCATAAGGAATTTTATTGTACGCAGTTCAGTGAAAAACGATGCTCATGTTGCACTAACATGAAATCGCAGAACAATAGTTTCAATACATTCATACGCAAGGATTATTAATAATAGTATCAGTATCTTACTGACTGATTTTGAGTAGTTGTTCTCTGAAACTGCAATTATATCTAATGATAATCTCTTCTGCAATGATGCAAAGTCCATGAGACTTTTCCCCTATAGACAAATAAACTTCTACGTGTGGAGAGTCCCAAGCCAAAGTCTTAGAGACTTGAGTTTTCTGAGTAATACTGGGTGAACGATGGCAGTGCAAATGATCACAATAATCCCATTTTTGTTCAAGATTGACTCTATACCATATTTTTCCCATTAAATTATATCTTCTGTAGCAAAAGCAATAAAAAATGATTGAAAGATTTAGTTTTCAATATACTGCAGAATCAATTTCTCAGTACGATTTCATAGGACTAGAGACATCTTTAATATCAAAGATTATATGTATTCTGAAATGCTGAATCTGCAGCTTAAAAGCAGGTAGTTTTCATTCCCAGGCTTCCTAACAGGAACTGAGTCAGAATTTCTTTCCTCTGATGGCCAAAAACCTTCTTCTAATTTTCTTCAGAATGTATTCATGGCAAGTTTACTTTTCTAGTTTCAATGTGTTGCCTGGTATCGTAAATATTTCCCCCTGACTGACTTTTCCTTTCCTAAAAAACTTCTAGATGACAATCATATCCTCATAAATAACTCGTATTACTTTTTCATTTATTCTCCTAACTCAAATACATATTTTTATCTTGGAAGGTAGATATGCCATTTTCCTTGCTAACCCACATATCCTAGATACGCTCATCGTCTGCTACAACTCAGATTGATCTTTTCTGAACAGGGAGGACAGAATAATGGGTCAATGTCCACGTGGCGGCCAGTGACGAGTGGTGTCCCGCAAGGGTCAGTACTGGGACCAGTACTATTTAACATCTTTGTTGGAGACACGGACAGTGGGATAGANCACCAAGATGATTAGAGGGATGGAACATCTCTCCTATGAAGACAGGCTGAGAGAGCTGGGCATGTTCAGCCTGGAGAAGAGAAGGCTCTGGGGAGACCTTATAACAGCCTTCCAGTATCTGAAGGGAGCCTACAAGAGAGCTGGGGAGGGACTCTTTGTCAGGAAGTCTAGTGACAGGACGAGAGGTAATGGTTTTAAATTGGAAGAGGGGAGATTTAGATTAGATATTAGGAAGAAGTTCTTTCCTGTGAGGGTGGTGAGGCACTGGAACAGGTTGCCCAGGGAAGTTGTTGATGCCCCATCCCTGGAAGTGTTTAAGGCCAGGCTGGATGGGGCTTTGAGCAACCTGGTCTAGTGGGAAGTGTCCCTGCCCATGGCAGGGGGGTTGGAACTTGATGATCTTTAAGGTCCCTTCCAACTCTGACCATTCTATGATTCTGTGATTCTAATATGGCCAGTTGGTTTGGCTGAGATCTCACATGGGTGTAATGGCATTAATGTTTCTCTGTTTCATTTGGATACTGTACATCCTGAAGACATATCTCTTGTTTTCTGGATTGCAAATGATTACTATTCCTAGTCATCCATCGTCAATTATCACTACACAAAGTTAATTTTTACATTTTTTTACTTTTTTAAATACTGGTAAAAATTTGTGTAAATTTTCAAAATTTGAAATAGCAGATTTTGTTTTTGGAAACCTTTCAATAAAATAAATGGAAAATCAAATACAGGAGGTTTTTTGCCTTTTTTTTTCAATCCTTTTTTCAGTGTTTTTAAAGTAATTTTAATTTTAATCAACATTTTAAAAAACACAGGCTGATAATACTACTTGAGAATGTTAAGTGATGACAAATATGATGAGTGTGGAGAATATTCTTGTACAGCATCGTCTATAATGGGGATCAGCAACACCTTAGCACCTGCATTTGGCGCAGGACATTAAAAATCTGAATCTAAGTGACTCTGTCTGGAGATAATTTTTAATATTCCACAGACTATGGATGCTTTATTAGTCAAAAAAATTTATAAAATATATTTTTTTTTTTTAACATGCCCGAGAAGAAAAAGCAGTTCATAGACTTGTGATTATATGCCAGATAGAATATATTCAGCAGTTCTCCAGCTTGCCAATTTGGCTTCACAAAATTCCTCTGCCATGCATGACAAAGTTGAAATACTCACAGACATCAATATGTTTAAAAGTATCCAAAGAGATCACAGAGAAGTCAACCCACTGTGTGAATTACAGCAACTGTTAGAATTTGGGAATATCTGGGTCCTTTACAAGTAATTTTCTTATCTTCTCTGATGTGTGGTAGACACCACTTTTGATTTACTACCATGAAAATAAAATTGCACTTGGATGAATATCATGTCAGACTAGATATTATCCCAGTCGTAATTTATTTCTTACTCATTGCTGTCTCTTCAAATTTTGCCATTAAACCGAAGGAAATAAGAGACTACAAAGAATAAGCTACAGAGGGCCTCCAAGAATGAGAAAGCTTCCCCAATTATTAGTGTTATCTAGACATAAAAAAAATTTATAGGCATAGTCTCATATCAAGCAAGGGTTTGTCATGGGATTCATAATAAAGTGTGATAGTATATTTTTCTTCCACCCCTCTAAGCTTGATTTATCCAGCAGATTGTTACTATTGAAACTTTATGTTGTTTTGATTTTTCTGATTTCAAAATAATCTCTTAGAGTGAAAGGTTCCAAAGCACAACAGCATGCTACTGAGCAACACTGAACTTCATACCAAGTGGCTAGGACAGCCCGGGAGAAAACAGACAAAAATCAAGCAGAATTGAGTGGTACAGGAGTCTGCATTACACCTCCTTTTCTTCACAAACAAGGGATCCTACCATAGGTGTCCTAGTCATAGTAGGATAACTCCTAGTAGACTTATCCAGCTTTCTGCATGGACTATATAGAACATGCATGAACTGTACCTTAGCTGGGTTTCTAACATTTGCAGTGCAGTTTTCACCTCTCTTCTCTCATGCTGTTGCAGGAATGTTAATTTTAAACTGGGAACAGCCATCACTCACTGACCTCTGCTTCCTGAGGGCTGCATCTTCATGTGTTCCCCATAGGTCTCACTTCTGCAATGAAACTAAAATCTGTATTTGTAATCTGGGAAGACAGTGAAAGATAGCAACTAATGTGAAAAAGCAGCAACATAGAATCATAGAGGTCGGAAGGGTCCTTTAAGATCATCTAGTCCAACCAGCAGCCTAACTCTGATAAAAAACCACTCATCAATGGTCACTAAGCACTATGTCAACCCGCCTTTTGAATACCTCCATGGATGGTGCCTCAACAACCTCCCCGGGCAGCCCATTCCAATGTTTGATACCCCATTCAGTGTAAAAAAAAATTCCTGATATCGAATCTGAACTTCCCCTGGTGCAACTTGAAGCCATTTCCTCTTGTCCTATCACCTGTGACTTGGGAGAAGAGACCAACCTCCACCTCTCTACAACCTCCTTTCAGACAGCTCTAGAGAGCAGTAAGGTCTCCCCTCAGTCTTGTTTTCTCTAAGTTGAACAACCTCAGCTACCTCAGCCACTCCTCACAAGGCTTACTTATTCTCCAGACCCGTCACAATCTTCGGGACAGTCAAATCATTATTAATTTTTTTAAAAATAATCCTGTTGGTAGAAACTGTTGGATCTTTAATACACCTAGCACCAAGAAGCTGAAATGAGCAGAGTGCAAGCAGGTAGTTAGATCATATTAAAGGTAAGGATGTTTATACAAATTAACAATAAACAGTATTTAAATGAGCCACCTCTCCTTTTGTGACAGGACTGGTACTGCTCATATCATAAACAAAATCCAGGTGTCCCGCACTGTGCTAGGAGTATTTCCATCCCTGTGGAAGATGTGTGCCATGCTGCTGAAAGCTGCCTATGTCTCACCTTAGAGAGGACTTGCATCTGCTGTGTCACTGAAAAAAAATCAGTATTCCCTCACTGTTCAGCAGGCTAGAGGACTCTATTGGTGTACTCAGCTCTATTAATTGACTTTCACCTGGATTGCTTTTGACAGAAGAGGAACCGTGACAGAAGAGGAGCCCCAACACCTGTTAAAAGAAGGCAGCAGACAGTAAAGCTCAAGCTTCTCCAGGCCCTTGACTACACCTGAGGGGCCATGGGGAGGTTGGAAACAGGAATCAGATCATTGGGTAGAAGAATCTGGCAGATTAGAGCAGGTCCATGTTGACCATCCCTTCTCAAGGGCAACATTTGACTAGACTCAAGAATGGGAGCAGATTTTTCTGTGGTGGAAGAAGGAGATTATTATAAAGGCCTAGCTGATTGGACCGGTCTATACAATTTACAAAACACAAAGTATATACAAAAAAGACTTTTTTAAAAAATTGGAAAGGGATAAGACTGAAAGACAATTTTAGTGAAAAAGGAGAGATTAAAATACTGAGTTATTTTTTAAATGCATTTAGACATGAAAATATAACAATTTCTATACTAGATCACACCTTTGAATTGTAGTCCATTTAATTTAGCATTTAGCTTTAACAACAGAGTGGTCAGTAGCAGAAAGGTTGGAAACCAGGCCATCTGTGGGATAATATGCAAGGAATTTCCTAGCTCATATCAATAAATCACTTGTACTGTGATGGCTGCCTTTTTGCCTTTTGTTTTTAATTCAATGTAACTGCCAGTCTGCTGTTGAGAAGAGACTGAGTGTATATTCCTGCACCCAGTCTGACGGTCTCTTCTAGCTTTATTTATTAGCCAAAGCACATTATCTCAAACTGATTATTTTGTGCTGCTGTCTGGTAAAGTGGCTTGGACAGTTTATTATATGAATATGTATTTGATTAGTTGCTAGTTTTATCTTAACTTCAGCATTGCCAAAGTAATTTTGTTTGGGATTATTTTAAGAACATATAATCTCAGAGAAGAAAAGATGTTAATATTTAATTTATGTTTCCTCTTTTGCTTGATGGTGCATGTTGGCAGTGAATTCCACTGTGTTATGCACTGTGGGAAGATGACATAGCTCTTAATAGTTTGAATCTTCCTCTTTGGTTTTGTTGAAAGTCCACTGTAGGATGTAAAAGAACCTGGAAGATTTCTGTCCCTTTGTGTTTATTGCTTTGACTCTCTGCTCTCCTAAAATGACTTTTCCTTTCAATAGCTCTTGTCGCTCATGTCTGCATTTCTTTGAATATATTTATATTTCTGTTCTTTGACACAAGAATGGATTTTATCCTCCCCAACAACTACCTAAAAGGTAGTGTCTAGTCCAAGATAGTAATCTAGGATCTCTCAATAGGAAAACTGATATCCAGGGAGAATCTCACTGTAGTGTGAGGTGAGTGTTTGAAATAGCTCAGACAATTCCAGTCCTCAAGGTCCGTCTGTCTGTCTTTTAATTACAGAGGGAAGTGTAGTCTCCATTATGAGACTGCACACTGACGTTTTGGACAGCTAAAGTTAGGTGAGATCGATCCTACACACATGACCCAGCCTGAATCACTATCATGGATTTGTATATCACCCAATCTTTTCAGTATCACATTCCATACCATTCTTTAAAAAATTTAGTTGGTTTTTTTTTCTTCTTTTTTTGACAACCATTGCATAGAGTCATAGAATGATTTAGATTAGATGGGATGTCTGGAGATCATCTAGCACATCCTTCTACTCAAAACTTAGGTCACGTTGCTCAGAGCCTGGATCAGTTGAATTTTGAATATCTCCAAGGATGGATACTCCTCAGCCTCTCTAGACAGCTCGTTCCAGTGCTTGACCACTCTCATTATGAAGATTTTTTCCTTATAACTATCATATATTTCCCTTGCCGTTATTTATGTCCCTTATGTCTCATTCTTCCACTGTGCACCACTGAGAAGAATCTGGCTTGACTTCTCTATAACCTTTCTTTAGGTAGTTGTAAACAGCAATAAGGTCTTCTCTTATCCTCCCTAAAACTCTTGTACGTCCCTCCTTGCACTAGCCCCTTAATCACCTTCATAGCCCTCTGCTGGAATTCCTCTAGTTTGTTGGCCTTGCTTGTACAAGCAGGACACAGCACTTGAGATGAGCTTCCCCTCTGGAACCAAAGGGAATAAACACTTCCCTCAACCTGCTGGCTATGCTTTTGCTAACACAGCCCCATATGAGCTTGGCTTTCCTGACTGCAGGAGCTTCACTGTAAGCAAAGCGTTGCTAGAGCTGTGCGATGTGAAACCTGGGTCCTTTTCAGGGGTGGGTGCAGTGACTGTAGAGCTCATTTGGTATAATTCTGGTTGTGTCTTCCAGTGTGAATTTCTTGACGTGAATCGACATGAAATGCTAAGTGGAAGTAGAATAATTTCAACCATGAAAACGTTAGGTGTTGTGTCTGAGCTAAACATCTATGGTTGCGCTATGGGCAATGGAGAGAGAGAAATCTGCAGAGTGATTCTTCTCACCTATTTTAGAGCCTTATTTTATGAGCGAATGATGTCTTATTGGAGACGTCTGGCTCTTTTCCTTGGTTACAGAATATGCTTCGAGAGTTGGCTTAAACTACAGTCCTAATCATTTGATAGATTTTCTTAGGTCAAGCAAGTCTTACCCTTACTGTAAGGTTTTTGCAGTCTTCTCTTGCACAGGCTAGCCAAAATGCATTCACAAGTAATCTGATGCCCATATGTGCAGTTTTCATGCTGTTTCCATTCTAAATGTTTTCTGCAAGTTTGACCTGCAGAGTAATCAGGTGTGGTGAGATAGATGAGCCTACTTAAAATTTTATTTTACCAAGCAAAACAGATAAAACTCAGTAACTGTTCATCTAATTGCTCTAATAGCCTCATTCATCACATGACCTTGGTGATCTGATGTTTTCCACTCTATTTCACTCTTGCAATTCTTATAGCAGAGGAATGGAGAACCAATGCCAAGTCTGAGCAAGAAGAGATTCTCCCAGAGAACAGCCAGCACTGGAAAGATGTTGGCTTTTCTTTCCAGCTTATTGAAAAATCAGTGGCCATTTGTTTTACCAGTACAGAAGGCTGCCATCAAGACTGATAGCTGCTCAGAGCTGCCTGATACCCGGCACAGAAACGGTAGCTGTGATAGTGTGACTTTAGCTTTACATTCAAATATTTAATTTTAATTATCTTTTTAAAAGGGTTGTTCTACTTTCATGTCATATTGTCACCATTCATATTTATAATGCTTCAGTATTTGAAAGAAGAATTGAGTCTCTATTGCTAGAAGGAAGCATGCATTTTAAATTGATTAAAACAGCTTTCAAGTTTGGAGCACTGGCTAGCTCCTTTGTGGACGACAAAGGCAACACATTCTACATGAGGTGGTCTTCTGCTCCTAGATGTCCTGTATCCTTTGGGCTCTTCAGAACGCTAGCTGAAAATGGAAACACACCTAATTAATGAAATTGAACTTGGAAATGTTCTAGCTTAAATACAGAAATTCCCCATTCCGAGGGTACCAAGAAAAGCTGATGGTTAATCATCTCCTCACCTTTTTGCCTGTCATCAGTCATTCTTAAGCCAAAGCCTGCATTTCTCTGTCAGTGGGGAAGAAGCAGAACGACTGCGCTCTTTCCTCACCCAGATGACCAGACGGTACTATTGTAAAATTCATTGTCAGCTTCAAAGGTTCACTGCTGTGCGTGAACACTTTGTTTCCTCAGCCCCTTCTTATGCTCAGGCTGGTGAGAAATACAGTGTGGCAATTAGACTGAGCTGTCTTTAACTCTACTAGTGCTCACCCAAACATCGTTCAAAGGCCACAACTGTTGTCAGATGTTTTCATCTGGTTAGTGACAAATGTCATACAGAGGGCATTATACTCACACTCTTTGATCCATAGAATTTATATTTGGTTTTGATCTATGAAATAGGTATGATTTAGCTGAAACAAAAGGCCTCTCAGAGTGTAAATGTGCAAGAATACATAAAAATGCTTATTTTGTTGTACTTTAATCAAGCCTTTAAATAGTTTCAATAATTTATTCAAAGACTTAATAGATTAACAGAGACTATGGTAGGTTTCCAACAACCAAACCGTGCTGAAAAAAAATGTTTCTCCTATGTAAAATCTTGGGGATGTAGAACAGCATTTACATTGTGAAGCACGAAATAATGAGAGTAATTTGGTTTTTCAACGGCTTGTTATTTTAGCATCCTTGTGCCTCCAATGTATTGTTTCAACTGTCAATTTAAAATCATTTATTTTAAAAAGGTCCTTGATCACTGCTTGCTATCATGAGCTTTTGAAGTAAGAAAACAAAAATGTTTGAGCCCAGTGGAAGATACATGGTGAGAAGCACATTCTTTATCCAGAGTGGCAAACTCTTGGCTACCTTAGGCTAAAATGAGAATGATCCAAGGGCAGTTTAGGTCAGAGACTTGACTTGGAAACAACAGAGAAGTCAGAGGGCAATATCAAGCTGTTAGTAGGAACCAAAACCTTATTGTCACTGTTTTTTAATGGCAGCTTGTCAATATGAATAGAATTATTTTAAAATGCATCATCTTTCAGTGTAGATGTGTGTAAGAACAGCAAGGCTGCAACTAAAAGCAAAAGACCCACGTCCTGAGTGCTGTCAAAACCAAATGAAATGTCAGGAAATGAAGAACAAGAAAAAAATCATCATTTTTCTACAGTGTAAGTGTATGGTACATCTATGGAGGAATTCACAGAGTTCAGATGCTCTGGAGTAAAAATAGAGATTCAGAGGAGGGCAGCAAAGATGACCAACTGTGTGGAAGAACTGTAACATCAGGAACAAATGGTCTAGGACTCTTCAGCTTGGAAAAGAGATAAATTAGGGTAGATGGGACATATGTCTGTAAAACAATGAATAATGTAAGTAGGAAATGGCTGTTCAATGTCTCTCTACATTGGAAACAGAGAACATAAAATTAAATGACTGAGTGATAGTTTTGATTAAAGAGATGACATTTTTTCATCCATTGCTAGGGAAGCTCTGGAACACACAGTTGTATGGTCAGTGGTGGATGCCAAAAGGTTTACGTAGCTTCTAACTTGAGTAGCTAAATTTGTGGGAAAAGAAAAAGAAAGAAATCCCTTAAGGGCTATTGAATACATAGATCCCTCTTCTGGAAAGGAGGTTGCTGAGCTGCAGACTGCTGTAGGCTGGAAGGGGAGGCTTGGGAATCATCACTGTATGCTTGACCTGCCCTTGGACTCTTCTCTTGGCCTCTCTTACTGGCTGTTGACAGAGTTTGGCCCCCAGATCTTTTGTTTGACTCCCAACAGCTGTTTCTTACACCACCGCACAGAGACTGGCATCACTATTAGACCTGTCACTGTGGTCTCTATAAATGTCTTCAGCTGGAACACCTTAATTGTGAGTGCGAACCTACAGTATTTTCAAAGTGAGCACGATAGTTCTGCACAGAAGATCATTACACAGATAATCATACCCACGAAACTATATTGAAACGGATCTACAGACAACTCTAGGACTATCAGTTGTTTCCCCAGGACTTTGAGAATCTAAAATTATTTGTTAATACCGGTCATAATAAGCTTCTGGCTACTAAAACTCCCACCAATTTATAGCTGAGTTAATGCTGAGTGTCATTTGTGACACCTAATTCAATAGGGTGTTGAAGTGATTACTAAATCATCACACCAAGGTATTTTCTTTGGTAGCCCTTAGTTAATTGCAAATAGAATGATACCGTTTGTCAGTCAAGAAATACAGTACTTATTCTTCCCCTACACCTTGCATCCTGCTCCTCCAGTAATGCTCTTAGTGATATGTACCAGTAATAAAAGAATTTAGCAGTAGCAGCTGCTTCTCTAAAGGAATGAACTGTCAAAGGTGTAAATGACAAAGTGGCTCTGAGTTTCTTCTTACATTATTCCTGCCATCCATAAAGCAAAGATGCAAGAAAAAAGCTCGCAATATTCCAGTAATCCCAGACTGCATACATTTTTCTACTTCATTTGCCAGCAACTTTAATTCCCAATTCCCAATATTTGCCTTGCAGACAATAGCAGACTTCAAATTGTGGGTGAAGGAGATCTGGGAGGACTGAAAATCCAATCAACTTCAGAATTACATCTTGACAAACTGAGCTGAAATCAGCCAACGGGATCCAGAAAAGGCCAATATGAAGTGATTTGAAGGAGAAGAAACCATGAAATAGATAAGAATAGGTGAAAAGAGGGAAATCGGTTCAGTAGTAGTTTAACACAAAGATTGTGAGTGGGGGGATTCTTGTTGAAGATAAATTGAACAGGGGTCAGTGAAGAGTGAGACACTGTCATAATAAATTGTTCTGACTGGAGGAGTAATTGAAATGGCTATGTTAGCTTCAGTGGGAATTGGATCTGCCTCTGTAAACTGCTGCAGGATAATTTAAGTTAGATTTGGCATTCAGTTTTCATGGGGATAAAAATGCTTTCAAAGGAAGATCCTAGAACTTCCACCATTGTGGACCATAATGCTCTTTTTGAATTAGTTTCAGACTAATTGAATTAACGCTGCAGGTATGTAGGAATATCCGTGGGTCAGTTCCTCTGAAAAACACTTCAGTCTTACAGTTGTTCTGTTAAATCTGTGAATCTCCCTATTTTTCCTCAAATATCAACAATGCATTATACCACAGAGAGAAGAAAAAAAAAAAAAAAAAAAAAAAAAAAAAAAAAAAAAAGAAACACTTCACTTAAAAAAACTGAAGCTATAATTGTCATGTCAAACAACTTTTCAGTAGGACCTGACCCTGACCCTGGACCTGCAACCTTGAAAAAGGTTCCCAATATCAGTACCTCCATTTAGGTGAGCAGTCTTTTAGTATTAGTCATATATCTGCTGGCAAGGTCATGCCCAATAGTTTTGACCTACGTCTGTAAATTTTCAAGTGTTGCTAAGTGTCTCCTCTAAGTACTAAGGAAAGTACTTTAACAGAGTCGAGGGGTACAACAGCAGGCGTGCTAACTTAGATGAATATCTAAAGCAGAAGGGATATCTTAAAGAATTATTTGTAGACACTGGACATCAATTGATTATTTTTTTTTCTCACATTTTAATATGATTGTAAAGCCAGGGCCAGAGAAAGACAGGCAGCAGAGTAATGTTTTATCAGACTATCACATTTAAAATGAGTTCCAGTTGACAAATAAGGTTTGATTTTATCACTTTGGATGCTTAGTTTAACTACTGGAACATCTTTTACTTCAACAATATCACACCCACCTGGCTATATGTTCCAATGAAGCCTTGTTAACTTGGTGCACATAATCTAACATGAAAACAGAGGCACTTCAGTTTGAAAAAACAGTGATAGTAGCAGACATTAAAATTGACTGCTGTGGCAGCTGATGACTTGAGACTACGTCCCTTAGAAGCAATAGCAAAACTCCTGTCCCTTTCAGTGAAACCACAAATAAGTTCTATGCAAGGAACTCACAATATCAAGTACTTCTTTTTGTTTTGATGAAACTGTGTCTACAGATGTGCTTTGTTTAAGAAACAACACTCTGTATCATGAAAAGGACGCACGTATAGTGTAAGGAGAGTATTCCAGTGGTGTCATTGCTAACTGGAATATAACTGATAAAAATGAAAGGCCATCTTGTATTTTTGGAACAAATAAGCCCCACAAAACTACTCTGCTGATTCTGCACTACCTCTCTTCACCTTTAGAGAAGGAACCTGCATGTTTACACAGTCCTAATCTGAAGAAGGGAATGATGTAAATTAGATGCCAGGTAAATCAGGCAAAACAAATGACAGTGAGGCAAAAACCCAGCCACTGATTCTGCAAGGCATCCGTGTCTTCTCAGAGGTGTGGAGCTCCGTAAGCTTAGGTCTGTCTAATGTAAGGTGGAAGATAGAAAGCAGATAGAGAAAGATTTTGGATTAGATGTATTTGTGGTTTCTATCTCAATAAAAGATGTAGTGAACTGCATTTCCTCCAACGTTTGCAGTAGGAGGACAGAGCAAAAAGCCACACAGAATTTCTCATCTGGGACAAATGCCATAGTGAAGATTGCAAAAATATTGGGGGGTTGGGTTGGGTTTTTTTTGGCGAGTGGGTTTGGAAGTCAAGAACAAATACGGAGTTTTAATTTTCATTCATTTCTTTGGACGACTTCTTCCAGCTGCCCCCACCCACCCCCTCCCCAGGCTCCATGTGGTTCCAAACACAAAAGGAATAAGATGTTATTGCACAACTGAATGAAAAAAGAGAAAAGGGAAAAAAAGCCCCCCGTGACAGTCACCAACAACTGGTGAGAAAACAAGGACTCAAGAAATCAGATGCTTTGTAAACTCATGAGGCTTTCAAAACCATACCCAAACTCCTGACGCAGCAGGTAACCCAGCATCATTTGGCATTCCAGCTGATTCTAGGAGGTGGAAGCAGAGGTGTACGAATGTGAAAAGTACGTTGTTTTTTTTTAACCTCAAAACATTTCCTTAGTTCTGAATTATGGTTCAGGTCGGTTTGTAAGTTATATGAGCCAGTTTTCTGATCCCTAGATATGAGACTCAAGGGAGATAAAAGCAGACTCCAAAACAATCATTCAAAAATCCAGTCAGAAGGATGAATATGATACTTTTTGGGATGGTGGCTCGTGGAGGGAAGAAAAAGAATTTTAAATGGGAAATTACTCAGAATATCATAAAAATGAGCAGGGCAAAAAGTAAAAAGGAGAACTCTTTGCATTATTGGAAAATATTTTCATCTGCAAAACTTTTCAAAGTAAAAAGGTATCTATCTTTCCAGCTCATACTTTCCCCCGAATTCGAGGTGGGTCTGCCAGAGTGTGGGACTTCTCAGTGCGTGTGCTTCTGCTTGTCTCAAAGATCCTTGCTGCACCCATCAGTAACAGCATCACCAAAGGTCTCTGTTAAAGGTTTGCTTCAGTTGATTCAACTGAATGGCTTCGGTGAAAAAAATAGCATCAAAAAAGCGCAGTAAAACAGGCAGGATCACTGCGGTTGCCTGCAAGGCTGTACCAAATAAACCTACAGATTTCCTTCATGACCTTAAAGCCTCAAGTTCAGTAGATTAGAGGTTAAAAATATACATACTTTTTTTTTTTAATGTTTACTTTGGCCACACAACATCTGGCTGTGGATTAAAGTGACGATTCATGTGTTTGACTGGTCATCTGCATGTGTAATTAGTGAGATTAAGAATTGTTTTCAACAATACGCCTGCATTGTGCATGCATATTTCTGCACTGAAAACATCTGAAAATTGGGCCTATGACCTCTTTGCCAATGTTTCCATCAGGAAGTGTGGGGAAATTATTCCTTCAATAAGCACCCAGGGATACTGTGAGGCTAAATGAGTTCTTTTGGAAAGCAAACACAAATCCTTGGAAGGAGAGCTCAATATAAGTGCAAAGTATTTTTTTATGTAGGCTGAGTCACATTCCCCTATCCGATGTGTACAGCTGAAATAGCTGTTTAGTATTAGTCTTAATTAGGAAAAGCCTGAGAAGTGTTCTGTGTGCTGTATGGTATGGTCATCACTGATGTAACAGTGCTGGCGTTTAAGGTCCTGTCTGCTGAGTACTTTCTTATGAAAAAAACCTCAAAAATGGGAACAGATCAGGAACACAGGTGAAACCCACATTTACCAATGTGTACATCTGCTGCAGATGCCTTGAGCCTGCCAATTATGTAGATTTTTTAAAAAGAGAAGAGGATGTGATTTTTTTTTTCTGTTTAAATTGATGAATTGATGACATACTATAAAAAAGCACTGATTATGAAAATATTTGCTGTAGGACAGAGGACTAAAATGAGCAGACACATAACTGCTTCCTATCACTCCTGAAGCATGCTATAACTGCATGTGCCACAGCATCACACAAACTTTGGCGCCTCGGGCTTTATCCATCAACTGGCATAGGAAAATTACTGGGCTTTGGTGGCCTCCAGCGTGTCAGATTGATTGTCTCTTCGAACTGAAGCTGAAAGTGAAAATGAGATTTTGAGCTCTAAAGGAGAGAGGTGAGTAGGGAATTTAACTTCTGTCAAACTCTGGCAGAGATTTTAAGAAATAGGTGTGTATATTTTGGTAACTAGACCCATCCCTACTAGCCTGATTTTTAAAAATGCTGTATGTATTGCTGCATGCATGGAAGTTAGTATTTACTTAGCCTACATGTTGTTACCATGAGCCAAACAGGGTCATGAAGACCCAACAGGCTTCTTACCTACCTAAAAGCACAGTAAACTTATTTGACATAGTGTGCTTTAAAAACCCTCAAAAAAACAACAGAAAAACAAATCCAGAAAAAAACCCACCCATCTAGAAGCCAAACTTTCTGTCCGGGACTCCATTTGGCCAAGGTACAGCAACAGCAGCTCCTGACCAGCCAGGCCAATTCCAGATTTCAAGCGGTCTAGTGAATTGTGACAGACTGGCGTCAGTCTTATATTCCTATCTTATGAAACATTTTCAATGGAATATTTTAATTAAGATCAGCTTTGCACATTGGCATCGGGAAACTCATAACCTTCCCACAATCAAGTATCAACTGGAGAAAGCAGTGAGTAGTTGACTACAGAGCTGCTATTTAGCTTTGAAACAAGGTGGGAACCTGTTCCAGTTTGTCAGGCAGTGTCCAGCTGCTGTCCTGCTCCTCAGGTTCAGCTTTGACTCCTCTGTAAGTGACCGGTAATGTATAAAAAGCACTCGTGTATCTGTTCCACAAATACACAACTCGCTCCCTGGATTCAGATGGATTTTCTGACATTTAACAAGTAAACCTGAGTTAAAATTAATTAAAACCAGGACTGTTTAAGCAATTCAGTGTCTGCATCAATTTGTTATTGTTATTTCTCCTGTGGATTTCAGCCGCTGAGCACTCCTTCCAGCTCGCCGTGTCGGCAGCCTTCACAGGATCTGTGTGCAGGCTGTCTGAGGAAATCAGGTTGTTTTAAAACAAAGATGCAGACTGTGGTCATTTAATTTTTTTAAACTTAGAGGTTTCAGGGTAGTTCCTTTTAAATGGAGCGGTTGTCTTGGCAGATGTAGTGGCAAATCACCACTTCTCCTGTTAATTTGCATATAATGAGTCCATTGTTTGTAAAGGATTAGCATCCAGAGACTGCTGGCTCCTCAGGCTGCTCTGACAGATTACTTGGACCTGTCACGACTCTTTAAGGATCCCTGCTAAGAAGCAGAGTAAATTACCCTCTGCTGAGCTCTGTGCTGCTGTGGCTAGGCTGTGGTTCATTTAAATTGAGTTCAGCTATTACCACACCACACTGCAGCATATGCTGTAGACAAAGAAACATGGGGGTTTTGCAGCTTGGGCAGCGGGGCTTGAAGGGCTCCTTGAGAGTTGTTGGCTGGACTCCGCTTTGCACAGAGGGCAGATCCTTAGGGGATCTTCATGGTCGTAACCCTGATGGCTTTGATAGCACTAAGTGAAGTTAGTGTCTTTGTCCATCCTTCTTTTAGTGGCTGGTCACTACAGGGAGTCAATCCCATGAAGGAAGAGCTAACTGTCATCAGCACAGCAAGGAGACCACCGAGGCAGGTGGTGGAGAGCAATAAAGTGGGGTAGAATGGAGCAGATGCATACTTTTTGACTCCTTTCCTGGTGCAATAATTGAGGATCTCAAAAGAAGCAAGCATGTGATGGCTTCAGAAAGATGCAAGGAGGCAGCCCATTGCTCAGTGTGTGACAGTTGTGGGACTACTCACCACAGGAGACTGTAGGAACGTGGTTCCCATGAGTTCAAGGAGAAGCTGGATCCATTATTGAAGAAAAAATATTGCTGAAACTATGAAGACAGTGAGTCTTCCTCAGAAAGTTCCCAAGCTATAAGATGCTGGAGGCTATGAAAGTGCATGAGCATGTAACACTAGATCCTTGTGCCAGTCCTATGCTCTTCCCCAGGAATCTGCAAAATCTTGAAAAATCAAGGCAGTCTGTTAGACTCTCCATCCACCCAGAATGATTATTGCCTCATGGATGTGATCCTTGCTCCAACTGACTTTCAGGCCACATGCTATCTTTATTGTTCAAAAGTCTTTTAGTTAATTCAGGTATGCCTCCTGAAATTGCAAATTAAAAGAGAGATTTACTAAGGTACATTTGTCACTGCATAACACCAGTGTAGCAGAGTTGCTGCTGTTTGAGTTGTGTTGGCTGACGCTTTGTGGAGACCCTTCTGTACCAACAGATCTACCCCCTGAAGTTTTGAAGTTGAAATTTTAAAAGAGCTTTATTACTAAGTCTACCAGTTTTCAAACTAGTGAAAACACACTGTTGGTATGGCTTTGGTCTTCTCATACAGAGATTATATATGCAATATTAATTATTTAAAAACATGTAAGAGATGCCAGGAAGCAGTGCCAGATTAATCTGGAGTTACTGCTAAAAGAATATAGTAATTTTAGGAGTAAAAAAATATTATAGGAATGTTGCTATTATCTTAGAACTAAGCCTTATGAATCCAGGACATGCAAAGTTAAGTTTACACAAAGAAAGTTTATACTTAAAAAATAAATCTAGGCAAATGAAGATGTGGGAATACATGTTTAAGACAACGGAATGATCATAATGATATTGTGAAAACAAACCTTTAGCCGCAACATTAAGAGAAAAAAATATGAAGAAAATGTGTCTGTAAAAGTCAGTTGAATCTAATCTGTGACTGTGCACATTTCTGACTGCAGGAAGGCCAAGGTACTAGAAGGTAACATAACATTTCAATTAGAGGTAGGATGGCACTTGCTTTCATCTTCTTAACTTGATGATTGAAAGTCTGAGGTGTCAATGGCTCAGGCTTTACCTTTAAAGCATATACTGAGAGTCCCAGGATCCTGCAGAGGATCACTCAAGTACATGCTGGTTTAGCTTCACTGCTCTTGCCATCTATCCTGTTAAAGGAGAAGCCGAATATCCCTCAACATAGCCTAAGGGTTTAAAGCCAATTTGGGCTTGTCTGCATAGGCTATAGTCACTACCTAACCCTGCATGGACTCATTCATCCATCCTGAGGCTCCACTGCTGGGATGCACTCGCTTCTTGGGGTTCAGCAACAGGAGGCTGCAGGTCGGCTGGCACAAGGACAGGCAGGAAGCACTGTGGCAGTACCACAAATGCTCTCAATAAAGTCTATGGCATTTATAAAATTGCTTTTAATAGAAAGTTACTTATGTAGCAAAGACTTTTTTTTACTACAGTTTCCAAATACTAAAATACTCTCCTTTGCATGGTCACAGAATGGCTACTTTTGCCCCCACAGAAGGCTGATTTCAAAGATACGACATTTTGGGACAGAAGATTTGAAATTCTTAAGCTTTCATGGTAAGAAACAATTTTTTAGAAAGGTATTTTTTAAATGGAAAGCTTTCAACACAGACAGTAGCCTAGATGGATGAAGAACCCTGTTAGTCTTCTAAGAGCAAAATATGCTATATTGTTAGGGTGGTGGTACACATCATTAGGGAGAGCTTAATCTGGATTTCCAGTGTCTGAAGTAATAATTCTGAACATTAGAGAACATTGTAAACCTTTTGATGAAAATGTTTTCCTGAAGAGGAACATTTTGATCCAGTTTATCTGCGGGCACTGCCTCTGAGCACCCAACCTTCCTAGCCCTAAATACCAAATGGTGGTCGCAGGGGCGTCACATAGACCAAGTGACAAGAGAGGCTTAGTGCCAATTGCTTAACCTGCCCTCCCCTTTAGATCCCTCATACTGCTGGCGATCCACCCATCTGCAAACGTTTTTTCTTAAGCGAGGGATTTCTGAGTCTATTTCAGCTTCGGGTGCCCGGTACTTTCAGTCTGGAGGCTCTTCTCCCTCACAAATGAATAAATGCTGCTCCCTGCTGGAAACTCTCAGTGCTGTGCAGTCTGCTATTTTCCTAATGAAAACAGCGTAGCGTGACAGAAAGTGCTAATATCTATTAAAAAAATCAACGAGTGCAGTCCCCCAGGGAGCAAATTCTCCACAGATCAGTGTTAATGCAGTGCTGGCAGCTCTAGCAGCACCCTTCCTGTTCTACAGGGCTGCTCTTCTGCAACACTGAACACCTAACCACAAGTGCTGGGGCACCCTCCCTACGAAGGCCTTGGCAGCACAGGAGAGAAATGAGAGAAGCCATACAGAGACCACCTGGTAGCTGCTCTTGTACCTCAGGAGAAATCCAACATGTCTACATGCCTACAAAGGCAGAGCTGTTCCTATTGACGTATAAAGAGCCACGTTACCTGTCTACAGACTGAACTGTTCCCTGACTATCTTATATCAAGCATGTAAGCGCAGGGAAGCAGGCAAAAGGGAAGTGTTTCTTCTAACGTTATGACATTTGGAGTGTGTCCATTGATGTCTGAAGGCCATGTAGTGAATCTCACTGGGAGGAAACTAGGCCATAAGAAGATCACAGATTTACAAGAGCTGAGCTAATTTGACAAACTATCATACAACCTATTTTATATGGCTTAAAAGCAGAAAATACATTGGATTAGGTCAAATCCTGAACATCTGTTCCAACCTGCTTGACCGGGCTTGACATAAGGTGATGAGAACAGCACCCTCTAACCCCTCATGGGAAGCCAGAGTGTACTAAGATATTTTCACAAAGTACAGAGAAATCCTTATCAAACTGAGCCCTGGAGCCCTCAGATCTAGGTGATGTTCCATCCCAGCACCCACAGTATTCCTGTCTCATCTTTCCATGGGCTGTTTCTCTGCACAAAAAAAAAAAAAAAGGGCTGTGATGGTAGTGTGCTTAGATGTGTCTATACCTGTGAGGAACTGAAAAGACTGGGAGAACTTTTCTTGAGCAGATTATGCAAATTAAGGTGCTAATTTAACAGTGTGTATAGTGCAGCTGCAGTCAGGAAAAGAAGCAGTAAATATCAGCTAAGGATAAAGAAATTTGCAGAGGCAACAGTGTTTCAAGGAATAAAAGTCACATCAGTGTATGACCATGTTTGCTGAGTTCTAACAGTAGGTGATGCTGGACCAACCTCAGTCTAGCTTTCATGTCTTTCAACTTCCCTTCCACACCCCACTTTGGTCTAACAACCATGTTTTTTCAGCCTTCACCTCTAATGATCATTGCTGTGATCTTTGTCTCTACTCCTTCCTCAGTTGTGGTTTCTGAATTACTGATACATCTCTTTTTTTTTTTTTTTTGCACCCACTATGTACAATGATTCCTTTGTAAATACTGTATTTACTAAGGCATTAAGCCAGTACTTGGTGTCATTGGTGGGATTCATTCCACTGACTTCAGAGGACTTTGGAACTCACTTTCTTTGTGAATTGTAATACTACTTTCATTTCTTAACCCTTTTCTTAAGTCATGGAATATCAGCATGGAAGCCAATATGTTCCCAACTGGGAGTTCCCGCAACAAAACCTGGAGAAGACGTACTACATTGAAGAGAAGGAGGCCAAGGCAATATGGAAGAAAGCTGAGGTTCTGTTTTTCCAGTTTTGCAGGAAGCTGATGGTAATTGTGGTAATTGTTGGTAGTTTCAGGCCAGAGTTATAGTTCCTGAGTTGGGTCTCAGTCTCTGGTTCCTCTGAGGTCAGGTTGGAAAGGATGAATCAGAGGTGAGATCCAATGATGCGTTAAGAGCTGTCCCAGCAAAAATAGAATGAGAGGAATAAGCAAAACCAAATCCCCTCAGTTAATGTTCTTTCCTGAAGTCCAAGAAAAACCAAGGACTTCACATTAATACATCAGACTCCCAACTGATCTGCAACTTGAAACAGAAAATAAAGAGAAGTAGGTGCCTTGTTGTTATATTGTACACTGAAACCACAAAACACGGTACTCAGCGTGTTGCATTTCTTTCTCTCTTCCACCTTCTATGTCTTGGTTCTCTCGCTTTACCCCTGCGCAACAACTTCTGTGGACATTCACATCTGTGTCCTCTTCACTATGCTCCCATTACCTGTGGGTGCTGCTTGCAGTTGTCTCTCCCGTTCATTTAACTTGTATAATTTCCCTTCCCTTAACCACTGCGTGATCAATGCTGCTCTATCTAAGCTCTATTCCCCTGCTGTGGCACTCATCTTCTCATTCCCTGTGTAACTTCTGGTAACCTCTTTTCCAAGTGTGACCAGAAATCCTCCAGAAAGTGACGCGAACCATATCGACAAATGTTTATGGATTATATTAGGCAGGCTCTACCTGTAACCTTAACACTGACTTCCCATTAGAGGGAGCAACGTCTACGAAATACATAAGATTTCTGCATTTGGAAAGCAGTTATTTTAAGCATTTAATATCACTGTCTGCCTTTGTTTTTAGTAGAACACCTCTCGGTGTAGCATATGAACATGTTTATCTTCTTCCTTCTTAATGTGCAGCAGCATCTTTTTTAGATAAATGCTTATTATTTGTGGAAAGGGAGAAAATGATTCCTGACTGCCTCAAATAGAAATGAGGACAGAATACAGACATGAAGGGCTGAGTATTTTCTGTCTTTTTTTTCACTTTCCATTTAATTAAAATTTTTACAGAAGAATAATTTCAGCTTTAATCCACTTTACAAGATATAACATCAAGTAAAATGTTAAATCTTCACAGTTAAATAAAATTACACCTGAAAATCTTTATGGCAGAATGTAAGTTTGATAAATAGTTATTGATATGACAGCAATGCCACTCAGCCTGAACTGTTTCCTATTTCATTTGTGGTAACTAAACTACAGCAAAACCACAGGTTTTTTTTTCAAGAGCAGTGAGGTGGCATGGAAATTGTGAGGGTCCAGAACTAAAGTTCTCACTAGAGGGAAGAGAGAATTCACAAGCTTCAGGCAGTATTAAATGTTCAAGAATTGAAAGGTTAGAGGTGGTGCCACAGGACAGAACCTTCTGAAGCACTACAACAAGGATTTTTATTGAGGTAAGGTTGCTGCTGCTGTGTTTTAGTAGGATTTGAGGCAACAGGATGACATGGCTGTGCTGACAGCCTTTTTTGATATGTTTTAGTTTCCACCAGTGAACAGCTAGACCTCATCATTCAACATCAGTAACTATTTATAAGTGATATATTATTCAGACTGCATTTTGCTGTTCCAAATTAGAAGTTAAGCTTCTCAGCAGAGATGAGAAGATGGTACTGATCACTTTTCTGACACTTCTTTCCCCTGTGAGATGCAGCATCTCCTGCCAAGCTCAGAGAAAGAGGCATGAGCTGCACATCTTGCAACTGCTTCTTGGAAATGCTTTGGCTCCTAGACCTATGGAGGTGGTCTGTGGAAAAGAAGGGGACCTAACTGCTGTCTGCAGCTACCTAGAGTGGTGGTTAGAGAGGAGGCAGACAAAGGGACAGAGGTAGCTCTCACAACTTGAAACATGAGAAATTTTGGTTAAATATACAGAAAAAAAAATCTTCACATGTGGTCCAGTGGTCAAACCAAACTGGAACCAGCTGCCTAGAGAAGTTAAGGGAACGTCCATCTTCAGATCCTGACTAGACATGATCTTCAGCATCCTAAACTAACTTCGAAGTCAGCCCTTCTTGATCTTGATCAAAATAAACTCAAGAGGTCCATGCTAACACAAATAATTCTGTAATTTTATCATTCCGCCCCATACCCTATATAACCCAAGCATCCACTCTGGAATACCTTTACCTGGTCTATCAGTTACCGTTAAAAAGTAAGGAGGAAAGAGACAAGATTAACATGGAAGATGAAGCTTCTGAAATATTCTTCATTGACTTCGCAGAATAGAATAAATTGTGAATTTACTTCAGTGTAAGACATTCTACAGCAGCACAAACACTGAGCACAATAATCATAAATTATGAAAAAGGAGGGCTTCAAACATTGAGCTGATTTCTACCACAGTAACATTGGTGGAGCGACAGAAGAAAGACATGGGGTTCCTGAAATGAAATGTGACTCAGAGGGGAATATATCCCAAATAAAACCTCAAGCTAAGGATCATAAATTATTGTGTGATATCTCTGCATACAATTCAAACAGAAGATATCACCTGCATGTATTGATGGAAGTAGCTGATGAAAGTATTTGTTCTGAATTATTTCTGGAGACAAGACTAACAACAGTAAGATGAAGATAAGGCTTGCATGATAGGAAAGACTAGGAAACCCTCTCTAACAGCAGGTTTGTGAGGCAACTGAGAATATCACTAAAAATGGATGGGACATGACACCAGCAAATATATGGAAGAGATTCATCCTACATTTTCGAGGAGGTATAATGGGCAATCTAAGATGTTTGCTCTATTATTAGAGCTAAGTAACAGCCTTCAGAAACGTGTGAGTACATATGTGCATCACACTAATTATGAACTGCATTCTGTGAATAAGGCATAGGGAAAAATTAAGGTTGGGAAATTTACAGTGTTCACATGGAGTATTCTCTTTTATAAGTTACTTTACACTTTTTCCTTCCTTTCTTGTATTTTTTCTTCTCCACTCATTACTAAGATCGCTGCTTTCTGAATACATGGTTAGGTGATCTCCTTTTGTAACGCTTCAAAAATGCTATTTTGCTTCATTCTTGATCTTCTAAGTGCAAGACTGTAGTTCATTACGTACCTGACTTCTTCCTTACCTTGCACAAAAGCAAGAGTCATGAATCTAGCAGTAAAATTTATTTTTTCATGTCTATTAACACTTTATTGGCATGCTTTTTTAGTCAATTCTGTGAGAGTGGTAGTGCTGGGCCTGGGTTATAATTGGGGACATTAAAAAAACCCTGACAACCCAGTATGAGTTAGACATAGAATAAACAGTTTAACAGGAGATGCTGTAACACCTAACTCCCTACTCACCACCATCATCTCTTTCCACCACAGAAGTATTTTCTTAGAGTGTGTGCTTTTTTTTTTTCTTTTTCTTTTAGTAGTGTTTATCTTAGGGCTCTCTGTGGCATCTCACAGTGTAACAGGGTTTATAAGGGCTTTGCCATGTAGTTGGCCAGTTCAGTATCCTAAACAAGTGAAAATAATTCCTTGGACATATAGATGATGTATAGCATAAGATCCACTTAAGTGGAAAAGATGAATTTGATTATGTTTCTCCCTCTTGCGGGTGAAAAATAGTTCCTCTAAGTCTCTTTTCTAATATCATGCGGCTTAAGTGCTGAGGCTCCTGGTAATTGACTTGCGGGACTGTTCCTCATCTAAAAGACATCTGCATCTCATGACTCTCCTGCACTCTACTGAGAATTCCTTTACACTAATTTCCATCCCCAACTCCTAATTTGTCTCTCAGGCTACTCTAAGCAGTACCTTTCAGCTTTTCATTTCTCCAAGGAAATTAATCAGATGTACCCATGCATAAGGGTAGGAACCAGCCTATTGCTCAAAGAACGGCGCTTCAGAGACCACTTTTCACGTCTCTTCATGATCCTGTGCAGAGAAACCAGTATTACTTGGAAGCAGGTAAGGTAGGCAGCGCTGCGGGTGTCAGCTTAGGTCAAGGTTTGGTGTAGATACACTTTGCAGCAGGAAAGAAAGGGGCTATAGATATAAGAGGTTCAGCATAAGCCTCTACCTCTCTGTGCTTGCTTGGAAGAACCCGGCATAGCTTTAAACCCTAATTTTGAAATTGGATTATCTGTTTATCAAGGAAGAGATGAATCCAAGGAGCTTCTGTTCATCCTTTCTGCATCTTACACTATGCACAGGAAGAAAACACCCAGTTTGCGTTTGGCATTTGCAAGTGAATGCTTGTGCAAAAAAGGAGGTTGGAAGAGGTTCTCTGCTGCCTTTGGCTGTCATTTCTATTGCATTGCTTCAAGAGGTGCAGAAAATGCTAATCACTGAAATGAACTAAGAAGCAGTAAGCAAGTAATGTTACATAATAGCTGTGCTTAATAAAATGAGAGACATCTGTCAGTTCAAGCTCTGCATTTTTTGAGAAGTTAAGAAATAAGTAGCATGAGACTGTAGCAGAGGCAGTACTGAAGTCTTTCTGTGGAAAAAGATGTCCATACTAAAAGCATTTTCTTCCTGAGCTGACATTAGTCCAATTCCGTCCTGCCCATGCCTAATAGATTGAATGCTTGGAGTCAAATGCCACTTGACCTTGTAAAAATCTAATCACCCACTGGAAAAAACCCAAAATCTAACAATACAGAGTCTTTCTGATATAAGTAAATAAGGTTCATTTACCTGTTCCCACTAACCTGATGTACTATGTTGCTGCATTCCAGAAATACTGCAGCAGCCTTTTCTATAACAGCCATTTATCCTGGGAGAGCGCAAGATAGTTGGAGCACTCAACAGAAGCCTCTCCTTCTGCCTGTTCTCAGGGGTTTGAACAGTAGCAATTTGTTTTATGGGACATGGCACCCTCCGGCCCTGCTCACGCAAAGAATTGGCCTTTTGTGAGGCCACTCTGTGCGTGCTCAGTACCAGCAGATTGCCTTTCTTGGCACAGGCACATGCGAGCATTTCAGGGGGAATGTACACGCCTCTGTTTTGCCGGACAGATATTTTATTCATGTAGGGCTAATTTGCCTCGCTAGCCATAGGCCCAAATAACTGTGATGCGTAAGAGCCCTGGCTCCAAGTTAACCTGGGGACACTGTTATCCAGAGGCAACTCCTTGGGGAATATCCTCTCCTCCCTGTTTCCTCTGGGAACCAGGGGCATGCATACTGCACTTCTCCCTGCAGAGGGAAGGGCTTACGCCACTCCTCATGCCCACTATCTCCTTGGGCTGGCGCACAGTAGCAGAAAAGAGATGTTCAGACTGCTTTTTCCACAGCTTCGCACTGTGAAGCAGGGATGTAAGGTGAAGGAAATGATACGCGTGGAGAATTGAAGCAAAGTGCTTCTGGCTGGGATGTGACCTGCAAAAGATGACCCAGTGGCTCTAACTGAGGCCAGTAAAGCATGCTAAGGCTTCCAAGAAGAGCAGCTACAATCAATTGCTGCATCTAAGGCCACAAGAAACTGTAATTATCTCTCTGATCTCCTGTATTACACTACTATAATCATTATTACTATTATTTTAGGAAAATAAGCCATCTGGTTTTTAAAACTTCCAGGGACGCAAAATCCTCTCTAAAGTGCTTGCATGGTACATTACTCCAACGTGTTTCAGCTACCAGTGCTGGTCAGGCTGTAAATCCACCTACTAAATCCAGTAGCCCTTCTACTACCAATTTCTGGTCTCCAATAAGTGTATGCAGGCTGAGGCGAGAACATCCTGTACTTTTGTCCGTGCACCTGCGGTGAAACGCTACAGAGCAAAGGTCCCCACTCTGTCATGACAAAGCGCTTGAACTGGTACGGTGCTGATGGTGAGGTTTTGCTTTAGCGGTGCTGCTTGAAAGTGTCAGGTGATCATTCTCCTTTTGTCCTTCTCTTGTCAAAGACAGATGTATCATTTTCTGTTGAATTATGAGTAGCAGCATGCCCTGCTTTCCACATTCAGTATAGGATAATACAGAGATCCTCTCTGTGTCTTTGTACATGGGTATATACCATTAAAGTGCAGAAGAATTTAGAGGCAAAAGGCAGTAATTAATGTGCTTATAAATTTCCCAGGAGGGACTAATGTAAGAAACTTAGTCTTCAAAGTGCCTTTGTTTTAGACCTTGTTTAATCTGTACTTCCTGTCTGCACTGATATAATTTTAATGGGTAATTACTACAGGAGGACACAGCTTCACCTTTGTACAAGATTTGCTAACAAATCAAATATCCTACTAGAAAGGAAAATGCTGAAAGCATGCGCATAAAAAATCAATCAAGTTCTTGTATATTGTGATCATATTCAGCAATCCAGAATTGTCAGTCACATGTTTTTGAAACCCAGAATTGTTAAAACTGTGAATACAACCAAATCACAAAACCGTTAAAAAAATTCCAGACTTTTTTGTCCTAGTGATGGTGTTTCTTCAGCAGGCCACTTCCACACAGCAAAATGAGGCTCCTGCACTTACCCTGCAATATATACATTCACACGTGCATGTCTGTTGTCAACCTTTCTTCCATAAATTTTGATCCCATTAACCCATCCTAATCTAATTTGATGGGGGGATAAACGTCGTATATATTGTTACATTCAGTGAACATTAGTGACTGAATAGGAGACAGGGACCTTTTAAGTGCTCTAGCTGAGGGAAAAGTGTAGCGACGGCTCACACCTTATTAGACACCAGACAATACAAAGAAGCAGAAATAGCTACCGTGTCTTTGGAAAAGCTTCAATTAACAATGAGGCATAAATCTGCTGGAAGCAGCGCTTGCTTCGTCCTGGTGTGCAGAGGACTGCTTAGCACAGCGCATCCCCGGGGGCTTTGCCATCAAGGCAGGAAACAGAAGACACTCACAGAAATCACACTGCGATGGAGGCGCTGCCGCACCAAGCAAGCACGAGTTGGGTCTCTGTATCAGTAAGATCGATTGCAATTGTAACCTCAGATTTCATTAGTGCTATATCTGTTTTCACTGCTATGGAAGAAACGCTTCTAGCTTTTGGAGAATTTTGCAGAACGTGGGCCACAGCCGTTGGCAAAGCTCCCATTGATTCAGGGCCAGAGAAGAAACCTCTTCACACACTGCAGTTAATTTCAAGCTGTTTGCATTTTAAACCCATGTTAACAGTCCAGCTGGAAAATACAGGTTTTTATTATTTACTGCTTTTTTATCTTACGTCAGAAAAACTGGTATTAATCCAAAAGAGCCTGAACATCAACCCTGGCCAAAAAAAAAAAAANAAAAAAAAAAGGAAAAAAAGAAGCAATGACTCTTAAAATTTCAGAGGAGGGAGAGATTTTATCAATCAGTCACCTCCTGCACTGTAAAAAGTAAATAAGAAAGTGCATGACATCATTTACAAGCTAAGCAAGTGGCAAAATAATGAAATGCCTTTGCTGATGGGAAGCATGTACTGATACATGCCTCAGATATCCGACTTTGTTAATTTAGAAGCTGCTTTCTTCAGTTGAAAAAATTTTTAAAATGCCCGGTGTCTGCATTTTATTTCTGGTGTTCTTGAATCAAACCCACACAAAAATGAGATCTAAATGCACCAGATAGATGTAGAACTGAGATGAGGATGATTATTAGTGGTGTGATGAGAAGTTAAAATTGTCAAAGACTGCAGTTCATGACCAGTTTTAGATGAATTAAAGACGGGGGAATTCACAACATGATAAAATTTAATTTCAACATGCTTCTGCAAAAGGCTTCAGCTTCTCATTTCACATTTTTTCATTTCAAAATTATATAAGCTAAGCAAAATTTTGGGAAAAATACCTTTTTGCTTTAGGAGACATCTCTCTGGGAACACTGTTTCCCTTTTCATCTGTCCAGAAGCAGAGATTTCTGGACCCAGCCAGAATGTGCTACAAATTATAATTACTGGAAGGTCTGTGCTCCTTGGTGCCCTATGGCACTGTGGCTTTAAAGTAGAATGCTCTGGTTTTATCACAATCAGCTGCTCAGCCTGGAGAAGAGAAGCCTCAGGGGAATCTTATCCATGTGTATAAATACCAGAGGAGAGGAATAAAGGAGATGAAGCTGGACTCTTCCCAGTGTTGCCCACTGATAGGGCAAGAAACAACTGGCACAAACTGAAATACAGGAAATTCTGTTTAATGATCAGAAAGATTTTTTAATTTTTTTTTCTGTGCAGGTGGTCAAACACTGGAATACGTGGTCCAGAAAGGCTGTAGAGTCTCCATCTGTGAAGGCATTACAAACTCAATGGGACAAGCCTTGAGCAATCTACCCTTGCTGACCCTGCTTCAGCAGGGACTGGAACAGGTGAGCTCCGAAGGAGTCCACCAGCCTCCACCATGATTCTCTCAAATGGTTTCTTCTCTACCAGAAGCTTTTATGAAACCCTGAAAACAGACTGACGCATTGAGTGTCATCTAGTGATCAACTCAAAGGAAATGAACAGTCATCGGGATATGTTTCTGAGCAAAGAAAACTATTTCTTAACTTCTAAGCAATCTCTGTTTTGGCAAATTATTTATCTGTCAGCATGAGAGATAAGATCAGACAATGCCTGTACTTCCCATATGCTTCTTTTGCTGCAGATTCAGACAAAGATTCTTGAATATGTGAATCTGACTTTTAGATTATTATTTTAAAACACTTTGGATAAAAACATGAAACCCAAACTTTTCTGTAGGGCATACAGACTGTTTTCCTGCTGCCAACACCAAAAAGACAAATTAGCTTCACTGCAGAAGAGTAGAAGACATTTTGAAGGTTTTCTAGAGATTAGTTTAATTAGCTAATAAAGCAAATGGAACACACATACTTCATCGAGATAGCAGAAATGCATTATCTTGAACAGTAAGCACAACATTTGCATGCAGCTCATGACAGCAAAGAGACTGTGAGCAATAAAAGAGAAACAGAGTTAACAGGAGAGGAGATGCTGAAGGAGGAGGGGGGTGAGGATGCAGGGGGAGCTGGGCAAGGCAGCGAGGTCAATCGCCGTGAAGGCTAAGGGTGTACAGCTACAGAGGCAGCCGCATTCAGCCAAAACTTACTTTGCCCAAACCCATATGAACGATGCATGAGGCACTTCCACTCCACAAACCACATCACTGTGTTAATATGCTGAGAGGCACAAGGTCTTCCTTGGGCTCTTTGCCATGCTACAGCAGCTCTGTGCTGCTTGGGATAGAGTTGGCCCTGTGTTCATTTATCTCAAAAGCCTGCAAAGCTTAAGCAAGGGTCTGTCTGTCCCCACCCACACATATATGTCCCAAAGAGCAAGTTCCCAGGAGCATCTTACTTTCTTCGCATGGTGGCAAGCAAATGGAAGACAGGAAAATGGAGAGATGAAAATTGTTCTATTAATCATGAAATAGTCTGCTAAGCCTGCCATCAGCTTATAAAGGGGACTGACAACTATCAGCGCTGGTGCACAAGGCAGAGAGGGACTGCATGGCTGGGAGAAGTTGGGAGGAGTGAAGGAGAGAGGAAAAATGAAGGAAAAACAAGATACCTCCGCCTTGGAATTTGTTCAGCTGTTCATGAAGCCACTACCGAAGGTTTTGGGGTGATTTGTGCCCTTAGGGAAACCTGGAGAATGTAGAGTGTCCTCAAAGTAATTGCAAAATCAACTTTTACTCTGAAAGATGACAAAGTGATGTGCAAGAGAATTTAAGGTCTGTCCAAGGCAATTAAATTCAAAGAAGTCTTTACCGACACTAGAAACATAATTGGTCTTATATAGTAGAGCATAAGAAACTTCTAGCAACTGACTGTCGTCCCCCCCCCCTTAAAACAGAAATGGATAGGGACCTTTGAACACACTGAACATAACTAGAGGATATATTTTATGAAAAGGAGACATTGCTTTCAAAATCATGACTTACTATTATTAATTTTATTGGTTTACTAAAATAAGGAATGACTAATCCATGATTTTAGTAAACAGATACATTCTTGATTAGCCTTTGGTATTACAACAGCATCAATTATCTGACTAAATTCAATTCAGTATGAAATGTGAAATCTCTTTCCCCAATAATTATTGATTGTAGCTATTTCCATTATGAAATCCATATTCCTGCCTGCTTGCGGACAAAACCTACGCTCTCCCTCCCATTTTCCTCTTTGTAGTTCCATGTACTTTCACAGACAAAAGAAGAATAGAAAATATTGTTCTTATTTTTTCCCCTTCTGTTCACTGAAATAAAATAGTAAGATGCACAGGTAATTGTGTATGCTTAAAATACCTTCCTTGAAACAGGAACCAATATGAACATTGTCTCGTGTAAACGGCAGTAAACATCCTGGATTAGCAATTAGCTTGGGGATCCCAGGAGAGAGGCTTCAGCTGAAGGTAAAGAGTGATGTTCCATCCCTCGGAGCTGTGACAGATTTACATCCCGTGGTGTTTGGATACAGACCTCCTTACTTGCAATGTTTTGGCTCATTCTGTGTGCAAATAAGTGACTACAGTCATTTATGTAAGTTATTGTGTATCGTAACATGTTTAAATGGGAGGCAGGGCATTTCCAGTGAAGGATACTTCAATACTGCAAAAAATTTCCTTGTCAGTCCTCCATGGGCTGGATTCTACCCTTCACCCTTATGAAAAAAAAGGCACTAAAACCTGTTCTGTTTACTGTGGTTAAGACTGTGATTTTGAGCCACAGCCTTGAGCTATTATCGCTGTGCTGTGGAGCATCCCCAGGAGCTGTTTATCTCTCTGAGTCACAACTCCTTTCCTTTCATCTTGCTCTGTGCAGAAGCAGTAACTTATTACTGGCCTCAAATTTTATCAAATTTACCTCAGCCACCCGGCTGAAAGGTAGGCTTAATCCCATCTGAATTGGAGGGGACATATAAAATAATTGCTCTTTTATTCCTACGCATTGGACCCAGAACTAGATAATGTGCAGGACAGGCAGAGAGGAGGAACCTATTCTTTGCTGGGCTGCAGAGCACACACACTACAGGCACAACCACTTATAAACGAGATTTGGGCTCTCAGATGAAAACATATAAATAAGACCCCTATGGATATTTAACATGATATTTAAGACTGTGTAAGAACAGAAATATACTCCATTATCCAGGTTCACATGCGCACTCCTGGAGCTGCGGAGGTGCCATGTGTCACGCGGACAGTGCCCACTGCCACCAAGGCGGTAGTGTTCAAGTGGTTCTGTATGTGCACGTGCACACGTGAAGCTTGTGACGGACTGTGGCACTGGCATCAAAGTGTAAAGCAAGAATATCACAAAGCAGAAATAATGTATGACCCTTAACCACCCCAGAAGTGAACATAAATGGGAGTTGTCTGGACAGAGAAAGACTGGCAACTCTTTGAATGCGAGCACTAAATGAAGACATGCATTTGTGGTGCTCCTAGAAGGACTGTGGTTCCAGAAATCAATGCAAAGATTTGTTCAGCCCAGTATGTGGCATTTTTCTCCCCTTTTCAGACAGCCTAATTTTACCTAGACACTTGCTGTCTGCATTACATCTCCTCTTCTTTTTTTTTCTGCAGATGGTAAGGTATTGTCCAAAACTGACTTAATAACAGCAGTAAGAGAGATGGATTGTCACTTTAGGTTACTCAGACAGTGGTTAAAATTAATCAAAGTTCGGGCTGCTTCTTTGTGCGGCAAATGCTGCGTGACAGACTAGCCTGCTGAGGAGGGAGATGCTGAGCCCCAGATCACTCCTCGGACACCAGGATGGTGGCTGCAGCATTCATTTCCTCATTAAGACATCTGACATTTGCTTCTCTCCGTACTGCTTTATCCCTGCTGGAGAGCTGAAAGTGTAACCTCAGCACAGCCAATGTTCTTCTCTCACACACCAGCACAAGAAATACCATTAGTGTGTGAATGATGTATGAGGTGCAGGGTTCCTGTACCCCTCCCTTTCTGTTCAGGGGTTGACCACGAGTTGTTCCCTCTCTCCTTCTGTCCCACAGTCCGTCATGGACCTAAAGCTTTGACCCTCACTCTCTGCAATGCACTTCTCCTATGCGCAACTGCTTCCCAACAGGGGCTGCAGAATTAGGCGTAAGGCAGCAGCATATGACAAATGATGCTCTTTCTGTAGACTGTTTAGAGCTGGAGGTCAAACACACTATTAATAATTCTCTGACTTTTTAAAAGCTGTATTTCCTCCATTTGTTGGCAACATGATTTGAAAGGTCTGTACAAGCCACTTAAAATAGCAGCTGAACAGAGGCATTTCAGCACTGTCCAATATTGATTTTTGCCTCTAACTTTCCTCTTTGCTAAGACTGGTTTCAATATCCTGTGAAGTCTAAGTGAATATATTTCCCATCTCAATAGCTGTGCATTGTCATTTGACACCACAGGTAAGCCAGAAGTATTTTCCTTCATAATATGGTTTGTCTCAAAGAGCAAGAGAAGTTCCACAAAATGGTCCATCCTGGACCATTGCTGCCCACGTGGAAGAAAGGCTGAGGGAGGAGTAGGTGAGGAATGAATGGAGGTGAGATGGACGGGGGAACCCACTCACCAGGCTGCTCACCAACCCAAATCTGTACCCCCCAAAAAAATGAACAGACTATAGAGCTGGTATAGCAGATAATTTCTGCCTTCAGACAAGGGGTCCCAAGGAACAAGAAACTTCAGTGAATTCAAGGCACTAATTGCTGTGCTCCCACAAATTAGAAATTTAAAGGAAAAAGCCATTCAGGCAATTTAGCAGATCCTTAAGCAAAATTAAGGAAACAAGATAAGCGTATGCAAAATGTGAAAATCTAAAAGAAAAATAAGCATTATAAATATTGGTTTGGCTAATAAGGAGAGTGACCTAAAATTTAAGAAATTTCCCCACTAGTTGAAACATCTAATATTTTTTTTGTGGGGACAGCAGGAAAGGACAGCAAGTGATATTCTGACAGAAAATGAAAAAAGGTCATGAGGAAGTGCTCTAGACTAGAAAGAAAAAAGACAAAGAAAGAATGGGATTTCTGCTTTGTGGGGAGGGGGAGAAGAGCACAACTGAAAACGACACTGAGAAGGCTGAAGTGTTTCAGTCTATTATTTTTTTCTTCATCTCATTAAAAAAATCTAAAACAATTCAGACTATCCATAGACTTTAGAACTTATTAAGAACTTACGCTGGTAGAGAGCAGAAAAAGAGGCTATATAGATACATTATATATTTTCAAATCATGTGAGCCTTATAAAATTCACCCCAGAGTGCTCAGGGAATTGAGTAAAGCAATTTCACAGCCATGAGCAATTATCTTTGAGGACTGATGGAGGGTGAATCAAGTTCAGAAGACTGGAAAATGACCTCTCAAGAGCTCTTCGAGCCATGGTTACCATTCCTGTAAGGAGGGAAAAACATAGGTAAGACTGACTTATCGATCTGTAGTTCCTTCTTTGGGAAGCCACAGTGGCAAAGCAACTACTTGGTATTCTCACTATAGGTAAAGCATAAAGTTTTGAGAACACAGGGTCAGGCTGGATCAAATCAAAGGCCCATCTATCATAAAACTGTCTCAGATAGTAGCCTGCAGCAGATACTGCTGTATCTGAAACAAAGTGTAGGGCAAGCATGCACCAGCATATTGTCTTAGCTCCTAGCAATCAGGAGCTTAGGGACTTACAGAGCTATAGACTGCATCTTTCTGTTAATAGCCCTCTGTGACCCTTAATAGCCCTTAACAATTACTAATCAAGAGGTCCTAAAAGTACTGGTTTTATGACATGAAATCAGAAGAAAATACATATAAACTGAAAATACTCACGAACTTTCCACTACTCTGCCTTTGAGTGAAAATTTTTTTGTTCCCAGCTTGGATATATCATTATCAAGTAAACATTCATTTCATGAACAGCTAATCCTTGGGAAAAGCAGTAACAAAATGTCGGGATAGCTACTTGGTATTATTGACATTGGAGCATATTTTACACTGGCTAGTTTGTAATAAGCTGCTTCATGTTAAGAGTTGAACTAAATTTATTGTAAGCTATAAAGAGACAGAAGACAACCTCCAGTAGATGGATACGCTGCAGTTAAGGAATAGTGATTAAAGGACTTTATTTACATTTCTAGCTGATCAACATGTTTCAGATACTTCTAATGGGAAGAATTGATTTTTCTCCTCTACAAAAGGGACTTAATCAATTTTGCTGGAAATGTTTTATTCAACAACAGCTAGATTTCCCTCTGTACACATCTGTGAAAGCAGAGATTATTATTGGAAAAGCGAAGCCTTTTGTGCTGATATAAAGATATCTGTTTTATTATTTCAACAAAAGTCTATCGACTTCTTGAAAACTTAAAAAAAACCTTACTATAATACAAACTACTTAAATGTGCAAAACCTTCCCCAGATTCCTGCAAATATTAGCAAAATGTAGTGCAGGGGAATAAAAAAATACATGTGTGTGTTAGACTGCAATGCCCTTATTCACAGCCATGATCAAATGCCTGTAAAGTGCAACTCACTTAATGGTAATAGCTCAGTATTTTTACCATACCCAAAGGTGGACAAATCTGCACATAAACAAACACTCTTTACAAGTCTTTAATGCAGTAAGTCTGCAGAAGTATTTTAACTGTGGATTTGTATTGAAAATCTAATAAAAATATGCAGTATTTGGCACAGTTTCTATAGTGGGCACTGCATTTACTTGTAAACAAACAAATATTAACCAGGTTCATGTCAAAGAAGAAGTTCTTGTCTTGTCTGATTATATGCAAATTTAAAACAGCCAGAATTTAATTTAAACTGATAACAAAATCAGCGAAGTCCCACCTCCCTGCAGTCCACAGGACTCTTGACCTTGCCAGGATTTACAAATACGGGGGTAAAAAGTCCCTATGAATCTAGTACATAATGATGAATCCTTCAAAATTTAAAAAGATTAAGAATCCTGTAAAAAAGAGAAACAATGAATTCAGTGTTTGCTTTGAGTTAGAAAGCCTCCCAGATCTTTAAGATGATGGATTGTCATATCTATAAATACACCTACTCTCTTAACCTCTTACTAACCATCAGTTGTACACCATAGGCTACATCTGGCACCAGTGCAACGTTACTGCAGCCAATTCGCTCACCTCAGGGACACATTTATTACTGCTATACAGTAATACATTTATTACTGCTATTACAGCCTGAAACCTGAATTTTGAATTGACTTGTTGTACCTGGTACTGAGGAAACTGCTAATAAGAGCAGACAGCCCCTGCTCCAGCCTGGATCCACACCCACTATGGAATGAAAAGTGACATTATAGTCATAACTTGCATGGCATACCTTCGTATGCACACTGGGCATCTGGGAGAAACAGAAAAACGCAAGCCAGAAAATCCTAGCTCCCTGGAGGTCCTGCTCATCTGGTTGCGCCCATCCCTGCTGCCCATTCCATTGCTGCCCCACTCTGGGTCATGCCACCATGGCATCCTACTGTCCCTTCTGGAAGGGGGAGGTCCATCTACAACACCTTCCCAGGGCAAGATCAGGTGGCCACGCCGGGCCTGGAGCCCTCCAGAAGCACTTGCCCTTGCCTCTCCCTGCACCACCCCTTGCCATCGGTGATCCCACCCTGTGTCCACCCACCACCACTGTGGTCCAGCCCAGGCCAGGACAAAGATACTGAGGTGGTTACACACATGGTTATGACAGGCAAGATGCTCGGCACTCACTTCCCGCCTCATACAGTCCTGGGTGGTCTCACTCTCCTCCTTTTCTCTTCCATTTTTTGCTTATATGGAGTTAGGTGGGACACCTGTGTAGTGGAGTTGCAAAGCCTGCACTGTCTGGCAGTTTCTGACTGGGAAGGATCAGCCAGTGGGGACATGGTCACTGGGCAAGTTGGGGACAAGCTCGGTGCACTGGCACAGCCAGATCTGGTGCTGCTTCTTGCCAGTGGGTCCTGCTGCTGCCATGAGCCCGTCTGCCACAACCTGGCCGAGGATGAAGGTCTGTGCCCACAAGATGGAGTGGAAGATGGATGTGCCCACAGGATGGAGTGCCCCAGCACTGCCACCAGCAAGCAAAAAGGACCATGACGACAGCACTCAGCTTCACAGGCTTTTATTGTTCAATCTGTACACAACGCCATCGCGATCATAATAAGGCATCAAACGCACGGTTGAAAAGCTCATGATGGACTGTGACGTTTTGCCCTGTCGTGGGTCAAAAAGGAGTTTTACACAATTAAATCGATCGCTTTCCCAGTCGGTAAACTTTATACTCGTTACAGACAGGTTTCTAAAAGAATTACAAAGATTAAAAAACTGTAAACATATCAAAACCAGCAACAACCCAGCGTAGCTTCCTAGGAGAGAAGTCTCGGGCCTCTCGGAGCCGGCGGCAGGCTGGCTGAGGAGGCAAGGCCGGCTGCACCCAGGAGCCATGCAGGCCCAGCACCTCGTGGCAAGGGGATGCCTTTCCAGTCAGAGTCCCCAGCAGGTGCCAGGCAGTTCCCAAACGGCCAGCCTTGGCCAAAAAAATACACCAAACCAAGAAAAAGAAACTGAGAAAACCGGTCACCGGGGAGCTGTTTGAACAGCAGGGAGGCCGCCGCAGGGGAGCGTTGCCACAGCATGGTTGCAGGTCTCCAGGTCCCTCTGGCGGGAAGGCCAAGGCCAGGACACATCATGAGGTAGAAAACGTGAAAGAATCATGTTTCGACGTTAGGGTTGGTCAGAAATAAACTGACTGGTGGCAGAAATCCCAGTATGTTTCCGAGGTATTCCAGAGGGCACTCAAAACCCACCTGGTATGCCCCCAAATTTAGATCCCCAAAGAAACAAGGTCTCCAATGATCCATGAGATAACTTTAGCCCAGGCGAGGAAAAAAACCACCATGATTTTTCTTACACTTGTACCCTTAAAGCATTTAAATTTTGAGCAGGGGAAATCAAATTGCGAGGGTGCACAAGAGGGCAATCAATTTCTCTTGGCCTCAGCCTTTGGTACCGCCTCATTCAAGGTGAACAACGTGACAGCTCATTCACCGGGCAGCAGGCTAATACATTCATTTTCCACCAGACGGCAAGCATTTTGGTCTCAGTCGTACTGCACAGCACAAGAACCTGAGAGTCCAGAGATTTTATATTGCACCACCAACCCACACAGTCCTGTAACTGGTAAAGGTAACTTGGGTGATCAGAGATATGCCCTGAGAGTTTTTATCTGCTAAACTCCTGCACTCTGAAGGCGTTCCTTCGCCTCTTTCATAGTGGGCACTAACACCAAAATAAAGAAACAGAGTTAGTCCTGTTACTTAAATTTTCTTACACCTCACACTTCTGCAGTATGTATTTAGAATATCAGGTTGACTTATATTTCCTTAAAACGTTCAGGGAAAATCTGAGGTTTCATTTAAGTATTTCAGGCTCATGATCTCTGACAGGCATTTTACAAAGTGTCAGAAAACTTCTCACTTGATAATAACATACTGACAGTCTGGGGAGCGTTCCCTTTTCTAGTGCTAATAATCAGCATTAAGGCATGCCACGGTTCCTACAAGAAATCTGTGATCCTTACAACTTTAGCTGTCATCTTTCTGCAATAATGGAATGTATATGTATCATTAAAAAATAAAAATAATGGCTCTCAAAACCACCAGCCTCAGTTTCAGAGCTTCTGCTGTGTAGGTGAGTACAGTGATTCCTGTTAGGGGCCCAGGCTGGTGAAAGGGTTTTCATCCCCCATGCCATCCATCCCCTGTCCCACACTATCTTGCTACCCCCACCTAAGCACTGTTTGTGTTCTCTTAGCATGAACTTCTCTGGACGTCTGGAGGTCATGGCCAGCCCCTTCCCATCCTTGGGGCAGGACAGGAGGCAGTGTTGTCCTCACTTCCCCACCTCAAGCTGGTGGCGGGCCTGCAGGCAGTGTCCTCGTACCCATCAGCAGAGAAAGGCCACCTAAGCAGGAACCTTCCTCCTCCATGCCCTGCTTCTTGCGCTATTTCCTTCCTCACTCTCCCCAGTCACAACAGGCTGAAGGCTTCTCCTCACATCTGGAAGCTATTCCATTTATTTACCCTAGAAATTCCATCCTGAATCCCTGATGACACATCCAGAGGGATGTGAGCTCTCCAAAGATGCCTGTGGAAATGCTGCCTACTGTTGAGTTCCTGCCTGCAAACGCGCTCCGCATCATGACATAAACGGGCAAAATCATCTACCAGGCAGCAGCACCACCTAATAAGGCTGCTCCTTTAATTACCAAGTAACACTGAACTACAGCGGCAGTCAGAGCAGATAACATCTGAAGCAGCATCTCTTTTGCAGGGCAAACATTAAAGCCTGGGTACCACATTACACTATGTACAGTGACCAAAGGCATGAACCAGGAGCAGTGCAGCTCCATGGGCCCTCGGCTGAAAGCACCCACACAAGCACCTGCAGCCAGCAAGCAGGAGGGACTGAAGTAGGTGAGTGACAGACACAGGTACTGCACACGTCTCCTGACATGAACAGCCAGAGAAGAGGGAACCAGGGGGCAAAACAGCATTCAGTCTCTCCACGTGAGGACCCCATGTTTCCACCTGCCACTGTTATTCTGAACCTTGTGCTGCCACATACTCCTGGGTAAAGGGGACATAAAGGAGAGGTCCTCCCCTCTTCCCAAGATAACTCTTCTCAGGTATGTCACAGTGGGAAAAAGTATCATATTTAAAATAGTTGATATTCCTGATGTTTGAAACTTAACTCATGACTGACAAGGCTGTGACATATTTCTACCAAGACTCTGCAGCCAGGGGCTGTACAGACGGAGCTCTTCACTCATGTTTGGCTTTGGTAGGGATACGCATAATACATATATATATATATATTAACATACATATATATGTTAACAGGATAGATATATATATATTAACCACTGCTCAGTAAGAACTGACAGCAGTACATACAACAGTCTTTGCTGGTTTTCTCAGCACTGCAAGAACACAGCTTTAATGTTCCACAGAAACTGGCTGGTAATAAAGTAAATAGCATCAGTGGTACAGGTTTTTGGCTACTGTACCACAGAACTGTGATTAATAACAGTATGTACCCTTGAACATCCCTTATGTTAAGTGAGTCCCATGTCAGCCAGTAAACTACCTGATATTTAACCTTTGTATTTCCTGACAATTTATTTTTTTACAAATAAATTGGTTTTTATTGAATGAGCCCCAGAAAGCTCCTTCCTGAACTTTCCTTGCTGGTTATGAAAAAGCTCACAGCCTAATAACATAAAACTGAAGTTTCAGAAGGACTACAGCCCCAGTACAAGCAAAGCCTTGCAGCAGAGCTTGAATTTCTTCTGGCACTCGTACTGAAGAAGAAGTGTTCAGTCTCAGCATTCCCATCCTTTTTCACCCTTTGGGTCTTTTAAGACTCCAAACAAGAGGTCAGTTAATTCAAGTTACAGCAGTTTTCATACAAAGACATCTGTCCACCGGGAACTAAACTTCTTTTATTTGGGTCACTATAGCTATCAGAAGTTAATGACTATCAATCATTGCTAATCTGAACTGAAATGGAGCCACTGACCTCAAGCTGAAAGAGCCTTTTGTCTCCTACCAGCACCATGAGCCACATGGTGCCCTGCTCTTTGCCTCCTATTTTATATTTTAAATAATCATCACTAATTGTACGATTGTTTGAAAATATGGGAGGCTTGTGGCAAGTCATGACCAAGTGGTGTTCTTTTTTGCCTCAGCTCTCACTCAACAGACAAGAAGGGATCAGTTTAAAATTAAAGGATAAAAAAGCATCTCTCTCAATTAAATATTAGCCCCGCTATTTGATTATTGGTCCTGCTTCTTGACCGTCTACCAAGCTACCTGTTAATAATGCTGCAGGCTGCAATAATTAACAGCTTCCAAAGTGTCAAGGTCATTCCTGTTCTATATGGGAGTAATAAGAAAATTATATAGGCAAGACACCAATGAAATGTTTTATATTAGGATAAAGGAGTATCTGAGGAACCTACTTATGACAAATCTCTTTTTATTCAGTGGTTTTCATTATTTTATATCAGTTGCATTTTCCCTGGCACATTTTCCCTTTACAACAAGTGCTCATATACTGCAAACATTCAGTTATAGTTTAAGAAAAAAATGTTCTCATCAGACAAATAAACTGCATCACCAGCTATCTTTAGCTGCATCTGTCTTCTTTAATGAAACATTTTCCTGTAGAAATGCTGCCTTAAAAATCATGATCACACTAATTATCTATGGCAAGCACATCTTCCTCAACTAACGACAGCTCGAGCATATTATCATTTGCACCAGACTTCATTCTGAAATTGAAAGACCCATAGAGCTTCGCAGACTCCTTGGAGGATGCAAACCTGCTCCTCCGGTAGAGCTCCCCTTTCCACATGGACATCATCAGCAGGCTGGAGAGCACCACTCCCCCCAGGGTTAAGAGACACAGCCCGGCAATAACACAGCGGTCCAAGTGAGCCCCGATCCTCGCACTCTCGTTCTCCAGCCTCTCCATCTCCCGAGCAGCCACTGTGTTGGGATCCACAGTCACGTCTCTGGGTACCACGTAGGAAATGACCACCAGCAAAATGCCACTAACCAGGAACAAAATGGCACTAATGAACCCATAGTCCACAGATTTCCCTGTCGCTGCCTCCGAGGCAGAATCGTCCTCCTCAGAGACCAGGGAAGGAGAATCATGCACCCAGTCGGGTGGCAGCTCCCTGCAGGAACGCTGCTGTGGAGGGGCATCCTGGCAGTGGCTGCCTGTAGGACTGAGGGGACTTCTTGCATGTTTCAGGTTTACATTTTCATCTACATAGGTGAATGACGTCTCCAGCTCCTGGGCACAGCAGCAGGCTTTCTTCTTCCCTCCGTCCTCTTCCCCGGGCAAGTGCTGGGGCGGCTGGCAGGGCTGGGAGGTGCCGGGGGGCACAGGGTGCTCTTGGGGAGAGGTGCCCTGGGGGGAAGGCTGGGGTGCCGGGGGGTGCTCAGCCATAGGGACCCTCTGCGAGGGCTTGCAATGCCTTTCGCAGCACAGGGCTGACACAGCGGTGGCTGCTCTGGGCTCCACCTCAACCCCCTCACACTGCTGCGGCTGCTGCTGCTGCTGCTGCTTGTAGGGAGGAGAGGGCAGGCTCCAGCCGGCAGCGGTGCCCAGGGGCACCTGCCTGCTCTCCTCGGCCAGGTAGAGAAGCTCCATGCAAGCCATCGACCTTGTCCCAGCCAGCCCCAACTCCTGGGCTACCGCATCCTTCAGCAAATGCTGCCCCTGACCCGCTGAAGCGGCTTCACAGTACCGGAGCTGCTCTTCTACTCTTTCACCAGCGTTTTGTAAGGGACATGGCTTGTGTCAGCTGTTAAATGATTAAACAAATCCCCTCTGACATTCATTTCTTTTTGGTCTGCAAATGAAAGAGCAGAGGGGAAAAAAAACACAAAACAACACAACAAAACCAAACTTGATGACCTCACGATGAGACATTAACAAACCAAAGAGAAGATAACACAAATGCTATACATCTGTCTTCCTCTCAGCTGGTCGAGGGGAGATGGCAAACACGATTGTTTTAACCATGCACTTAAAACTGCAATCCTCTTGCAGATCCAAAATCTATTAGGGAGTCTAATCAACCTTTGACACCAATATCCAATTAAGGCAGTAAGTCATCTACAGAGCACAGGATAATCAGAATAACCACGTAAAATGTCAGAGAAAAGAGACGTCTAGTCTTTTAGAAGCCAGTAACTCCCCCACCTGCTTCCAAATAAAGAATTTTAAACTCAGATTCTCAGACTAATTAGAAAAAAATACACAAATCCCGTGTAGCTCAATAATCCAGGATCTGTATTCTCTGGTGGAAATCTGATAATCCCATGGGAAAAGCAGTGCTTTCCTATAGCAGATCTCCACTTTGATTAAGAGCTTTCGGAATGAAATTATGCCTCAAAGACTGATGACTCAAAGGCGGATATTACTTCTCATCTGCCAATTAATTCGTTATTACCCCCTTCTTCTTCGCCCCATCCCAACCCCACCCCTCCACCCCCCCACC
>VXBW01007914.1:134416-147479 GCA_013400375.1 Thinocorus orbignyianus | reverse complement strand
CCGGGATGGGGAGTCTGGCGGGGATGCCCAGCCACCGCTCCCTGGGTGTCGCTGCCGGAATGCAGACCTCACCGCTCAGCCCCACACCCCCGACATGAATTTGGAGAGAAGCTTCAGTAAAGCGAGCCTTGCGAGGTTGCTCTGGTGCGTGTGTCTAGCTCAATCATCACCCAGGCTGTTGTTTTTTTTTTCCATAGTCACAAGAGCTCACGACTTAATCCATGGAAAGTCAAAATCAGATTCTTAAATGATTACAGCATTCCCAAAGCTCAGATTTCAAGAAATATGCTCACTGCAGGAGATGTACAGGAAAATCTCAGGAGCTCATTCCACATTGACAGACTCTTCACTCACTTTCTCCGGCAGGCATAAATGCCTATTAAAGAAAAGACCGTTGCCAAAAATACTTAATAAAATGAACGTCTAGTTGGTAGAAGTCTTCATTGGCTTTTCTTACCAGTGCTTTCTCTGAAGTGGTAAGCTAGGATGTGAAAATACATTGTGGAGGAGGAAGAATTGGAGATTTATCATAGACAGATACTGCGCTGCTGGGGAGCAACCAGGCTCTGGGATGCAAAGAGCGTGGAAGGAGGGACCTTTGGTGTGGAGCTGAAATGAAGGTGCCTACAGGAAGTAGAAGCAAGCAGCACCGGCCTGCATGGCTGTTGGGTAGGAAAGCAGTGGTCCAAGAGAGAAGATGATGGAACAGGTTGCCCAGAGAAGTTGTGGAAGCCCCATCCCTGAAAGTGTTTAAGACCAGGCTGGATGGGTCTTTGAGCAACCTGGTCTAGTGGGAGGTGTCCCTGCCCACGGCAGGGGGGTTGAAACTCTATGACCTTTAAGGTCCCTTCCAACTCTAACAATTCTATGATTCTGTGAGCTGGGAATGAACCAGATGAGGTGCAAGGGTGAAGGACAGACCATCTGGAGGAGTTGTCCTGACATCAGAGGACAGGGCGATTCTGTGTAAGGACTCTGCCAGTTCTGAAACGCCACATTAGGCAAACAGGCCCAAGTTTTGAAGACAAATCCTGCTGAGACCTGAAAGACCCCACACATAAAATTCAAATCTTTGTGGCGATAGCTCCCATGAACGCCAAAATGTCTTCCTGGGACATGGCAATATCAGGGAACACCCAATGCCCATCTCAAAGATTGCTCAGTGCTGTGGATGGCTTGGACCACTGTTTCAAAGCAGCTCCAGGCAGCGTTTCCATTAGCAGAGTTTCAACAATGCAGTTTCAATGCATTGAATGGTCTATTATTCACTCTTTGAAGAAAAATTGTAAGGAGAAAATTATGGAGCAGGGAAAACAGCACAGACTGCCCTTGGAGATTTTTGTAACAATGCTCTCTTTGAAATAAATAGAAAGGAGCAAATAAAACCTAATCAAAGAAACAAAACAAAACAGCCTATCTGTAAATTGTTAACATGCTTTAAAGCAGAAGAAACTAACTCTCTTTAAGGATATTGCACATTTCCATTTGGGAAGCAGCAGGACAGGAACATACAGATATTGGCCATAAACACCGCAAGCTGCACCTGCCACACCTGGTAGACAAGTCTTAATTCAGTGACAAAGCACAAAATGTGGTGCTCAGCCCTGGCCACGCCTGTAGGAAAGTGAGCACCTCTCCTGGGCCCCAGCATAACCTGCCAAGACCTTGGGTGGGAAGTTTCTTTCTGATAGCTGGTACAAAAGCAGGAAATTGTTGTCAGTGCACAACAAATGGCTGTGACATTGATCTTTCAAAACCCAGGGGCTACAGTGCATATTTTGAATGCTTGCTAGAACCTTATTTGTTGTTTAAACACACACAAACATCTTGCTGCTCTGCCACTCGCACTCTTCCCCATGATGTGTCAGCTTGTGTTGGATATGTATATTAATTTGTTGTTAATAATTACAATTCCACGAAGTAAGAAGCAACAAGAGAGCAGCCCACAACTTTGTCAAGCCAAATGTTGGCTATTTTTCATGCCTTCCTAGGTGATGCTACCCCTCCTTTGCCTCCTACAGTGCAAGGACTCTTATAGCGAAGTCATTATCCAGTCTGTAATACAGTCTGTAATACTGACAATTCTTTACTTTACATGTGAAGAATTAATAGCATTTTTGTTTAAAGAATGTGATTGTTGCCAATGCTCTGAGGTGTGGAGGTGGTGAAATGAATGCATAGCAACACATACGCTGCAAACAAAAATAAAGCTGGTGAAAAGATTAATCAAGTAAGGGCAAGAAGTAAGAACACTTGTCACAGAAAAAAATGGCTGTGTAGAGCTAAAAACAGAGTGATGGACACACAATGGGACAGGAATAAAAGACTGGAGTAGATTGTCAGGGTTGATGAGCCTTGTTCTCTCTGCTGCAGCCTACCCCATCATACAGGCCTTTCAGAACAGGGCTGTAGTAGCAACACAGTGACAAAAATGGGATGTGACAGTAGACTGATAGAGGTGTCTCAGTTGGGCTATAGGGGATGAAATTTAAACTATGCTCTAGACCTGCTTGGAAGCTCTCTTCCAGTTGACCCAACTATAAAAGAGTACATGAACTAAATGTGTATGGCTTTTCTCAGTGAACTGTGTTCAGTATAAGACTGGAAAGAGACTTGTGAGATCTGAAAGTGGTTTCATACTATCTAACTATGCTTGCATTTGGAGCTTTGCTGAGGGCTTGGCTTGACCCTGAAGACATCAGAGAAACCAGACAAAACTGGAATCATTTTTCTGAATGATGCATCCCATCACAGATCAAGGAAGGATGGATTTAGAAATATTCTGCTTGCTCTTACCAGCCCATGAAATTTCCCAGTGCTGGATGGGATCCTCAGTCAACTATTCCCCAAAATGTTTTTATTCTTTTAATTCCTTTCAGCTTAATAACTTGTACACAGACTCCTTTGGTGATCTTGTGGTTGCAGAAAATTCAATTCCTTGCCCTACATGTGGCACCTTGGGTTTCCAGTGGTCCCTGTGCAAGTGTTACAAGACTGCATAGCTTCTGAGACAAGGTGCACTCTGGACAGCATGGCTCAGAGCATAATATATTCAGACAAGTCTAGGGTGACTGTTGCATAAACTTCCCATTTCCACTTGAATAGATCACATTGCTGAGTAAAGCAAATTGGCTAGGGAGCCAGTAAGAAGGGGCTCCAGTAAAATTTAAAACCTATTAAAGAAACATATGGACTTGTGTACAGGTCTGTGAAAAATAACAAAGGTAATAGAAGTGAATGAAGAGGCAAAGCTAAGCTTTTACATAAAGTGCAAAAGAAAAAAGTGGTACATGTTTTTTTACTTAGAGAATATAAGTGTTCTGGGGATAGCAAGCAAATATTTGGACAAATCACTATGAAAAGAAGTATCCAGCATTTTTGTGTGTTTAAAACACATTACTGTCATATATGTATTGATTTATAAAGCAAAAGTAGATGGGAAAGCAATTTAATTCTACTTTGGTTGCTTCACTAATGCACACCCATTGTGCAGTAAGAAAAGACACAATACGTAAATAAATTTACAGAGATGAAGAAACTGTAGATGTGTGATGTGATGTACCAGGATTGTCAAGTGATGATTAAGTCCCTGCTAAAGACTTCTGGTTCCGATGTCTGGCTATGTGAAATCATGATTTGGGTAACTACAGCTCCGGAGCAAGAACAAAAGAAGTTAGTGCTTCATCTTAGAGAAAAGGGTCACCTGGAGGAGCAGGGGTGGGAGAGGGGGCTGTTGACCACTTGAAAAGCATGGTTGATATAGCCCAGTTTTTTGGCTCAGCTTGTTTGGACATTTTTAGCTATGTGCAAAGAGACTCTGCAAATAGATGCTATGCAAAGAGACTGTGGCAACCAATGATGAGTGGTGTTCCTCTGGGGGTCAGTACTAGGACCTGTGCTGTTTAACATCTTTGTTAGTGACACGGACAGTGGGATTGAGTACAACCTCAGCAAGTTTGCTGATGACACCAAACTATGTGGTGTGATCGACATGCTGGAGGGAAGAGATGCCATCCAGGGGTACCTGGACAGACTTGAGAGGCGGGCCCTTGTGAACCTCATGAAGTTCAACAAGGCCAAGTGCAAGGTCCTGCATGGGGGTTGGGACAATCCCAAGCACAAATACAGGCTGGGCAGAGAATGGGTTGAGAGCAGCCTTGAGGAGAAGGATTTAGGGCTATTGGTTGATGAGAAGCTCAAAATGAGCTGGCAATGTGTGCTTACAGCCCATAATGCCATCCTGGTCTGCACTGAAAGAATGCTGGCAAGCAGGTCAAGGGTGGTGATTCTGCCCCTCTACTCTGCTCTTGTGAGACCTGACCTGGAGTACTGATGCCACCTTTGGAGCTTCCAACGTAAGAAGGACATGGGACTGTTGGAGTGAGTCAGGGGAGCACCATGAAGATGATCAGAAGGTTGGAGCACCTCTACTATCAGGACAGGCTGAGAGAGTTGGGGTTGTTCAGCCTGCAGAAGAGAATGCTCCAGGAAGACCTTGTAGCAGCCTTTCAATACCCAAAGAGGACCTACAGGAGGGATGGGGAGAGACTTTTTAACAGGAAGTGTAGTGACAGGACAAGTGGTATTGGTTTTAAACTCAAAGAGCGTGGATTTAGATTAGATATTAGGAAGAAACTCTTTACCGTCAGAGTGGTGACACTGGAACAGGTTGCACAGGGAAGTTGTGGAAGCCCTGGAAGTATTCAAGACCAAGCTGGGTAGGGCTTTGAGCAACTCGATCTAGTGGGAGGTGTCCCTGCCCATGGCAGGGGGGTTGGAACTCGATGATCTTTAAGGTCTCTTCCAACTCTAAACATTCTATGATTATATGATTTTATGATTCTATGATAAGTAGGAGAAATGCAACTTAGAAGTATAAATCATTTGATGAGTTAACAGACATGAAAGACAGGTAGGATTTAATGAGCTATCAGGCTGAGGTCTGCTTCCCAGTGTGGTAGCCCTGGAATCTTTGTTGGCTTCAGGGACACCAAGAGGAGAAGCGCGAGGTCTGGTTGTCGCAGAGCTACTGTGTCCCACACCAGTGACTTGAGCTGGCAACCGACCGATCACACTACCCCAAGATGAGCCTGACCAACCTCCCTGCTTTCCTACTTCAGAAGCTCAGACTCAGCCATTTTCCCTCCTGAATCCTTGAGTGACTGACCACCTCCACCCTCAATACCTCTACCCTTGGCTGTACCTTTATTTTTCTGGCACCCCACTGACTTTCTCACAGACCTTTTTTAGTAATCTGGGCTCAGGTTTCACAGTGGAACATACACAAGCCGGCCCTGCTGTGTCTGCAGCAGGCTACCTGCCTATTCCCAGGCACCTGGACACCACTTTAAGTGCCTAAGCTGTTGGAAACTGGTGTGTGGGAGATGACTTGTGCCTCCCTGCATGCCTCCATTAAGGCTGAGCATGGAGCTGTGAGGTATCTTGTAAAGCAGCCATGGCAGAGCCCAAACACTTGCTCCCTGCTGTGATCCTGTTGCTATCACACTTTCCTACAGGTGTTTGACCACTCCTGGGGAAATACTGGCACCATGTTGTCTGTCACACCTGTGAGGGCTAATGTCTCCATCCGTTTCCCACCACGGCCACACCTGCGACATTAAGGACATGTTTCTCCTTGGGTTACCCCACAGGCTGCAGCTTTGAGTGCTCTGTGGCTGATGAGTGCCAGATGTCCTGAACACGACTGATTACTGTCATTGCCTTTTCCGGGGGCTTTCCTGGATGGTAATCTCATCACCTTTCTGCGCACTTACCTGGATAGAAAGTGATTCATCTCCAGTAATCACACACTAGATCTGGGAATTGCAGTCCATTAGATGTCCAGCATGGGCTGCAAAGTACTGATTACAGAATTGGAGGAATGTAAAGGAAAAGTCAGATGATAGACTACCCTGCAGGGAAACCAACCTGAAAATCAGAGGTTGCATAGGGGAGAAATAAAGAAATCACCAAGGTAGTTTTAAGCAAGGGCTTAAAGAACAGAGGATAGTGCAGAAAAAAAGGGAGTTCAATATAACAAATGGAAATAGCAGCTTGCTACATAAACTAGTGATTTTTCTTTATGCTGGGTCTGGAAACAAAAATTACTCATGGATGTTGCAGTAGGCATAAAACTGGGTGAGAGAAGAAAGTGAAGGCTGTAGTTTCTGACAAGACAAGGACACACAGCCTTCAGTAAAATATATATTGCCGGTGACAGAATGAGGTTTTATAGAAATTATCAGGAACAGTAGACAGAGATTCTGTATTATCAGCAAAGTGTTGAAGAGTTTCTTCAACAATAACAACAAAGATGTATTCACATTAGAGAGGTGACACTGGTAATTTATGGACTGAACCTGTACTAAAAAGACAAAATATAAAAAAATAGCAAACCCCTCATCTCTTGGTAGTGCTTTATAGCTACATGTTTCAAAGTACATTAAAAAGCTGAAATCGTTATTCCTGTTTTTAAAGGTGAAGAAGCTGAATCACAAGGAGCTTGTACAAATTTTTACAAACAAGATAACACATCAGCACCACAATCAAGGCACCAAAATTAAGATGAAAGATTAGGGGTTTCAGCCTGATTCCTCATGCTGCCCCTTTTAGCCAACTGAAATGGGCAAGTGGTGACTTACAAGGGAACTAAAATCTTCATACCCAGCAGGGGGAGAGCCATTGGCATGAGGGAAGAGAGCCATGGAGCTATATTAAGCTCATAACTCATAGCATCAGAGTAAGATACGCCAGGAAGGTATCTCAGCAGGGTTTCAAAGCAGTGCTAGAGTCTCTGAAGACTGCTGATGGTGGCATTTGGATCTAAATTAACAACCAGAACAGCCCATATTCAAGAGGGCATGAGGCAGAGCTTTCCTCCTCTTCCTCTTCCTCTCCCCCCAGCCCCCTAAGCTGAGTATCATGCTGAGTTGATATGTGGAGCGAAGGCTTGCCCGTCTGTCTAGTCCTGGCCCCATTACAATCACCATGGCATTTTTGCAATTCACTTTAAACAGATCAGGATTTCTCATTGCCTTTCCCCATCTCCTAGTAGTAATGTTTCCTTATATAAGGTTTTCTGAAAGCAATGGAAAAAAACTGGTGCGGTACAACAGCCTAAAGCCCAGGGTAGATGAACAAAAGGGGAAATGTTAGACTAATTACAGTAATACAGACCTTGACAGATCTGGAAAACTCTTCCAAAGGGCTACATTTCTTGTTCAAATATTGAAAAACAGTTTGAACAAAGTGCTAGGAAATAATCTGCGAGGAGCAATCCTTCACGAGGTCACATATATGAGCTAGACCTGAAGTCTGCCACTAAGATTAGATCCTGTTTGCTTTCCAAGGGGGTGTGATCAGAGTGAAACTAGAGGGAAAATATTTCACCTTTTTCAACAGTCAGACCTTTAAAGTCCAGCCTATCCCCTGAATTTTGAGAATGCAACCTGAGGTTTTTGAACAAAACCTCTATTGATATCAGTGGCAGGCACTGCAGACCAAACACCAACAGAGCAGTGAACGTTTAAATCATCAGATACGGATGTTAACCTTCTTCTTCTTGTCACATAGCCACTGCTCATATTCCTAAGGACCTTCTATTTGCTGTCCTCCTTTGATAGCCTTGAAGGAAGGAGTGAAATCTCTTCTTAAGGCTGAGTTTAATGGAGGTATCTGGAATCAATAGAGAAAAATAAAACCTATCCTAATGGTTTTGTTTCCCTTTAGTTAGGAGGCATGGAAGGAAATATGATGTCACCCTCTATGTTAAACCCGCTCTCCTGTAGCTTTTAATTGCAGTGTGTTTTGAAGCCATGTATTCAAATAGGCACACTGTGTTGACTCTTTCCCAAACAGAAGTCTTGGAGAGTCACATGCTGCTAAAGAAAATGTTTTACGGTTTTCTGTTCTTGACACATCAAAGTCATTTTTATCTGGTTACTATGTTATGCATGCAGCACAACTGCAACGATAGTAAAATCTGTGAGATGCAGACAGGGCTGCGGGCACAGTATGAAAAAAGCAGTCACTTACTTGAGCAGTTGAAGAGCTCATAATACATTATTTATGGGAAATCAATATTTGTTTGTAGTAACTACATATACATGTCATTCTATCCATTCAAGAAAGAAAGGGCTCTCTATCCCAGTGTTGGTGAAAAGTAGAAAGCAGGATGATGGAGGCCTTAGTTTATGTTGACTAATTGCCAACAGTTCCTCTATTAATGTCTGGGGAGCAACCACAGACAGATTGGGTTTTACAGGAAGATTGACTCTTGAAGGTGATTTTGTACTTGCACAAAGACCTCATTCCTGGGCAAGCCTTGAATGCTCTTTCCATTGATGTGGGGATTTCAGTGCAAGAGGCAAAGACACATAGCAGGCTCTTTGGTGAGAAATGCCTTCGCATGAGGCCTCCTTGAGTGCAATCGAAAAAGGAGTATTTGGGTGGAGGACAGCAGGACACCTACCATGCCCAGCAGAGGACCTCAGTGATCCAAGTGCCCATGGGGGATTCCTTGAGCTGGAGGTGATAGGGCAGGGCCTGGTGAAACTGAGCAGCTTGGCTTGTGTGCACCAAGGGATGCCTGCAGACAGATGGCTTCTCTGGGACAGATTACATCTAGAGTTGGGTGAACAAGGGATGGGGATTTTCTCTTACTGTGTGTGCTAAATGTATCATAATTTTGTCTTTCCCTGAATAAAGATTTATTTGCTTGCGTGCTTTTTCAGCGTCCTCCTGAGTGGGGAAATCAGATCTAGTGAGGGCATGTGGTTTTCTGGCACTACATAGAGGGCAGGATTTAAACTTGATTTAGTCATTCGCCTCAAGGGACATGAAATACGTTGATGCTACTGGTTTCTGCTCTCGTTAACCACCTGGCTGAGGATTATATGTAGACATTATATTAAAGTAATAAGAATTTTTCAGCTATTCTTACTTCTGAGATGTCTACACGCATACAAACATGCACACAAATATATACTCATGCACAAAACATATGCACACATGAGTAGTTACTTGGAGATTTTAATGAAAAGCAGAAGGCTTGGAGATGAATGTCCCTTCCTTTTATTCCAATGACACACTTTCTCCCCCATGCAGTACCATGCATAACATGGACTATGGAGAGCTGTTTTCCCAAGCAGATGGAAATGTTGTATTTTGAGGTGGGGAGCTGCATTTCTAAGCCAGAAATCTGCATGAAAGACATTTGTACAGTGCCATCTGGACAAGTTTTTAACTAATGTGGAAAATGAAAAATTAACAGAGAGATCAACAATTTCTTCATATTCAAAGGTATAATCCTGCAGGGGAAAAAATACCCATGGTTATCCTTCCAAAGAATTAATGAAGAGTATCTACCATGGATTTATAAAAATTAATTCAGACTAAGAGACAAATATTTAAAACATTTATAGTTACTTTTGTTGATTCATTTTATTAATTTAGAAGAATTCTGTTTTCTTTAAGCAGAGATAGCAAGAAATGATAATGAACACATGAAGGAAGATTTGTGTGTATTCTGAGTGATGGATTCTCTCCACCTCATCAAATAATAAGCATAACTTTTGAGGAGCAAACAAGGAGATGTTTTACTGCACATAATACAGCAGTTTGGCTGTCGGTCCATTTACAATCACCCCTTTTTCTACCTGAGCATCAGAAAGTAATAAAACATATGATTTCACCAGGGATTGAGTTTTCTGCTTGTCTTCTGAAGTGTTGAAATAGAAAGTGTGTGAGGATTATTTGAATTGCACTGCTTTGCAATCTTTGAGAAATATTGTCATTTTGTAATGACTGATCTGCTTCTTCATCTGGTTTTCTTGTGATATTTTAAAATCAGGAGCATTTACATCCCTATTTTTGGATGACAGGAGAAATCAAAGGATGCTTGTGACCATAAAAGATTTTATTCAATTTACCTCAGAAAAGATATATCCTTCTGTATCCATATATACCCACACATCTGTCTTGTCTGCTGAAACTAATATAATGAATTTGACTCCGAGAGGATGTTTTCATATCCTGGAATAAAGTCCTGTGGTTTTGTTCATTGCTACAAATTTATCGTATCCTTTTCTTTCCTCATATAGATTCAGTAACACTTTTATTAATGTTTTAATAGATTTTGAGATCTTAGGATAAAAAGAAAAATCACAGTTAAACAGAAATTATATACTTTTTATGCTGGAGGAGAAATAAGCAAACAGTAACTCTGCAAGTGTGAAACCAAAGGTGGAGGGAACATATGTCTCCCATTGGGAATGGGAGCTAACTGTTTCAATGTGAACAGAGGATGCTAACATTACTGCATGAGGCAACATCTGGGCTTAAAGTGAATCATTCCCTAAATTGGCCCGAAGCTGGGGCAGGGGAAGGAAAAAAATATGGCTCTGATATTTAGGTTACTATGAAGTTACTTCTTTACTCTGCACTAACACCGCTACTTAAATTACTTAATAAGTACATCTATGGCAAAGGCTGAATTTATGAAACAAACTTCAAACATCAAGACAATGAGTTTTCAGAAGAAAATCTAATTTTATTTCTAACTTTATTCAAGTTTGAAAATTACATTGTGTCTGTTTAACATCTTTAAAGCCATGGAATGTAGCCTACTAGTTGGTGCAGGGTGTTCCTGTGGTCCGAGGTGTTTTTCCCTCCTTGGGTATCTTCGTTCTGTGCAGACAACTAAGACTGTCTTCTTTTTCCTGCTCCAGCTTTCTGATCATGTATTTATAAGTCTGGATATTTCCCTGACTTGCTCTAATACTCAACATCGAAAGTAATCTGTTTCATTGCAGTTATTCAAGTGAACCCAATGGAGTCAGGTTTGGCATTCATTTGGCTAAATGTGGAGCTATGCAACATAAATACCTGTGTTTGAACCAGCTGCCTTGGCTGCATTTGTAACTGGGAAAATCAACTCTACACAGTCAACAGGGGAGATTCATCTGACAAAATGTAGGCATTTACTTCAGGATGAGGCGAATTATGCAGTAAACTCTGTTGGCTGCCAGTGTTGCTCATGTTGGCTCTTTCACACACTGGCATTCCAGCTGTAGACAGATGCATTCAGATTAATCCCACCCTAAACAGGCAGTTGTCGTTGATGTTCAGTGGGATTACTGCAACAATCTCCTTTAAAAAAAACCACTACTCACTTCTTTTGTCAGTAAGGTTCCAAAAACCCTATGCCTGATCTGGAGTGGGGAGCTTTCAGTTCCTCTCTCTCTCATATCTCGTCTTCTCCTCCTCACATATCTTTGGTTTTCCATGTTATTCTCCTCCCTGCTTCTTCCATGCTTCTCTCATATGTTGAATATGACTTCATGGTGATGAAGGAGGAATGTTTTCACTTCTGTGAGCCATCACAACAGGACAGATGTTTTTGCTGAACTTAGTTTATTTTGATCCAGCTCAATGCTGAAATGGGTATGTGTCGGTTCCTCTAGACATAGAAAAAATAGTTCCACAACTTTGCAGTGAACATACTTTATTGGCCAAGGACTTGTGTCTTACTCACTGCCTGTTGTTCATCTGTTGAGACTGTAAATTCCCCAGGACAGGTTTATTCCTCATCCACTTTGTCATCCACATCCCACTCTAAGAAATGGGTGAAAGAGGGCAATTACCCAATGACTTTGCTCTCTAGGGCTACATTTATTCCTTGTTCATATCTAATCCTTATTTTGCAGACCATACAAGCAGCTAATAAGAACATTGATCAATACTCTCTCAAACTCACATGCAGCTGTAAATTTGCCATTATTTTCTATTGCAACAAAAACGGGTGCATTAATTGCATATGCAGATATAGAGACATAATTTTGGAGATGTGAGCATTAAACAATGGATGCTGCCCATTAGACAGGGTGTTAAACCATATGTATAACTGCCAGCATATGTATCATCTCACTCTACCTGTATGTTTAAGATGCCTTTTTGGATATGGGCCTAGAAATTAAATAAAATAAATGCATTTTCTTGTATTAAAACACATTTCTATTTAGTGATAGTTTTTCTGCTTACATCTTTAGCTTTTAATTTTTCTTCTATAGCCAAAATTGAAAATTCCTGCTTTTAATTATGAATATGTATTGATGAACCGGTACCACATAAAACTTACTTCCCAGGCCATACTGAAGCTTGTTCTGACAATGTTTATAAATATGGACAAATGGTGATTTAATATAGATATATTGAAAACATGCAAGCATCTTGCAGCTTGGTTTTGGCCAGAATATGTAAGAAAATGTTGAAAATTATTCTTGGGAAGCATGAATATGAAGAGAGTTTGTTATAGATAATGTTGCATCATAAATATCGCTGTTCATTTTAAACCCGCATGCATTTTCATGCAGGTTTTGCAAGAATGATTTATGCATTTCTAGAAATGCAAACACTTCATTTTCTACAAGTCTGGAGGTAATGCCAAATGCCTGCTTATTCCAATACATGCTGTTTGTAACTTTGGCTGCAGCAAAACAGCAGCTTGATTTAACTTCTCTCTCCAGGGTCCATTCTAACACCAGTTACTGGAGAAAATAGCCTTAGTTTCAGTTGTTGAATTTAACTTTACAAGTAGTGCTTCATTATCTAGAGAGCAGAGGTAACCAAGTAGACACGTTGTTCTCCTCTGCCAGACTGCTCCATGTAATGCCTATCCATTCTTCTTCTGAGAATAAATTCTTTCTTCTGAAAAAAATGCTGCTGAGTAAAGCTGATCTTGAGGCCGTGAGGGTTTCTGAATATTGTTTGAATACATTTTGCTGTTATGTGCAGTTTCTACAAATTGCAGGAATTTGTTTCTAAAATTGTAAGCTGGAAAAAGCTTCAATATAAAATGAAACCACTATCCTTGAATTCTTCATTTTGGACCATGTTTCTTTAGGTATTGTCTTGTCACATGAGATATCAAGAATTTGGAGAAATAATTGAGGGTTCAAAAAATATCTTTCTGTAGAAATTTTTACGAATGATCATAGAATCATAGAATTGTCTAGGTTGGAAGGGACCTTTAAGATCATCTAGTCCAACCAACAACCTAACTCTG
>VXBW01007914.1:77405-134379 GCA_013400375.1 Thinocorus orbignyianus | reverse complement strand
AAAAAAAAAATCACTAAGGCAAGTCACTAAACACTATGTCAGCCCATCTTTTGAATACCTCAAAACATCTTAAACACCTCCCTGGGCAGCCCATTCTAATACTCGATAACTCTTTCAGTGTAAAAATTTTTCCTGATACCCAATTTGAACCTCCCCTGGCGCAACCTGAGGCCATTTCCTCTTGTCCTGTCACCTGTGACTTGGGAGGACAGACCGACCCCCACCTGTCTACAACCTCCTTTCAGGTAGTTATAGAGAGTGATAAGGTCTCCTCCCAGCCTCCTTTTCTCTAGACTGAACAACTTCATCTCCCTCAGCTGAAGTTCTCGTAAGACTTGTTCTTCAGACCCCTCATCAGCTTTGTTGCCCTTCTCTGCACCTGCTCCGGCACCAGCATTCTTTATATATGTAGGTAGATGGTAATTTATGATTCTTTAGAGCCCCTTGGACACTTAAAAAGTTACTTTAAACGGATTTTTATGGTGTTTTATGATGTTTGAAAATAAATTCTTCCTTTTAAGAAGGGATACCTGTGTTTTGATGTTGTTAAGGAGAACATATTTTATAAGTTCACTCTCCACTGCAGGACTCTAACCAGGTTTTTACCCTCCACAGAGAGGTGTGCTGAAAATAAAAAGAAACAATACTATGCAGAGCAGATGAAAAAGAACAGTAATATAGAGATACAGAGTTAAAACGACTTCACAGTGATATTAAATATCTTTTAAGATTATATTAAAGGAAAGGGCAGAATGAATCATTCAGGTATCTAAGTACAGGCTTCTAGTATTGTTTTAGATACCAAACAGCAGATATAACAGCAAAACCCCAACTGTCTGGAAAAACAGACAGGTGTAACATCCTAAAGCATGTAAAATGGCACTATACATCCACATTCTGACAACTGAATCCCACCCAGAGACTTTAATTTCACAAAAATATTCCAATGTCAGTTTAAAAAACAGATTTAAGTAGCTGAAAGATCACAGTCAAACTGGAGATCTCTTTTGCTCAAGGTGAAAACAAGTTCTTGTAATCGTGTGTCAAAATGATTATCATTGTCTGAATAGCTGGAGGAAGTTTGGTGGCTGCAAAACCAAAAGATTCATTTGACCAGTGATGCAAAAGACTGAGATGTGCCTGAGGCCTCGATAGCACCCCATGCCATTGTGACTGGGTGCCTCAACATCCTCGTACCCTCCTTGCAGAGCAAAGATCTCTCTTTTTCCTGAAGAATCCTAAATTATTTCCTTGAGAGGGTAGAGAGAAAACAAAACTAGTTCTCAGAAATTCTTGTTTTTTACATACCTAATGGGATGATATAATGAAAGACCAAAGCTTACCCAAGAGAGGATAATTAATCTAGCTGAAGGTCTGAATAGCTATAAAAAGGTTCTACTGTTGCTGTTTTATCTGGATGAAACGTTTATTTATTGTGCTTTTAAATTCTTGTCAAGGGCATTTAGAGTGCTCACCAGGCATTCTGCAGCATGGAATTTTAAAATGGGAATAAAAACCCACTACCTTATTTGATGGAGCGAGATGATTTTCCAATAAAGACAAACAAGCAGCATAAGTCATCTTGCAAAATGTCAAGCCAGCCTCTTTTGCTGAAGCAAAAAAAAAAATTTCAACAGACTATCTATCTTAATCATCATTGTCTTCTCATAGATAAGTGCAAAGTGGAAATAAACCATATATTTTTTACCAGTAACAGGGCACAGCCCTCTTGGATGACAAGGGATGTTGAGGTCAGGCAGAAGCTAGATGTGATGGTCTCCACATGTATCATCAGCGTTGCAAAGAAATGAAAGAAAAACCCAGTTGGATAAGACGCATCAGATAAACAAGAAATGCTTTCTTACAGAAAAGGAGAGAGGCCAGTGGATCTTTGGCAGTGGTGATCCAAAATCTGTGATTTTGAAAATCTCACTGTAGATTAACTGATGGCACAGAAGATGACTTAGGGGAAAACCTGTCATTGTGGTAGCTGAAGGTACCCCCGCTGGGCAGAAAGGAGATGATATGAGAAGGGGAGAATGGGAAGAAGGGCAGAAGGAAACTACTCATGTGATTGCTGATAGAATCAATATGATCTAGGCAGGAACATCCTTTCCACCCTTACCCAGATCCTCATGTTTTCCTTATTTCTCTCTACATCTGACTTCAGACCTGTAAGCACTTAATATCACTAGCACACTTCACAAAAGATCATCCTGTTTTGTTTTTCTGCTCCTCCAAAAAGGAAGGATTAAGTACACATGCATATTTTAATGTTATATTGTCGTTGCAATGCCAGTACCAATTTGGATACAAAAACCTGAAGGTTATACTTTTGTAATCTTTTTGCAATGGTGCTGATGTGTGGATTTCTGGCTGTGATTTATGTAGTGTAAGGAAGACAAATTAGACTAAAAAAGTCCAAATAAATGATTAAGAGAAAATTGAGAATTCACCTCTACTGCGTCTGTATTCATATATACTCAGAGTTATTTCACTGCACTCATGGATTTATATCAGCCTAAATCTACATATTTGCTATAAGTTAAGTAACAAATTATTCAAGCGTGTTTTGATTTTGATGTGCTTGTCCTCATTAAGCCTTTACAATGACATTTATTCCTATGATGTGAAAAAGAATGTTATTCAACTTAAGAAGCTATCTCGACACTAATGTTTAGTACTGAAATGGTTGATTTTTTTTTAATCCAGAAAATTTCATGTTGACATTTTTTCAGGTAGCAAATTAATCAAACAAAAGACAGAATGGCATTTAAAAAACCCAAACATCTGCTAGTTTTGTTATTGCCAGCTTCTAATTCGGCAGTGACAAATGTGCATTTTTACAGCGGAAGATTTTATTTTTCAGTTACTGAGTGCTCTGAACAAGCTCAGAATGAGAAGCTGAACAGATGCTGCTGACATTCACTCTGAGCAATAGAAATGCTCCAACAGTGGTATTTCTACCACCAGTTAACCTTTCATCTAATCCCCAAATCCATCCATTGCCTGATGTTTGGATCTGCAAAGCGCAGAACAGGGTCTTCTTGGAATGAGAGGATGCCTACCAGTTGCAGGACAACTTGTATTTTTTTTAAGGAATGATGTCAGCACCATGAAGTAATCCTAAGGCATCACAGGAAAATTAGAGATTGCTTTTGCAAAGTGAAGAGACTGTTTGGTCTACTTGCTCATTCCTTTATGCTGACACATTTGAGAATTAATAGACTACTTTGAAACTACCAGCTTTGTTTCCGCAGGGGTTCTGAAATAGGGATCTGTCTCTAAGAGCTCTGTACAATAACATCAGAGACTACTTTCCTTCTAAAGGTTTGAGGATCCTGAGCACATGCAGGCTCGGGTTTAGTCCCTAACCCTTTTTCCCTGTGCCTGTTAGGTACCTCACAAAGTTTAGGGTCAATAACAGGAACAGGTGTTTGGGGAGGATTCCATCTGGCTTCGTCTGGCTCCACTGTCCCTGTTGTGTGTGGTGGGCTTCACTCCAATTTCACTTGTGTAGCCTCAGCTCTGCCAGGAGCAGAAGCGGGTGCAGTGAGGGGAGCAATGTGCTCCATGCTGAGGAGGGGATGCTGCACACACAGCACCGTCCCATGAGCTGTATAGAGGGGATGGTGGTAAGGAGAGACAATCTGAGGTGGAGAGGAAAGCCACAGTGTTGTTCAAGACTAGCCTAGACAATGAATTCAGTACATGGTGGTTTAGTTGGAGGAGAAGAGAATTGTTTAGCATAAATTTACATGGAGCACAAAATAATAGACCAGCTGAACATATAGGGCATTCTAGATGGCAGTACCATTTTGAATATATGCTACAATTATTTCTGCCTCTTTGATTATGTACATACAAACATCAGAAGGGGCACAGTTTAGAAATTCACTTACACTGGAATAAAATGACATTATGGCCATGTCACTGTTCAGCTCCTGCACAGTGACCCATGTCATCTCTGCACAAATGTTCTACATGGACATGGCTGCTGGTGTCACTGCAGTGACAGCAGGTGTGGTGTCCACAAACTCGACCCCCAGCTCTGGAGCAAGTAGCTGGTGAGGCAGCATCACTATGTCATTTATGGAAAAGTTTTTCTCAACAGACGTTTGAAAGAGACGCGTGGCGTTTTGGAAAATACTGCCACATTTAGACCTGAAGTTAGTAGGTGTTGTCATGGTTCAGCATTTCTGAAAAGCAGCAGATTTAGGAAACTAATGATGGATTTTAGCACTAGCTGGTTTGAAAAAGTTAAGCCTCTTAGAAATAGCCTTTGTTATTTACATAAGCATTCAGACAATGTGTACAGGCAATGAAAATATTGGAAAATGCAGCAAATAACAAGGGATGTTGAAAATACCAAAGTCATTTGTTAATAGATTCATTAGTTAAAATAAATTTATTAATTAGTTAATATTATTTAAAATATTACATTTATTACTAAATACTATTTATTTTTAGCATTTATTCTAGAAAATACAAAGTGACGGTCCTTACACTGCCAAAGCCGAGAGGGGGACAGGCAGCTCCAGGCAAGGCTGTGACCAACCAGCTTGGCATTGCAGGGGCTGGTGGCAGGAAGGTGCTGTGCAGCCCAGGGACCCTCCCTGGGGAGAGCTGGGATTGTATCTGTGGGGAAAGGCTTTCACAGCCATCATCTCCTTGAATGTCTGCTCCTCCCACGGAGCCATGCCAGCCCTGTCATGCAGCCTGGTGCAAACTGTGCTGCCACGGCAAGTTTGTTCTCGGGGCTGGTGGAGGAGGTTTGCTATCCCTGGACCCTCCCAAGCAACTCTGCCATTTAAAATTATTTTAAGCACATGAAATTGAGAATTCTACAACGTGGGGGAGCTCACAACAGAGGGAAACCAGGGTTGGGAGGCTTTTGACGTTGCTTGCTAAAATTGTCTATCACCTTGTGTGAGCCAGTGCCAGGGTGGGTGCAGCTGCTGCCTGGCTGAGACTGGTAGGGGCTGCAGGAAACCCCCATGATAACCAGGGGAGAGCATCGGCCGTAGCAAACATGGGCTCTCCTCTGTCCCTTGAGCAGGACAGAAATACTATTCTTTATCAGAGGATGATGCGGCTTTGGCAGTCAGCGTCAAGGGCAAAATGGTAATACGGGACTATTTTGAAAAGTTATGTGGAAGCATTGCCTGCTTTGTGTGCTTAATCTAAGGAGTATGCGTCTGTCATTTCTCTAAGATTCTAGCCTCTATTTAATTAGGTTTTCAATTAGTTTGCTTTGTAGGTACTTATAAATAGATCTTCCCTGAAAAATGTAATGACTTCAAGTTAGTTATAGGTTATTCACTGACAAAAAAATGGAATGGTGCCTTAATAGAATTAATTGGTAATGAAATTCACAGTCAGATGAGAGACATGATTTATATGTATTGCCATCAATGCCAAGAAATTGTTCTTACCATTTCTCCTGGAAACCTTCAGACTTGTGGTACGGTGTGCAAATGCACATTTTACTGCCATTTCCAAAGGGAATCAAGGGTAGTTTCAGCATCCCTTTTTATTCTTCTAGATAAAAATGATTTTTTTAAAGACTATATAACGATTTCCCCTGTAAAACAATTTTCAGCTAAAAGAAATTAACATGCTGATACATTACAAAAAAATTCTTTATGAAATTAAGATCTGAGTACAGTTAGCAGAAATTATATATATATATACATTTCTTCAGGGAAAAGCTACAGCTGAGTTAAGGTTTTTTGGGGTGAGAAACGTTTTTATCATAAAAAATTGTTAAAAAGCACTTTTTTTTCTTTTTGTACAAAGCAGCAAGACGAATTTGTCATAGCTATAAATGATTTTCTCTGGCTGGGTAAGTTGTTTCTTCTTTTCTAAGTGACTGCTGTCAGATGGTTTTAGCTTCTTCAGAGAGCCCACCTAGTACTTAAACTATCTCCGAGAGTATATTTTTAAAACTTTTTCTCATCAAGGATCATTTATTCTGGCAACCAGAGACAGATACAAAATGCTAAGTCAAAAACTCTAGCAGTATCCAGTGTTTGCTAAAAGTGTAAGGAATTGCCTAAGCTACATGGTTGTTGCATGACTATGAATTAAGTGAACACTCACTGGAGTTAAAAACAAATTTTAACTGAGGAGCTTATCAACGGGATTCTTCTGTGCTGCAGAAAACCTTGAAAGCACTGGAACTGGCTGACTTTAGTTACCTGAGGACGGAGCACATCTTACATAGCAGCTTTTGCTTTCAAAGCTAATTGAGCAGGGCGTACCAAGAGGTTTGTATTGGCCTTCAAATTATCTACTTGTCTTATTCAAACTTATTTCACATGCTGATTTGCTGACATGGGCACGATTAGACCCATCTGCTAGAGTGCCTTTGTGCTTCTTCACATCATAAACTGTTGCATCAGTTGCAGATGAGGAAAGTGCCGAGCCCACTTCAATACGTGTTCTGGGATAAAATGTGCAAAGCACACATACACAGTCTTTCTGGGAACGAGCTGCAAATTTTGTCTCTGTACTTCCTAAAAGGGGCCACAGCAGGAACATATGGCCTTTTATCATTAACAAACACTTTTATCCTTAGCTGCTTTGGCTGCACATTCCGGTCTTCACGTTTTCACAGGAAAGGAAAAGCAGTCCTCTGAATGTAGGTGGTTATTTGGGAGCACAGGCCTCTGCTGCTCTGTGTGACAATGAAGAATAACTGAATTTTCAATGCAGTTTTCAATACAGTCTTTCTTTGTCACGCTGCAGGATCACTTAGAATAACAAAGTTTTGACTCTTTTGCCAAAGTCAGAAAATGTCAAAACATGACTATCACATGTTCAGGATGAAGCATGCTCAAAACCACTCTTTCCAGTGCCAGCTGCAGTGGTAACTCCCTTTCCTTATTCTCTCTATCTGCTTCTCCTGGAAAGAAGGCAAATAATACCATTTTTTCACTCTTCGTGCCCAATATAAACTACACATTTCACAGATGGGCCACGTGCACCTGCTCAATATTTCACCAACACAGAAATGTGACTTACAGAATTCTGCATAAAAACAAACAAATAAACAAACAAACCTGATTATTCTGAAAAAGATAAGGAAAGGGAAATACATTCCAAATGGCAGGCAGAAACGTCTGTCTGATGACTAGCTTGGAGAGTAACTCATCAGACTCCAGTTCTGTATAAGAAAATCCTCCCTGCAGCAGCACCTATGATAGGCGTGTAAGAGAAAAGGCACCTCAGATTCTAAATTAGGATGTTTCCATCAGGGGCTGGCGATACGCACCCAGGCTGACAGTTAGAAATGTGGGTGAAAAACCGTATGACAGAAAGGATGGCACTGGATGGATCAGGAAAAGTTGTTAATGAAATTTTGCCCATGCTCAAAATTTTCTTGGATGGGACAGGGCTTTTTTTTTTTTTTGGATCCTCTGTCCGTTTACCTTGTTACAGGGAGGATCTGAGACTTGCTGCAATGAGAGACAAAAACCCCGCAGACTTCCAAGAGGAAAGGATTGCCACCTTTTGGAAAGGGGCTACATTATCAGTCCGTGCAGCACGTAGTGCAGTAATATGGCCCAGAAATTAGTGAGAATAAGCATAATCCAACTCCTAAGGCATCTACAATCCTACTTTTTCTAATTAAAGAGTATAAAGGGGACAGAAAATCTAATCAAGCTTTGAATACATTTTCCAACACTCTTTCCTGGGAGGGCCAAAGGGAATTATTCAGATAAGTGGGAAAATATAAAGGATGTTTTCCTGAGATATTCTACTGAAATATGCACAGAGAAAGACTAGTCCTAAAGAACAGAAAAGGTGTTTTTTAATTGATTTCAGAGTATTTTACCCACTGACTAAACTCACCAGCTTTCCCAAAATGCTCTTTCAGACACATATAATCAGTAGTGGCTTAAGATGCACTGATTGAAAGACAGTGCAGTTCAACCTTTTCATTAGGAGGAGCTTTTCTAGCACAAGAAAGGAAGAGTAATGTGGTATTTCAGTTCATTTACCTCTGAAAAAGATTATCTGAGCTGTGCACCGTAGTGCAGGTACTGACATCTATTCTCTGCCCATGCCTGCCTCTTTCAGTTGTTGGACTATGATGCCACAACCAACAAATCACCATCATATCAGTGAAAAAGGAAACAAAGTCAACACGGACTGGAGGACTTTATCTTATTTGTGCCTGTGATCTTATAATGGTTATACGATATATGAATACTATTATTTTTTTGTAGAAGTCATGCAAAGTTGTATATGCTTGCCCATAGCTGTGATATTTGCTTTAAAACACCTGCTCTTTCTAAGGTCCAGGGATTAACTAAGGTTTATTTTCTCAAGATGTAGCTAATGACAACTGAGGAAGCTGTAAATATCTCAGGTTTCAGCCTTGGATGTGTCTCATCGTATTCTGACCTCTTTAGCTCAAATGAACCATTTTTGAGGCTCAGGCTGGCTGGGCTGCCTAGGCAAAGGGGCCTTGGCCTTCCGGTCCCATCATCACCTCCATCACCACCAATGGATACAACTTTTTTGCAGTATGTAGAGCTTGTGGTTGAAGTGACTACAGCTTCTACACTGGATGATTAGAAAACTTGTACATAGAAGGCGACTGGTAAATAATAAGGCAGAAAAGTTCCTAGGCTTCATGTAAATTCTACCAATTAAGTGGTCGGTCTGTCTGAGGAAGACTTTTAAATCCATGCTTGATTTTCATCTGAAGCAGAACAATACCTCTTTGCAGCATGCTCTAGCTCTGCAGCAAAACACATTTATATTTACTGAGCACTAAGGAGCAGTCAACTAGCTTAAATGATGTGAAAGAGAATGATGTATTTATGCCTCAAGGTTTAACTTCTTCTAGTGTAAGACTTATCTTAAAAACACCCTCCACACTTAATAGCCTGACAATTGTCTGCATTTTTGCCCAGGGATTCACACCTGGGGATCTGTAGTGAGCTAGGGAGCAGAAGCAGATATGCAACAAATTTTTCTGATGAGCAGCAGGTGCAAGAAAAGCAGCTATTTTATTTTCCCAGAGTTTTATCTCTGTATAATTTCCCAAGGCCCATAAAAACAATAATGAAGAGACCATTATCCAGTTACAATAAATAAACTTTTCTTTTTTTTTCCTGGCCTTTCGTTTTTCATGAAATAGGACAGGAAAAATATTAAAAAGGCATAGTTAAAAATTAAAAGATCTGAAATAAAATAGAGCTTGTCATTTAACTCCTGGGCTTTATTATACTTAGGGTGATCTCAAATATATGTCTTGTTCTTATCCCTTAGGTCTCACTAGTATACTACCACATAATGGATAGAAAAAGATACATGAATACTACAAATTTTGAAGTGCCTCAAATTTGCAATGACTTTTGGAAAAGTGACTATATGACCAATAACCATCAAACACCAAGAGACTTATTTTACCCGTGCAGTTATATGCATATCTATATGGAAAAAACCCCAACATGTAGCAGATGGCAGTTCCAGCTAGTCTCTGTTATGTTTCTTTTACTTACATACAAATGAATGGATTCTAATTTTTATTATTATTTTTCCATCTGCTCAGGCTTGGCAAGTGGAGAAACAGAAATGACTTTGCATCACAGATAATATTTGTTGCCACAAATGAAGCCTGCTGTGAACTCCACCTTCTCGTTTCAGGTGGGACATGGAAAAGTTAGTTAGACCTCTGCCCTTGTCCCTGTAACAGTGCTTCTCTATCTGTGAAGGATGTTACACACTCAGATCTTTTAGAGTAACACCTGAATTCAAGTACAGTTATTATTTTAACAGTAAATATCAAGCAAAGACAATAGTGTAACATCAACCCTCATTTTCTCTTTAGAGGGACTGAGCCTGTCACTTCTGAACATGAAAATGTTGCTTGCCCTATTGATTTGTGCCCTTCTATTTTTGGAGTGATGCATGGGCTGTATACTTATTTAGAGGTTTCTCTCCAAGGAAATAAGTTTTATTACTGAGATATTATCAGTCTAATAATGCACTAATTATGCACACAATGTGTAGAAGTGTGCATATATATATTTAATTACAAGGTATAATTACTTGGATTTTGGTAGCCATGAAGTGCCCTGAAAAGAGAGAAAAGCCATAGTGGAAGAATTCTTTCTAACATGTACAAAAATGTCCAGAAATTGTCATTCTCTCTGCTTGGTCTGGGACACCTTTGGTGTGGATTTCTCTGCTGGCCTCCTTGTCCCAAGGATTGTTGCCAAATTGGAGCTATTTAGTATCCTTCTGTGTCATCAGATAAGACTATGGTTGTGTGACCTCAGTAGTTGTAATGGTGGCTGCATCTTTTGTCTCTCTGCATCTCTCTAAATATTTTTCCCTTTTTTCCTTCTCTGCCATCTATTCTGATTGGAAATTTTCAGGGCAGCAGCTCTCATTTGAATGTGCACAGACAAAATCCACATGAAGCTCCTTTTTATAGCAGCAACAGAGCACAGATACGGAAACACTGTCCAGCACCAGATTACTGTTGTCTCATTTCTCACATTCCCATTGAGCCCTCTATCACTAGCCTGGAACAACAGTTCATTTTAACACTTTCCTTGTCACTGTCTTTACTCTTTCATCTCTAATATTTAGATATTAGAAATTCTCTCACAACTACAGTTGATCAGAGCTTTCTGAGATCTTTCTCATCTTGTTATTTTACCTGGTAATTATAGATACATAAATTACAGGTTTCCATGTCAACAAAATTCCTCTCTTTCCACCCAGCAAGTGAGCTCTTCTTGAAGGCCAGCCAGCTGGCTTTGGTCTTTTTACTTTGGCCCGAGTTTGTGGTGAAAGTAGAAGGCTTGCATTACTTGCTTAACTGTTTGCATGGAGCATGATTGCATTATTACAAATGTAGGCATCTTGCCCATATTAAATATTCATAATAAGCAGAGGACATAGGTTTCATCTTTCGGCCTTGGCTGTCCTCATGTTCAAGCGTGTATCTGAAGATTACATACCACTGTAGGATCCAGAAAAAAGGCAATCTCACAGCCAGGAGTGTGAGGTACTGTAACTGTGCTTAGGTTTTTTATAAAGAGTGAGGTGCATATAGAGGGAAGGTTCAACAAATCTGTCCTCCCTGTGTTATGTAATTTTAAATTCTTTGAACCATCTGTCCCATAAGAAATATTCTCCATTCCAGAAATGAGCCCTTAAAAATACCCAAAGAGTGATAAGATTTAAAAAAACTACGCTCAGAAACATTTCTTAGACATTTTTCCTAATGTCAGCAGCTCTTGAAAGAAATCTGTTTTCAGTCAGTGTCAGATCGGGGATTTACAATGAGGAAAATATTAATTCCATTTATAAGCAAATAGTGTATTAGAAAATAAATGTGGCCGGCAAATTGCAGCACAAGAGTAAGGCAGACCAGAGCTGCTAGGAGCTAAGGCAATTCAGTGTTGCAGCGGAGTATGCTGGAGGTCCTCTCTGACACTAGAGGTCCTCTCTGGCACTAGAAGTCCTCATCGGCTCTCAGCAGACCATGAAGCAGGAGGAGTATCTGGGCACCACAGCCTGGTGCCCAGAAGGGCAGTGGTCTAGGTGGGAAAGTACCATATGGGTCACCATCTTGCAGAGTGAATGAGAACGCTCAAGGAAAGAAATTTATTTATTTATTGTTTTAATCATTGTGCAGTTATGTGATTTGATTCCTTTGATAATATTTGTAAAATGCAACCTCTGTGTGTCATGCAGCCTACCTACGTTTAGTTCGCAACATAGGTTTTGCCAGGCATCCAAGTGAAGGGGATTTCAAAATTATACCTTCTTCGCTGGAGCATGTTAGACGACAAGAGTTTTTGTTCCTGCCTAAAGGAATAGAGAGAGTTAATAGATCAGTACTGACAAATGCAAGATGAAGCCTGTGAATAAACTCTCTGTGCCATTGTATTTGTATGAACAGCTAATGTAGTTGAAAGCAAAGTACATCACAAATTAGAAGTGCACAGCTTACAAAGATATTCATAAATGTAAATAGCTGTAGAAAAAATGAAATCTTTCAGAAACACAACCAAGGAAATGAACAGATACAAGTAATTCAAACAAACATCAAAGGCCTGAATTTCTGAGGAGCCATTGCTAATGAAGAAACAATTGACTTCACAAAGCAGCTATGCTAATGAACTGTGCTTTATGGATGATAATGAAGTATTTTTTATGAATGACTAATAAAGACAAAACTGGTGAGACAATGAATAATAATGAAAGCTGAAATTCTCTTAGAAATTAAAGGAATTGTGAACAAATATGTTTATGCTTTACTGAGAGCAATAATCACTTATGGTTTTTTGCATTTTCAAGAGCAAGAAATATCAAGTCCCAATTCTCTGCAGTATTTAAGCACAAGCTTAAATCGGAGCACTGGATTAAATTTGGGTGTTAGTAGGCAGAAGAAAGGCTTGGTATCCATGGAGAGTAACATATCCACAGATAACCAAGCACAGGATATAGTATGGATAAGCATGATGTGCGGTTGCTGTGCTGGGCTATATGAGAAGCCAGTGGGCAAATACACTGTGCTGTGTGGCTGTCAACAGGCAGGCTTTTTCCCAGAAGTTTGGCAACCTCATAGATGCTGTGGACAAGGGTAGGAAATGGTTTGCAGACTCCTAAAGAACAAGATGGTGTTTGCAGTCAGGAGCTCCACAGGGTTGAAACACCATGCTCTGAGCACAGAAAAGATCATACAGACTCCTACTCACAGACTGTAAGTTTTGTGATCAAAAGCTGTGGATTTAGGAAATATTAAATCTACATATGCTATATTTTTAAAATTGTTAAGTATAAAGTATTTTGCAGTACAATTAAAGGTATTTTGTGCAACACCTATAAGCACAGGAGCAGTTACCTGATACTTCTTTCCCAGATTAACCTTCGGCTTTGTACTTAATCTTCTTTGCATTTGCAAGGCTTCCTGCTTTCAGAGTTCTAATATAAATATTGTTCTTTACACCAGCATTGGTTCCAAGCCCTCCTCAAAAATAAAATAAAGTAAACCAAACCAAAAAACTCACATAAAATAGTTTTGCAGTTACCCAGGTATGCCACGAGATGTCAGAATCTGCCGGTGCTGCTTTCGTAACAGCTGGCACAGCTCGAAACAACACACCCCTTTTTTCTTTCCTCTGGATATCTCAGGGGTTTTAGGTCTAAACTTTCCAGTGTACCTACTGTTCTCTAGACACAGCTGCAGCATAAATACTGAAGCACTTAATGTTCTACCATAAATACAGATACCGCTTACATGGGAATAACCCTACATGAATTATTGTGGCTACTAAAGGTAGAAATAAAAATTGGTTTACTGGTTAAACGTAGAAAATATATAATGTTAATATGGGATCTAAAATATTTTTACTGGGTTACTATCATGTTTTTTGCTTCTGATGCTAAGTCACAATTCCTGTTTTTCTCCAAAAAGCTCAGTTATTTTCTGGACATTTTTTTCTCTTATTCTGCAATATGATTTTGAAAGTTTATTTGCCCCCAAATATTTACTTATTTATTGACACGCTCTATTTTTTTTTTTTTTTTAAAAAAGCCTCTAACTCTTTTTCCTAGAAGCAGCATTTCTGCAGAATGAGAGCAGCGTTCAGCCTCTGGGTCCATTCACATTTTTTCCAGTTCAGCATTTAGTCTGTGCTGAGGAATGTAGGACTCAGCCTGTGATCAGAGCTGTTCCTGCCTGCCTGCAGGAGGATCCTCAGGCTTCAAAGGGAGATGTAGTGCCTCTTGCTAGTCTAGAGGGAAATCTGTTCCTTACAAAAAAATGTCATGCTCACCTTACAAGAGACTGATAAAGCCCTAAACCAGCACTTCTGTCCTTTACAGAATATATTTTGCATTGCTTTGTACTTGACTGTATATACCACCAACTTCTTTTACCATTTTGCCTCATTCTTGGTCTCTGGGATCTTGCCACAGTTATGCCTGATAGCACGCAAAACCTTCTGTCCATCTGTTAACAAGTTCACCATTAAGCCTACTTGTACGGGTACGCAGCACATGAAGACACAGCCCATGCTTGGGTGCCTTGTTAAAATCTGGCTTGTGTAGTCCAAGAATAGCACTGAGGCCTTGACAGCAAGGACTTCTCCACAGGTTGCATAAGTCTCCTGGGGAGGGACATCCCCCACTTTACAAAATGAAGGCTTTAAGCACGTGCTGAACTGCAGGAGCACACCAGGCAGGGGTCTGTGAGGTTTGCTAAAGATGAGAAGGCTTAAACTTGACCTTCTTCTTAATCAACTGCTTATGTTCTTTGCTGGACTGGAGCCTCAGGCTTTGGTTTCTCCAGCAGCAAGCTGTTAATCTTTTATTTTGGCACCTGATCTAGGGCATTCTCTGGTGGTATTAAAGGGATCAATATGGAAGTGTTGTCATTTAGGAAAATAGCGTAAAATTTTCTCTCCTGTATATAAGAATAGCTTCCTTATGCAGACAATAAGGGTGTAAAATAGGTCAACAGCTACTATTATTCTAAAATCAACAATGTATCCTTCATCACATCATTGAAGTATTTGTTTATTTGAGATGTCACTCTCTGCATTATAAGCTTTAAATTTGTCCAAAATATGTATGAACATCATAATGAGTTGTTCTCATTTAAGTGGGCAGCCATCCACCGTGTTCTCTTTGTTAAAATCATACTTTTTTTTTTTTTTTAAATCTAAAGAAAGTATCCTGTTAGACACTCACTTTTCAGTTTGAGAGCAGCCTGGAAATGAATAGATGAAACTAATGGAGTCTTAATTGCCTGTAAAAACAAACCTTTTATTGTGATATTTTAAAGTTCTTAATGCGTTCTCTTACTGCTGTTGCTGCCTGAGTGCTCTAACATGTCAAGTGAAATTGTTTCTTACTAATTCCCTCCTACATCTCATATGTATATTGCAAGTGTTTTTAGTCAGACATTGTTCATATAAGTAGGTAAGCAAATAAAAAGAAATATGCACATATTTAAATTCTGAAGAGTACCTATATCACTTTGGGTCACTAATAGTAACCAGATTATAACTGCTCCTTGTCTGTATTCATGCTTAAGACGAGTGGTCAGGAATTGGCACACGCTCACTATCTACCCCAAAATGAAATACATGTGGCATTTTAGATGTTGATAGCTTAAAAAAATTAGACCAAGGTAGCCAAGAGTTATAGTATGACTTCAGTTTTTGTAACTTATGGTCTGACTTGTCTAATGCCAAGCTAAATTGGTGAAGCACTTAACTGAAGTAAGACAGATGGTCAGTGAGTCAACATTTCGGTGGAGACTGATGCTTATATCCATTTTTTCAATTCTCTTAACATTATTATCACAGTATTTGTCCAAGTATTGGCTTTTGTATCAATTTACATCACCTGATATCATATGATCAGGTTAACAGCAAACATAATATTTCTCCAAGAAAGATGTAATTTTCATAAGCCTTCTGGAGAAAACAGCTGTGGCAATTTTCATGGAAAACCAGAGGTCAATCCTCTGTTTACTTACATATTTAAATCTTTTAAAAGCACTCTTCTGCATACACATTTCTGTTACATTACCTTTGAAAACATTTTGTTCCTTGCTGCTTAGGAGGATGTCAGAGATCCATAATGCAGGACCTCCTGTTTTGAGCACCACTGTACTAGATGGTACTAGACAGGCTGCTGCTAGACTTGCTTTATAATTTTTCAAAAAGAAAGTATGTCAGGGTTTGGAGGTTTTTTTCATCATGAAAATGCAATGTTCAGATTTTTTTGAATCAGTAACTTCTAAAATGGAAAATGTTAGAACTTCATTTTTGTGACAAAGTTTACCATTAAGGTGAGTGTTAGTCTATGCCTTTTCCTGCTCTGCTGCACATGAGTAGAAAAGAACAATCGGTTTTATTAATTTACCTCCATATCACATATCTGGTCTCTGTGGCAGTATAGAGCTCTTACGTAAAACAGGAGTTTGGAATGCCTTCTGCAGCTGGTGGGAGTGCACCTTCAACAAGTACTCCTCTTGGCCATGCCTGAAACAGGTGCTCCTCTCAGCAGGACAGACCTGAGGTCACGGTCTCTAAGAAGTGGTCAAGTTACGACACACCCTGATATTTATTCAATGGGCTTGTCCACAGTTTTTACTTTATTGTCAACCTCCTCCATAAGCATGACATCTTCCTGACATGCGCTGGCCCGTCAGTCAGCCTGGGCAGGGAGCTTGGGTGGTTTTGGTTTTCAACCCTACTTCCATGCACTCACATAATACACAGAACCTTCTCTGCTTAGATTTGTTTTACCTGCTCCATATTTAATTTTTTGCAAATGTTTTTTGGTCAGAAAGGGAAAAAAAGTGATGCCAGAGCACAGCTCTGTAATTTAAGTGAACTATCTCTACTGGAGCACTGGGTTCTCACCTGGATACAAGGACATATACATTATGTAGCACTTACAATAGTTTTATGTACAAACCATTTCGAGCTAAACTGCTTCCATTAGTATAGTATCATTTAATAAAGCAAAACAAACCCCTCACCTTTCTTAAGATCAAGGACCTTTTCCTTTACTATGGCTTTCTAGTAGAATATTGAAGCTAGTATAGAATATAGGTCTTCTGATTGCAAGATAGCCAACTACTTGAACCACTCAACTTACTTAAATACCAAAAGTTTCAAGAAAGACAAGATACTCTTATAGCATCCTGGAAGCAGAGTTTTATGTGCAGCTCTTGCAACAGGCTGTTGTAGATGCTAAGAGTTTATGTGAGTTAAGTGTTGATTTGACAACTTAATGGAAGAGAAATCCATTGGGCTTTCCTGAATCCATAGAAATCACAAGACTTGTGAAGCTCATGTGCTGCAAATGACTGGAGAAGGCCTCTAGATCATGGCATGTGTGTTTGTCCAGTTCACATGCTTTTGCCTAGACATCCATTTCTGGCTTTAGATTGATCTGATGTGTTTGCTCTTATGTTCTTAGAGAATTTTCTGGAGAGCTAGTCCAAGACAGAGGAAGGACCTTTGGCAGGAGCACAAAGCACAATGTCCCACACCATCTTAAGGGAATGAATAGTGGGAAACAACTTCATAGAATCATAGAATTTGTTTGAGTTGGAAGGGCCCTAAAGATCAACTAGCTCCCACCCCCCTGCCATGGGAAGGGATACCTCCCACTAGACCAGTTTGCTCAAAGCCCCAACCAGCCAGGTCTTGAACACCTCCAAGGATGGGACGTCCACAACTTCTTTGGGCAACCTGTGCCAGCGTCTCACCACCCTCACAGTAAAGAATTTTTTCCTATTTTCCAATGTAAATCTACTCTTTGTCCATTTAAAACTTTTACCTCCCATCTTATCACTGATATCACTGATAGTGTCCCTCCTCATCTTCCCTGCAGGCTGCCTTCAGATACTGGAAGACCTCTATAAGATCTCCTCAGAGTTTTCTCTTCTCCAGGCTGAACCACCCCAACTCTCTCAATCTGTCTTCATAGGAGAGGTGCTCCATCCCACTCATCAGCTTTGTGACTCTCCCCTGGACCCACTGGACCAGGTCCATGTCTTTCCTGGGGGCCCTGGAGCTGAACAGAGTATTCTAATCCAAACCTAACAACAGCCAGCTCAAACAAAACATTTTGCATTCCCAAATTAAGGCATTGACATGGAAAACAAACATTTCTCTTTGAGGTAAGCTTTGGAAAATATGGATTGATAGATTTTGATTGTGTCATTTAACAAGCAGCTCTTGAAGTATTAGAGTGATTAGATGGCGCTTGACTCATAAACAGCGGACTCTGGCTCTACTTTGAGTAAAATTTTCTGAATCAAAACACAAAGAAACCAATAGAAGTTATTAAAAATGACTGCTCATCTAGAATGAGTTTACTGTAGAAACAATACCAACTGCATGCATAATCAAAGTAATGGCAACCAAGATTCCTTCCTTATTAGTTTAGTTTTCTTTTGCTTTCTGACCTTGCAAATACAATCTTGAAAAATGACTGAACTCAGCAGTTACTATCCTGAATCAATGTAAATGTACCTCTGAAGTGAAATAGAAAATAAATCTCTCTTCTTTGTTCTTGGGTTTAGCCATCAGCATCACTGGATAAAAAAGGTCCTGCTAACCAGTGCTGGAGCAGGGTTAGTCAGGCTCAGTGATTCCTCGGCAACCATGCATCATCACAGCTGAGCAGCACTAGTGCTGTTATTAAAAGATGAAATTTCAGTAGCAAACCCTAAGATGAAGTGATGCACTTGGGCACTGGGGTCACCCCTATCCATTACCCCAGTACAGGTAAGGCCCCCATTGACCTCCCTCCCCCACCAGCCTTGGCTGGCCTACAGCCCTTCTTCATGGACAACGGCAGCAGGAGCTGGCAGAGGGGTGCAGAGGTACATCCACCTTTTGGAGCTCATGAAACCCTCAGAGGCTTCCTGAGACAGGCATCCCTTTCACCCTGTCCTTGCTGCAGCTTTTAGTTCAGAGTTAGAGAAGTCTACATCTCAGGAGAAGATATCCCAGGTCTCCATGCAGTGAATACATACTGAAATCTAAATTTAGTGTTAATAGAGCTAACAGAGGAAATCTGGATTTGATTGGAACAAATGCAAGATTTTGAGTGAAGATATCCAGGGTGAAACTCTTTTCCTCTAACACCTACTAGGCTGGGACTGGGGCAAATCAGCCCTGCCCCAGAGTTGCTTTTCAATCCTTAGGGATAATCTAGGGTGGATTTAACTCCGGAACAGACACTCCCAATTCCAGATCTCTGGTTTTAAGTGTCTGCCTATGAACTAGAGGCTACTGCTGTTTCCCAAGTATTGACATTTAGTGCTATTTGAGATGCCCTAAGCTGCTGAAGACTTCAGCATGGGGTGGTTAGAAGGGCCCTGAAAGACATGCAGGAAGACGCATGGTCCTCTGAGACAGCAGTTGGGTACCTAACAAGATACCAAGCAGCACTAAGCACCTGTGCATGGCGTACTGTCCACTGACTGGAGCAGGAGTTCACGTGTGCACCCTATATTTAAACACACACATGTCTACAAGCCAAAGATGAATCTCACCTCTAGAGTAACACAGAGAAGGGACATAGCAATATAACATTTTGAGATTCATGTACTATTGCTATTAAGTATTTATTTCAAATGGATCCTAGCATCCTAAATCCTTGCAGTGTTGAGGCCAGATTTTGCACTAGTGATGCTTAAAAGCCAGTTAGTTGTCTCTGTGGAAAGGGTTTCAGATACCAGGTGAGTGGGACAGCGAGCAGAGGGCTGTGTTAGAGAGTGCAGAAGCAAAGGCACAGGTGTGTTTAGAAGCTTACAAGGCTGACGAATGGTCCATCCCTCTTGCAACTGCTTCTTCCTGAGGCGACCTTTAACCACCTGAACCTGAGGTATGCCTTCGAGTGCTCTTTCACTCACAGGACAGAACCTGGACCCTTTCACCTATGTAGCAAGAGTAAAGTAAGACATGAGGGTTACCCTGCAGCTGGTGATCAGTGCTGTCTCCTGCAGAAATGACAGGCTATGGACCAATGTGCCCTGCTTCAAGGGCCAAAAGACTACTGTTTTGAAAGCAATAATAGAAATCTGTTTGACTCAGGTCTAGGACCCTCTAAGTCATAGGCAAAGCCACCTCACTATTGTACTTCAAAAGAAAAAAAAGGTTCTGATTTTTTTTTTTTTTTGGCCCATAGTGCATTTTATTTTAGCCACTTTTTCAGTACTTTCTTTTGTTATTGTCCCAAACAATAGAATTTTTCCCCCTTTTCTTTCTTTTCTAAAAGAATAATTTGTTTTCTTTCTATATTCTCTTTACTAATATCAGTTACTAGCATTCAGATGATTCCTTATTCTTGGTAATTTTTATTTGTGTATAATTTTTCACAGTAGATAAAATATATAGATAGAAGATTCAGATATCATTTTCCTCTTCTGGCCAATAGATGGGACTCTTAAGTCTTATATCTCTTTTCTCTTTGATCTTCTCACATAGGTAAATAGTGCAAAAAAACATGCTTGAAATCTGAAACCTGAGGGATACATGTTACCCCACACCTCTGAAAAACATGAACATGAACATGAGCAGCTGTTGACAACTCAAATAAGCCAGATACACAGGATGCTGGAAAATGGAACAGGTTAGAGCAGGTTTATCTTTTAGACATAGTGTTTCATGAACAAATTAAAAACACTTAGTGTTTTGCTTTTTCCTTCCAGGAAGGATACATATTGTAGGAGTCAGTTCACGTGAAAAATAACAAATAAACCAGTGAGCAGATCAAGTTAATTACGGGAGGTTAATCCTGTTGCCTTAGAAATAATATTATCACACAAATTGCTAAGGCTTATCAGGAGCTGGCCTGCACTGTACTGAAGCACTGGGTCTTTTTGGAAAGTAATGTTTTGGGTGGAAGACAGTTGCAAGTTTATGGAAATATCTGTTTCCTTGAGTTTCTGGTGAAACGTAAGCGGGACATCAGTGGATTTCAGTCTAGTTGGATTAGAATTAGCTCCTGGGGTAGACCTGTGGACTCCTGTGTTCCAATTCTCCTGGCTGAGAAATTTTTGGTGGGAATCCTGGTATATTATAAGTGGCTGTTGTAGCCAGTGCCCTGAACTCAATGGCAGTAATGCTGGAATCTCTCTGCTGGCTGCTCTGTCTTGAGGGAAGCCTGTTTGTAGACAGTCAGGGAGCCGAGTGCCTAGAAGACTCACTATATTTAACACGGTGTTTAGAGATTTGCCCTCCGGGTTTGATTTCCATTGCTTTTCATTTTTCCATAAAAATGCTTTGATTACCTTAACTTGTCTCTTTGTATTTTGGAAAAGAGAAGATGAAGTCTTGCAGCAGAACTGCAGTGTCCCACAGCGGAATACGTTTTATGTTCTAGCTCTGGAGATGGCTGTGAGACAGTGAGCAGTTCTGTCTGCAGGGTTGCATGGCTCTTTGGTGCTCTTTTCGCGGGGCTGTACCTCCACGTTTTCTGTTAAAGTGTCCTCATGTGTCTGATTCCCCTGTGCATTGCACCTTGTTGGGGGGGTGCCTCTGTGGTGGGGTTGACACCACACATTCGGATACGAATGTGAGTGTACATAGTGTGTGTGTGCAACAAACACACAACACTGCCTCAAAGGTATTTGCCCCAAATTGATCACATTAAAGAGGATGATGCCATCAGCCACCAGCTGATGTTGTTGAAGTGAGAGATGACCATCAGCCACATCAAGCAGCAACCGGGGAATTATGCATGATTTTTGACACAAAGGAGTTACCCAGAAAAGACATATGAAAGGTGCATGAAGATTTGTGCAAAGAGAGCACAGAACTACAATCAGACTGGGTTTGACACTGCCAGGAGCTGCCCCACCAGCATCACCACCTCTGCTCAGGCCAGACAGAACATCGTCCCTGCGGGTGCCGTGGGGAACTGTGGGTTGCCTGTACCCAGATGGCAAGGGAACAGAAACAGGAGCACTCTGGGGTGAAACCATACCTACAGTGTGCAAACCTGAACTCACAAGGTGCTGATGTCCATGTATTTATTAACATTTCATTAAGTGTCTAGCACTGTGGATATTCCTGAGCTGTAGCAGCAGTCTTGGAGCATGTCCTATGTTTTAATTTCATCCTGACAATCAGTTTTATGCGGAAAAAACCCAGCAGTCTAAAACCATTCCCAATTATGGAAAACAGGGGCGAATGGGAGGGTTGCTGGCTCAACCAGCAGAGCAGTTAGTGCAGATGTGCCCTCGGCTGAGTGAAGTATGTTACCATCGCGTGGACCTCTCAGCAAGCAGGTCAGAGGGAAGAATGACTAAGGGCAGTGGGGTATTGAAAACCTGAGTGCTGAGCTGCCTGCAGCCAGCACAGCTTCGCAGACAGCATGTCTGCCTATCCCACCCACATTTTGCTAGCAAAATGAACAATGATGTCATCATGGCCTCACGCTTTTCTGTAAAAAAAATCACAAGCAAACTAAAGTGGTATTCTAATTTATTAGAATTTCATCCAGTCTCTTTAATTTAAAATCAGACCTATTCTTGATTACAGATCATTCAAGTCCCACATGGCAAGAAGAATGTGAAGCAATACACGATGACTACAACAGGTGGCAATTCCTTACTGAGCCATCATTACCTATGACTGACTGCTATAGTGCCCACAAAGCACCTTCTTTGTTTTTTTTGTAATAGCCAGCATATCACTGTATGACATCTTTGTACAATAAATGAATTATTATAGTTCTATGCTACAGGAAACCTGGCACTTGGTAAAATGAAATATTAATGGTTTTGGGTTTTTCGTTCTCAACAGATTTTCCTTACTTTGAAGCAAGTAAACTCCATCACCTGCAAGCTAACTCCCTACTAACACCAGCAAGCTAACTCCCAGGTGAGATGGGTGTGCATTAGACAAAGGGGTTTTGGCACATCATACAGCATCCCACTCAGAGCACATTGGAAAGGGGGTGAAGGCTTTGATCATCTACTGATTAAAAAAGTAAACTAAGGGAGGGAAGAGGGGAATTTCTTGATCATGTTGAAGTTCTGCAAATAAAATATGTCATTCTCTTTAAAAAGGCCTTTCATTTGTCCTGAGGCTGTAGGCAGGTTGGTTAGACTGCTTAGTCAGATGTCTTGTCAAATGATAAAAAGTTGTATTCATTCATACTCTGTGCTCTTGGCTGCCCTACCTGACTGTTGTTTGGATGAAGGTTTTGCTCAGGACTTGCTTTAGCAGGCAAATGTTTTTTACAGGGTAGTTCAATGTCCAGTATATAACTACTGTACTGCACACTTCAGCAACATATGTGTCATCCCTCAGAAGGAGCATACTTCCAGCCCACACAAACACCTGTTATTGCCACATTTTGTCTGAAATTATTTCATTCATTTTCTGAACCAAGACGGCGAGGTTACAGAATATTGAATTTTCCTGAATCTCTAAGCTATTGTTAAATATTTTTCTTGTGTGTGTCCCAAATGACAGATTTGTTTCTCTCCTCCTACTTTCCTCCCCTGCACTCTCCAAAACGTGATGAAGTTGATGACCTGCACATTTAGAGAAATGAAAGTAAACATCTCTTTATGCTGAACATGATTAACCTCTAACTTTATCAGTGAAGGAGAACATTATTTCAAATGCTACAGGTGTACTTTGAAAAGGGCAGAACAATTTTAATGCCTAGTAGCTTTACAGAGAAATTTAATAAATTAAGAACAATCTGTCATCACGCTTTTAGGTACTGCATGGCTGTATTAGAAGCCAAGAAGCAATATAGATTCTTCCAGATAGAAAACTGCCCAACATATTAGTGATTTTTTTATTCTACTTTCTCCAAAGTATAATTGCCAGACCTGAAGCTGAGTTTATTGAGAGAATAATCTGAAATGTAAGGGCAAAAAGTCCTGGTTTTCATCAGAACTTGAAACCATAATGAGATGCTTCTGACCTATGATGCACCTGTGTACACCTTTTCTGGCCTCTATGCTTGAGTAAGAGGGTCATTAAATTGCTTGAGGGTGATGTTCCTCAGGGGTCAGTACTGCAACCAGTGCTATTTAACATCTTTGTTGGAGACATGGACAGTGGGATAGAGCGCACCCTCAGCAAGTTTGCCGATGACACCAAGCTTGTTGGTGCGGTCAACACACTGGAGGGAAGGGATGCCATCCAGAGAGACCTGGATAGGCTTGAGAGGTGAGCTAGTGCAAATTGCATTAAGTTCAACCAAGCCAAGTGCAGAGTCCTTCTCCTGGGATGTGACAATGCCAGACACAAATACAGGTTGGGTGGAGAATGGTTGGAGAACAGCCCTGAGGAGAAAGACTTGGAAGTGCTCGTGGAAGCTCAACATGAGCCGGCAGTGCACACTGGCAGCCTTGGATACATCAAAAGAATGATGTATCCCAGGATACATCAAAAGAAGTGTGACCACCAGGCCATGGGAGGTCATGCTTCATTTGATTTCTGATAGCCATTGGATATTTCATCTTTCACAAGAACCACTGAGCACATGCTGCAGAGACCTAGGACTTGGGTGATATGAAGCAGCTATTCCACTTTTGGGCATTTGTTGTACTTGGCAGTTCATTACCCACACCTTACTATTCCTTTCCTTTTGGTGGTTGGAGTTATCCATCATTTCTTTTTGCTCATTTCCCTCATGAAAATGAAGATGTCCCATCTTTTCTCCCAGTCTCAGTTGCAGGAATACTGAGGGGGCGTTTGGGAGCTGGAAGAGACTGCTGTTTCACCATGCTGTGGTGGTGAGGGAGGCAAGGATTTGCTTCCAAGAGAATGATCAGGCTGTAGGAAAAGAGGGCTGAATTTCCCACTTCTGCTGGCCATGGCAGCTGATGGTAACATGTCTGAAAAAGCTGAAACGGAAGCTGCCTCTATGAAGATTAAGACCCACTGATCAGAGAAACCTGTCAATTATGTCAGAAGGTAAGGAGTAAGTAAGTCTTCACCAAGAGAAAGCCATCCCAGGGTCCCTCATCTTTAGCAAGTTACTGCAAAGGAGGAGTGCATGGAGTTCTGCCTGCCCTGGCAGCCAGGAGGGAGAAGCATCTGTGATGGAAGCTACCTTGCAGAGCTAAGCCTCCTCTCCAGTGGGTAGATCCAGCACTAGGAGTCACCTGTAGAGCAGGGTAGCACCTGAGCACTTTGCCATGCTCATGCCAGCCCAAGAGAGAAAGGTACGGTGAGGGGTACAAAGCGGGAATCAGAGGTGCCCTTCTCTATGCAGAACAGTAGGGAAAGCAGCTTCTGGAACTACCCTACCACCTTCTCTGCAGATAGTGGGAATACCAAGCTGCTGAACCTGAAGCTCACTGTGCCTGACATGTGCCCACTATGTGCCATACCTGTATGGTTTGCCGCACCCCAAGGGGCCATTGGAATGAAGCTGAGACTCAAAGAAACTAATAATTTTGCAGACAAATAAACAAACAAGCATTTGATCCATCTGCAATGCACAAATGTGGAGGGGCTTTAAGTCTTTTATTTATTTATAATTTTTTTTTATTTTTCTCTTTTTTATATGCTTGCTAGACAAGCCAGCAGAATAAAATTATTGTGGAAGAAAGCTTTATTATCAGTTACACACAGCTGTGGCTTAAAAGAAAGAAAACTCACTGAAGCATTCAAAACTGGCAGTGCAAACACTATGGTGGAGGTACCCATCTGCAGAAGGTACACATCCTGGTGTGGGTGTCTACCTTGACTTCACAAAAAATCCTTTCATTTCAGATGAACCTGAGAGCTGACAGCAGCTTTGCTGAGCTGGACTAGAAAAGATTGTCTATATCACAATAACTGCTATGCAAATTGCTTACAATAAATGACAGGTATTGGGGTTCAAAAGAGATGATTGCTTCTTCAAGAGAGTGGAGTAAAGTAGCTTTAGTCAATATTTTTGCATTTTTTAAGCTGGAGAAAAGGATATAGTCCTTTCCTCTCCCAAAACCATATAGTTAGTTTAATTAGGAAACGCAAAATGCAGTAACAGGCTTGAATTTCTCACACTTTTATTATCCATTTGTTAGATTAAGTCTTAGAGCAACCCCACTTAGTTTTTGGTGTTATACAAACACAAAATAAGGGTCAATCCTTGCCTGACAGATGTCTACAGAGACAACAGAGATCGAAAGTAGGATATAATACCCTGTTATATCTGGGGATGAAGGCACAGAACAGCTAAATCATGTACTCAAGTCATGGATGGTATGGATAAACATTTCTTTAGTCCAAGTACATATAACTTTTTCTATAAATTACCACAAATATTCTTTTGAGAGATGTAATGTAGTATGAGTGAGTGAGATTAAATTACAAGTTTTTGGACCATAAGTATCATTACTATCTGGTTCATTTTTTTTTTCTGTTGGCGTGGCATAATGGGATATAGTCCTGGACAGTCATACATTTTTCAAACATTATCATAAATATTGTTTTCCTGATTAGCACCATTCTTCCTGTAAATCAAGAAAAAAGTATTTCAGCCACAGCTATTCTTTTCTGGGAAGCAGAGAATTATGATGAATGTGTCTGTCTTATCTTCCTGAGAAAAATCAGTAGTATATAAACCAGGGATTTGTAGCATGTATAAAAAGTAGTGCTTTATAGCAAAAAGAAACTTTTACTTTGCTTGATTTTCAGCAAAAGAAAATTAAAGTAGCTGAAGCTATTTAAAGGTTCAAAACCAGTACTCACAGTCTCTTTTGAGTCACATGAGAGAGCACAGTAAAAGAGGAAGGAGAGAACAGTTTATTGGAGAAACAATTTTTTCTCTTTGCCATTTTTTCTCCTACTTTTTCCCACTCTCTAATGTCTATTTCAGTACTTTGTGTGATACTGAGTTGAATGCTGATGAGCCAATGCTTGAAACAAATACAAAGCTAAGGGACTTCAAATTTGTCACCACAGCAGACTTCTGACTTCTCTGTCTGGAAGCTGAGAAGTTTAGCAAGGCCTATGAGTTTTTTCTTAATTGTAAAAATAAAAGTGCAGAAGTTATATTCCTCATTTTGTGAAATGTCACTGGTTGAAATTTTTTTTAATTGAAAACAGAATAAAGAAAAGAAATCACAGATTTGAAGTTGTGGTAACTATCAGTAAAGGTTTGAGAGGCTTCATAAACTCAACAGTGTTGGCAGTCAAGCCAGAGAGTCTGCAGGTATCGAGGTTTGGCATCTACATGCTGTATTTAAAAGGAGTGAGTCACTGGTATATCCCACATCAAACCTCTGTGCCATGCTGCTCTAGATCAGGTGCATGGAGGAAGGACGAGACAGGCTGACCCACCTGGGGCTGAAAGCCCCAACCCCACTGAGAAATTGGTCCACTGTTCCCATCAGCCAAGCTCCAAGTTGAGAAGGGCCATGGCTATGTTAGATCTCCTCTTCAGGAAATCAGAGACATGGGCGGTCTTGATATATCCTTGTCTCCTGATGTCTGAAGTCCTGAAATCCCATTTTCACTGGCAATTTTCCCCTCTCTGCATCTTTTCTGATTCCTCTTGATTTTGTAGCACCCCCAGCAGCAGCCAGGGCTGAAGAAGGTACTGCTTATGTCACGCCAAAACAGTCTGAGCAGGATCCATTTGCAGAGTACTTTTTAAAGATATGAAAAGGAAAAATGATCTCAAGTGTCAAAAAAAGATATCAGACTCAAATCTTGTTATTAATCTAAACAGACTGGCATTCCAAATGCATCCTTTAGATACGTACTAAGACAAGACCAATATTGCTTTGTTACGTATTTTGTGAAATTACAGGGGATCTTTTCTTCCTGGTTGCAAACAGGTGAGGGGAAAGGCTGTTGCTGAACACAAAACTGTGATCCAATAATGTTTCCTTGGACACATGACACCAAATTCTGACTGCTTTTTACAGGACCATGTATAACAGTTTTTAAGTAGAATAAGTGAATTTTAGTTTAAATAAACCTTCACCACTAAACTGCATGAAATGTGCTGCATTTCATTACAAACCTGTCACTCAGCTCAGGGTCTCTGAGGTGAAAGTGAACTATCCTAGAGCACTGGGAACCACCTATTAGTATTTTCTCACCAGAATATGCACATATTCTCTAATTAAGTAAATCTGCTGAGCTGGAGCTGCTGGAATAAGTCACCACCTTTAACACTAAGACCAGAATCATTTAAACCTTTACAAAGAGCTGGAGTAACCTCAAGGCATCTGGACTGAAGTTGAACAGGAAAAATATGAAGTATTGCTGCTAAAATGAAGAAAGCAAGATCCGATTTGTTGCACATTTTTTTGATTTGGGTTGGGTTGAGTTTCTTCAGCCCACTACATATTTACTCAATCAGAGTCTAGAGTACAGAACTACAGTCCTTGAGGGACAGATAATTCATCTTCTGAAGCACTCTTTTCTGTCATGTATTCATATTGCTATAAAAACTAGAAACTATCAAATTTCAGTGATTTAAGCTATTCTTTATGAAACATAAGTAAAACAGAAGTCATTTCCAGGAGTTTTTACAGCCAAACTAGGGAGTACCCTTGCAGTTCCATTTAAGGAGAAGAAAACCAGCAGGCAGTTATTTTTATTTTCCTGTTAGCCCAAGAGACCAGCCAGCATTCGGGAACCCGCAGATTTATTTTGCCAAAGGAAAAACTTATTCTGGAGTTTTAGTTCACCCTTGACAGGATATTGCCTCTGCACAAAGTTCTGTCATCAGTGATCTGAAGTTAGAAGAGAGACAGAATCCTAAGTATTTCTGCAAAGAGGTTAAAATATTGTTTAATGAGGTCTATGGTGTACATCCATGCAATCAGACGCAGTTTGCAAATTCATACTGTTGAAATTTTGTTAGCAAGCAAAACATTTGTGCTGGAATAATAGAAGGGTCATCAACTATTGTTTCTAAAAGTCAGTTGGGATAATATTTTCTTCTTAAGAGCCCTAAGGATTAGCATTTGATTCTTCTTACAGTTTTAAGGTGACTTCAGTTTTAACTCTGTAGACTTCATCTTGGCTGGAAATTGGTTTGCATTATTCCTGTCAGTTCAGCAATGTTAATTTCCTCTAGCTAAAACCGGCTCCTGTACTGAAAATGTGTTGTTTACAAGATGATGTTTTACAGACTTGTATGTTAAAGGTTACTTGTGCTAATTGTTTCCTCTAATTGGACGACTTTGTTACTATGTCAACACTGATACAATGTTTTGCTGAGAACTCATGCAAATATTTTCTTTAGTAAATTTGTGTCTCACTCAAAGTCCTTTCAACTAATGGGTGCTTGCAAACAAAAGCATCCTTAATCTAGCCTTTCTTCGCATTTTTCTCCCTAAGTCTCCTAACAAAATTAATACCCCTTGAGTCCTGGGGTTCGCCTGAAGAACTCTCCTCTTTACTTTCGAATAATTCCAGAGACTCAGAGATTCTGAAGCTACACACAAAATTCCCACTGTTTCACACCTTTTCTCTACCTCCACTTCTCATTTTAATGAGTGCTTCAGTCTCAGTTATGCATACTCATGCCTGGAACAGAAAAATCCATGTACATCCCAAAAAACCACACAACAGAACAGCACAAAACTAGAAACTATGTATCCACATGTAGTATTCATTACAAGCTTTATCTTTGATTTCCTTGAATATTCATGCATGTGGATCCTTTGAGCAATGACATATTCATGGACTGCAAAAAGATCTTACCATTACTCATGTAAATCTGGATAAATGTTCCTACATAGAGAAGATGAATGATCATTTCCAACACCCCCTACTCCTTGTTTTTGCTCAATTTCTGCCACCTTATCAGGGAGCAGAAAGTATATCATGAGACTTTGACGATAAGTCACGCAGAAAGCAATGGGCCGCAGTCAGGTTCAAAGCAAAAAGAGGAAAAGCAACTGAGGCTGAAATGTTTTTGTACCAAGGATTTATTGTCTCAGGTTCCTGCATACTTTGCTTCTCTTTCTTTTCACAAGAACAGTACTCTTTGACCACACAGGACAAGCTGGGGGCATGAAGCTAAACATACTCATAATGGTTTGCACGATGGTTGAAAAGATACCAGTTTATGAACAGATGTTTAAAAGCAGAAGTATGTGAAAGACTGCCCAAGATCACATGGCAACTTACTGCCAGAGCTGACAGAAATTCTAATAATTCTAGTATCCAGATTTAGTAATCCCAAATTACATGCTTTGTGCAAGATGACCTTCAGGATGCAAGGGAACTGCCCTGGAGTAGGAAGGAGTGTCTTCTCATGAATACATTATGAATTAAAAGACAGGAATAAATAGTCAATTTAAGTAGGGAAGTCACTACCAGAATTCCCCAGGCATATGTGCTGATTAATATACTGATAATAAGTTCAAAAAAAAAAGAAAAATAAGGTGGCATAGTTTGCTGATAATTCTAAAGTGTTTTGTGCAATGAAAACAAAGGCTGACTGAGATACACTGCAAAAGGAACCCACAGTACTGAACAACAACAATAACAAGACAAAAAAAAAAAAAACAACCAAGAAAACAAAAAAAGCAAAGAAAAAAAATAATAAAAAAAAAGAGCCACCCACAAAGTCTTTGAAATCTGTAAAAACAACAGGCTTTTTGTGCTCTCAGTACAACCTGTCCATTTTGAGGTTTTATACCAAGTTTTGGAAAGGACTGTTAGAAAAAAATGGAACACTGACTGGTGTCATTTTGGATAGTTGGAGTAATTCTGGAGAGAAGTTGAAAAAAGGTGGTGTAATCCTGGTAATAGTCAGTTTTCCTGGTTTCTGAGTGTGCTGGTCCATCGGCTGGATCCCTGTAGACTTAACCACAGCTGTGTGCTTCACAGTTTGTATGAAATAAGATGCACTGTCAAGGCCTTACTGTGAAAAATTACTATTTACCTGTTGTCATGGAATTTTGTCATTTTTCTGTCCCTAAAGATGAAGGTCTGTGGCTGTGTGTCCGCTTCTTGTGATCTCAGCTGTGTAATGAAGTTCAGAAATGACTCACCAATTAAAATGCATTTCTCCAGTTACTAAGTATAACATAAAAATTATCATCCTACAAAAGATCATAACTTAAAAGTGTGGTTTCAGAGCTTGGATGCTCAACAAGAAATGCACCTGCAGAGCTTGCTGCATTGGGAATACTCACTAAGATCAGCTGTTATCTTCAGACGGTTGTTCTATCCATAGATTATCCAAAGGTTAAAGCTTCGGGATGAATCAAAGAATCATGTTGCCACCCTTCTTTTGGCAAGCCAGTAAAGCAGAAAACTTTTTGTTTTGGTTTGGTTTGGTTTGGTTTGGTGTTTTTTTTGTGTTTGGGTTGGGGTTTTGGGGTTTTTTTTTTGGTTTTTTTTTTGTATTTTTGTTTTTATGTAAGGCTTTATTTTTTAAGTGTTGGTTTCCTAAGATATTTTGCAGTTAATAATCTCCAGTGTCAATTTTTTCAACTAAAAAACCTTTGTATAAGACTTGGACGTGTTGTAATTGCCTCAGGAAAATGTGAGCGGTGGATGGATGTAGAATTTGATCCATCTGACTTGCTTGCGTATGTGTTATGTTTTATACACAATTTGAACACCTATTCCTTATAGTGAGGCATCAAATGATATTGAATCCTGAATGACATCCAGCATATGCTCCCACAGACATGCAGATGTAAAGAAGCACTCTAGTCTCTGCATATTGTGAATACCCATCCTTCTTTTCTGAATTTCTTGCATTTTCAGACATTTTCTGATACTTATATCACATCCAAATAGCTTATTTGTATCAAAAGAGTTTGTAAAGTGCCTGTTGCTAGGGTAACTGTGCCCTTTTCAGATAGAGGCTCTCTGCTTCTTTGGTTCTTCTTAAGCAGCTTAAAAATGAGTTGCATCCCCAATACACAAAGGCAGTTGCATGGAATTGTTGTGATTTTAGCCAAATTTACCAAAACCAGATGACAGATGGCCATTTCCTCCCCCAAAAAAAGAAAGGAGAGGAAGAGATAAGAGAGATTTAGGAGTTTAAACGAACTAAACTACTTTAATCAGGTATTAATACTAAAATTAATGTAAGAAGAAAATAATGAAATAGATACAGTATACACAAAACCATATCAAGCTCCCAGGATGATGATCACGTCACCAGCAGGCATCAAGAAAAGTCCCAGATGGGACTCGGTGATCAACAGCAGCTAGATTCCAGTTCTGGAATCAGGAATGCTCAGATCAGGGTCAAAGGCAGGCGAACAGGCAGGATCCTTTTTGGACGTTGGCCATCAAAGAACGAGAGCTGACCCTTTGATCCCTCAGCTTTTATACCAAGCATGATGCGGATGGGATGGAATATCCCAGTTGGTCAGTTTTGGGTCGCCTGTTCCTCCCCACAGCTGTGACCCCTCTACATTTTTCCACTTCCGGCCCTCCAGTGGGGCAAATAATAAAATTACCTGACTTCAGTTGTTATAGCAATAAGAATAAGCAAGGACCTCTCTGCACACCATTCCTTGGTATAATCAGGTCTTATCACTGTGAGAGTGAACAGTTTTCTGAACAATGTGCTGTTAATTTCAGAGTTTAGTTAGTTAGAAGAGGCCCAGCTACAAAAGCAAAATTCTAAAACAGAAAATTGGTTTGTTTTACCTCAAACCAGGACAAGAATCATAAGCTTAGTATGTTGTTGAGTTTGTATACCTTGATTGTAACATGCATTGAAGTACTTATCCAGTTGAATATATTGGAACCAGACTCATTTTTAAAGTTCCTTTTAGACATATGGGGCTGCAGGACATTAGTTATTCACTCAATATTGCTTTTACACTCATTCTGTATTTTACATTGTCGGGTTCCATGTGCTTTGATGCTGCTTCATCCACAGTTGTATAACCCTTCCTTTGTTAAATGGCCAGTATTCTAACAAAAGTTAGACATACCACACCCCCTCAAACTCATGTGTAGTGTTAGGCCTTGTAGAGGTTTTTTAAGGCTTCCTACTACCTTTATGAGCTGATTCCACCAAAAAAGATTATAGTGAATTAAAGGGTTTTCTTTCCTTAATGGGTCTAGCAATGGCATGAAATGCAAAGGAATATAATTTCGTACAATCTGCTCTGCACCATAACATAGGTCCTGGTACAGCCTCCCTGTCTGTGGATCCATAATCTGAGCTAGAATGCACATCAGAGTCTTTTCCAACAGCTCCTTTTAGTGTTGTGGAAGCAGGCAGGTGGAAAGGCACCTCTGGAGAGAATCTAGTCTAACCTAGACGTGCATTCACAGGTGGATAAGATTGCTCAAGCAAGGTCTGAATACCTCCAAGAGTGGAGTCTCCAAAATCTCTCTGGCTCCTCTCCTCCTGTTTGACCACCCTCATAGCTGAAAGGTTTTTTCTTACATCCAATCAGTTTCCCATGTTCTGATTTCATTGCCTCTTGTCCTGTCACTGTGAGAGGACCCTGGCTCTATCGCCTCTGCACTCTCCCATGAAGTACTTGGGGACAGCACATGGACTCAGCTATCTTCTTCTTTTGCTGCAGTGACTCGTAAGTGCTTTTTCCCCAGTGATGCCTCTAAGTCTCATCTCCTGGAGAAGCAGACATGTCTTCTGAGATCTCAAAGGGTTTACAGAGAAGGACAGGCCATCAGCTGGATAACTGCAGTGCAAGGAAGTCCCCAGAGCCATGTGACTTTTATGTCTAACCTGTAGAATTTGCAACTTTGATCAAATTGAGGTGGTACATTGTCCTGCCTCTGCTGCCAGCTTGACTACTTGGTCAGAGAAATTGAAATATAAAGTTTAGGACAGCTGGTGTCATCAAAGTCAGATTTTAGCTTTTCTGTTGTTTGTTTTTTTTTTTAAAAAAAATTTTAAAACTATATTAAGTGAAAGTGGATTCCTATTGCCTTTCTCTACCTTGCTCAGTGTATGTATGATCCATAACAGCAGCTCTGTGACCATTGCTTGATCCTTTTTAGTCCAAACATAGCACCAAAGTTACGGACATGCTAGATTCCTCTAAATGAAAATGTGAGGTGGTCTACAAATCCCTTTCTTTAAAGTATATTTTTAAGACAGTAAAAGCACAAGTTTAGTCAATAGAAGATTTAGTTTACAAGGGACTTGGACTGGAGGAGTGTGCTCTACACACTTAGCTTGATAACCAGTGAGAAATCTTTTGGCATGACAAGCCTACAAGAGTCCTCCCAGAAGAACAGCAGATCTTCAGGCTGGTACACTGTGAGAATAAGTGCTGTCTCATGGATAACCACACACAGTACAGTTTCTGCCTCACAAGAGCTATCAAGGGACAAGTAAGAAATCATCAAATGGTATATGCACTGGTACTAAAGCTCCTATGGAAACAATATTTGATGGACAGAGTTAACATGACATGATGTACATTTGCAAATATTTTCCACTGGAATCACTGTGTGGTTTATAGAAAAGTTCTACCTTCATTTTCATGTAAGTTTTACTGAACTGAAATCCACTGTAGGCTTCCAAAGTAACAATACATTAGGAAATAAAGATTATATACAACAAATCCTCAGAGATGTGTAACTATGTAAGGGCAGTCACAATCAAAACAAAACAAAAACTTTGTTTTGAGCTTGTAGATTTTTTCATTGCCATCTTTGCAGCTCTTTTGGGAATGTTAAAGCCAGGATGATAAATATGGCATAGAAATATACGTGCAGAAATATCCCATTTAGGGGATGGAAACATGGAATTCCCATGAAGAATGGACAGGATCTGAGTGCTGTTGCTCATGTTGGTTCAGAGCACTGGTGTGGGGAGTCGTAAACTGTAACTGGGGAAAGTTTTAGCAGCACAAAGACAAAGTACCTCCCAGTTTTTTGTGGTAATATACCTAGAAATGCTACTCTGAATGCCCATGTGACTGCAGCATGGATAAACGCTCTCTGTACATTACTGTTTAACATGAATAATTGCAGTAGAATTATTTTTTTTATTTTTATCAGCTATTAGTACCTGTTCTCTCAGAAACCAGTGAATAGTGACTGCTGGTATTTCAGGTAGTTTCTCATGTTATTTTGTTGCCAAGGTAAAAAGGGCAGATTGAAACATAAAGCAAGAGTTGTTAGGGTTTTCCTCCTCCTTTTCTTCAAAGCAAAATATACCAATGAGCAGCAGTGTTTCTCTCCCCACATCTAAGTTTAATGATGCTTTGATTTGTCTGACTTGCTTGAAATCATAACATTTTTCTTCCAGGAAGTTTGCTTAGGGCTGTAGGTTGAGCAGCCCTCCTGGAAGATCTGTGATGTTTACTCTTCCTCCCTGTTGAATGTCTCTGGCAAGGTAGTATAAACAAACAATGTAGGCAATATCATAATCAGCATCAAATAAATAACCCTTGTTACCTTCCTTCTGGTTGCAAAGAGGCTCAACGAGCTTTTGGCTCCTCAGGCTGCTCTGCTCACTCACGTTTATACACCTACACTGTCCTGGGTTGAGAGGCCCAGGACTAACTTTTCTTTTAATGCTGGGAAAATTGCCCTTTTAGAAGACTACTGTCTGAATTCATGAAAATATTTACTTTATGGCCAGCCAGGCTCTGTGAGCTTCAAGTCTCAGTGTTTTCGAGCCTTGCCGGGTGCAGGGACGAGGAGGAACAAGGCCTAGATATTTGACCCAAGCTGGCCAACAGGATTATTTCGTATCATGAACATCACATTCAATACAAATTAGAAATGTTTGCTCCGTAGCTGGTTCTCCCTTGATGGTGGTGACCCAGACAACTCCTTTCCCTGGAGCTGGACCCCTGACGCCTCCCTTTCCTCCCGAAGTCATTGCACATTTGCCGTGTCCCACATTTGCTGTCCACTGCTGGAAGTGCACAGCTTCCCCCTGATAGAATTGGCTGAGTATAATTCTTGTACATCTTATATCAGTGTCAAGATTAATACTGGTTCTTTAGTATTATTGTTAGCTATTTAATCTTATTCTATTGAATCCATTTACATTTCAACCCTCATGTTTTTTTGCATTCCCCGATTCCCCTTTCCTGGGTGGGGAGGGGTCACTGGGTGATAGAAGAATTGTCTGCATGACAACAAATTGTTGTGGGTTTTCTCAATCCATAACACACACACAGAGAAACACACAAAGGACTGAAGAGATTTGAAGCACTGTTACAATGATAACAACCTCTAACATGCATCTCATGGCTCTCAACACCACCTAATTTCAGTGGTGGGTATGGCCACATTAGAGGATGTTGAAACTATACAAATGGACAAATAGCTTCAGATTTTATTAGTAAGATTATTTGAAGGAATGTGTCCATTAAGATCTGTCTTTCATTTCACACAGAAAACACCTAGACAAGCCTTCAAGAGGAAGCTTTGTGGGGAGGTTTCTCAAAGTCAATGAGGGCAGGTTTGATTTTGGTGCCTCCTGCTTACAAGGAGTGCCAAATTTGCTACCAACAGATATAATTCAATGAACCAAGACGGAGAGAGAATTTGGTCCTGGAAGTCCAGCCTTGACTCATATATCATACAATTATATATTTCAGAAGCTTTCCAGAAGTCTATGGAGCGACTATGAAAGTTCATACAGCATGCGAAATGTCAGCTATAACCAAGGCAAGAAGCACCTCCTAAAATGAAAGAAAATTCACTTGAAGAAAAAAAAAGAGCATAACCATCCTCTTTCCCTAGTGTCAAGAAAAGCAGAAATGGTGTTTAGATAGTACAGGGTAAGAGTCACACCAGGCTTGGCAGCTGCTGCCCCATAAGCAGAGCTGAAGAAAGGCAGCACTGGAAATTAAGATACCTTCTTATAATAATTAATACTATTTCATATTCAATATAATACTTAATATCATAAAATAATAATAATTAAGATAAAATAAGAGAACAAAAGAAAGCATTTCCTAGTCTTGTTTTTTCCAAGTGCTTGTTCCTATAATGAGGAAGGTGAAGGAAGCTCTTTATACAGCTACTGCCCCACCTGGTACCTCCCATATTTTGTTTCAGATGAGTGCCGAGCCTGCCTGGGTGGCTGCTCCATTCCTCTTTTGTTCCACTGGCTGTTGATGGGAAGAAAAAATGCTGTATCTAGTTTGTGTTCTGCTCACCTCTGAACCTGAAGCCTACAGCGCAGTGTTACTGTGATTAAACAGCCCCTCCTCATCCAGTACCACAGACTCACTATTGATTTTTCAGGAGCAGGATCCGGGCTTTCCTTCCCTGCATCCCTCAGGTGGCATGCTGAGGGCTCACCACCATGCGGCAGCAAGCTGTGTTTGTCAAGGGGGGATCAGCCTTCCAGGTCTTTCTCCATTACCTGCCATGGTGGCAGTGGGCCTGCACACACTAATGGGGTGAGCAGTAGGGAAAGAAACAGCCCCCAGCACCTGATCTTGGAGATCTTGCTGGCTTTGTTCTGTACAGCAAACTGAGCAGATGATCTCTTCTTTAGCTCACACACAACCTGGTCTCCTCCTTTTAGTGCTACTGGCAAGACCCACACCCTATCCCAAGTTGACTCCCCCTCCCCCCCACACTAGTTTCTTTATTTTCTGCTTATGTGGCTTTCTTAACCCTCTTGGTTCTCTAAAACATGGGCATTGGCTGTATTTCCTTCCCTGCTGCTTGTCCCCTACATCATTTCCTCTCTGGTTTCCTTGGCAGCTACTTATCATCCCCTTCTGCTACTGATTTGAAGGCTTCCACAGAAGGCCGTGAGGATCCCCCTGAAGAGCCAGGCTGTCTCTCAAAGTTGTCTCAGTGGCTGATGTCAGACTCAGGGTGTCCATGTTATGACAGGTGACAGTGGTGGGTGCTCCTGGGCTGTACCTCTTGGACAGCTGGGCTCCATGCCCAGCACCCTCCTGGGGCTGCACGCTGCCAGGCATGCCTGTACAGGTGCTTCACCAGCGATTTATGGGATGATGATGCTCAACAAAGTATTTAGACATGGGACTAACATTTCTTTCAGACTATAACAGTACTTAATGCCAGTTCCCATGTCCTTATTGTTTCTTGCTTCTTTGCTTCCTTGTTTTATTCCACTCTCATTTTTCTTCCTGTCCTTGGGAACAAGATGAACCCACCTAAACTCTGTGTGTGAGGTAAGAAGCTGCAGTGTGAAGCATCCCTTCTGTGTTTTGTCATATGTTTTGAACTTGTCATTGATGGTTTTTTTTTCTCAGTAAAGCCATTTATTTTCCTACGTTAACAGCAAATAACAGAAAATGCTGTTTATATAGAGGTGTCCCTGCACATGGCAGGGGGGCTGAAACTTGATGATCTTTAAGGTCCCTTCCAACTCTAACCATTCTATGATTCTATGATTCTATATCCCTCATGACCTTGTACATACGTACACTCTACGTATGCAGGAAGCAGCATCGAGAGGCAGAGTCTACGGTTACCTGTTACAGCTCTGGTGGTATCTAGGGAGAGTTGATTTAGCCTGTGGTGCTAACATAAATTTTTCTGATAATAACTCATTACTAGCACATGACAACCAAGCCTGGCAGATCACCTGGTAGATAAAACCAAAAGATAGCAAGAGACAATGATCAACTCCACTGAACTCTTAAATCTACATACACTATAAAACTACTGTAACGGCTGTTAGGGAATACAGTGTCGTTCATTCATTTCATGGACTGAGCTCTGGGTCATACAGACCTTTCTGTCCAATTTAAAATGTTTTACTGCCTTGTACCTATCTTCTCTGTTGATAGGTTAAGAGGAAGCTACATCTGAGCCACCACCACCCCACTGTGCTACTGATCACTTTGGGGAAGAAAAAAGGTAGAGCACTATGATCAGCTAAACCTCCACAGGAGGCGATACTATGCTGAAGTCAACTCAGCAGGTATTTTTTTTGTCCACTGTTTTCACTGTCTTAAGCTTTGCAACCAAATGGGTAACAACCCCCTGTGCCTGTTACAGCTTCAGCTATGTCACATCAGGGGGAAATACGACAGACCTTGTCCTTCCCTGCTGTGTCCTGCCATGCTGAGAGCAACCAGAGCAGAGACAGCAGGTCTCCGGCTTAATGCACACCACTGTGAACCTGTCTTTGACAATATAGCCTATGGTTCTCCCTGTTAAGACAGTTATGAAAAATGTTCACAAAATGTAACAGACCTTCAGAGCTAAGGGCAACAGGGAAAACTACAGGGAAGGCTGTGTTTTGTACCATGCACAGCCACAGCGGCATTTATGGAGGAAGAAGGATGAGAGGAGGGAGCAGAGGGAAAGGTCTATGTATGCTAAAAACCTGTCTTTCAAATCATTAACAAAAGCATGTTCTTAGAGTCTGGCAAAATAATGCATCAGCTCTTGATTATTAATTCCATAATTATGCACACAAATACATCTAATACATCTAAAAAGTGTGGTCTTGCATATCTCCTAATGAAGATATTTACTTTGCTTAAAGGATATTAATATGCCTGTGGTGTTGTACAGTGAATTAAAGCTAATTTCAGCCATTAGCTACATACTCACTACTCATTCACAATACAATTAAAACAGAAATTAATGAAGCTCAAAAGGAGCAAACTTACCATTTTTTGCACCTCTGCATTCTAAGCAATAAAAGAATGAAATAAAACAAAATCAAATCCCCAGGAAGGAAACAACATTTGTTCAGCTTTATCTCCCAGGATTACTGCTTGAGTAGCTTTCATTTGATTCAGACCTTATATGTATTTAATATATCTAATTAATAACATAAGTGATTTTTTTCCTCTGACTGTCTGTTATCACTGCGGTTTTTTTAATCAGTTGTTTCACATGGATAAGTCACCACAATTTCCTTAAGACTGCACGTCTCATTATATTTATAAAATCTACACTTATAAAAGCAAATGAGCAGTTCTCAGTACAGCAGAAATAAAGTAGCTGGCTCTTTGCAGAAATGCATCTTTTATTTACATTTTCTGGTGTCTAGAAAGATACACATTCTGATCCAAGTTTCTCCCCAACGTTATGGTACGTACTATGGGTGCCCTTCTGCACAGGTTTTCTGATATCCTTGTTCAAAATTATTCCATTTGAGATGCATCCGGCAGCTCATATGTCCTTTGTATACCTCATTTTTAGAGATCCCTTCACTCAGCTACAACAGTATCTCTGTACCCTTCCAGCAATGCCCTTGGCATTACCCAGTGTCATATACAAGAGTTCATAGTATAAACCTGTTTTCCGCTGTCTTTGCGTAACAGAGCATGCAACATGAAGCCCAGGTTGTGAAAGAGCCTGTTGATTTCATATGCTTGCACTAACAGCTTTTGATCTGTTCTATCTTGTAGCTGAACAACCAGCCATCCACAACTAACCATCTCAGGTGACTACAAGAAATCTTCTCAGAGGGTTGTTTACCACGCCCTAGTAAAAACACCACCGGGATCACAAACTCCCATCTTCCACTTGGATCTCTTCTGCAGTGTTTACAGTGATCGACAGAAAATAGCTGAAGACACATGGTTAGTCAAACACCAGATGCTTACAATTTTTTTTGGCATAACTCTTTTTCACTGCTAGTCGGGAAGAAGTTACCAAGCTTCACATCAGTTAGGAATCTGGCCCCATAAACCTCAAACCAGTCTGATGATCTTCTCCATACTGTGCTTCATCTGGACCCAGCCTGCTGCCACCACCAGCTGAGAATTGCTCTCTCAGATGCTCTTTTCTAGTGCCTCTGTCTAGGATTTTATTGAGCTATTTATTGAGCAAGGGATAAAGTGCTTATCTGTCAATTGCTTTGCAAAACCAGATGAGCCAACCTCCTTCCCAACTACCAGATTAGCATTTTGTACCCACTGAGCATCTCATTATGCATGTATCAAGCTGCCTTTTGGTAACCAAGGTACTCAGGTTAGATGAGTAGTTTTCACAGCAAGGAAGAATTTGCATTAAACATTATCAAAATACAGTATCTTTATGAGTAATTTAATATCCTTGTGTTTCATTCCTTCTGAGCATAAGGAATTGGCAGTGTGTTGAATCATGATAAGTCTTTATACTACAAACAAAGTTAAACGGATGTCCTGAAATTCTTTCTGATCATTCATTACTTTATCCTCTAGAATAATAGGCAAGGAACTATATGACAAAATTCTATGCAGAGTCATGGTAGAACTAACATTTATTTTCCTGAGTTGAAGTTCTCTAGAAACACAAAGCAGATGATAGAAAATTGAGATTACATAGAAGCTAGGAAATTCTGACCTTGAAGTAAAACTGTGGGATCTGTGAGATCTAAAATTCATAACCACCAAACACAAGATTTCTGCTTTGATCTTTCAGATCTATTTCCATTTCTTAGTTACAAATATTGGATTACTTTTATAGGCTGAGAGGGGGAAATAACTTTACTTAGTATCTGTGAGCTTGTGATACCCAGCTCAGCATTCAGTACCCCCACGTGGGGAACTTAAAGTACTGCTCCTATTGATTTCCTTTCCTCCTTTCCTCACCATTTCCATGCATAAGATTCATAAAGAAAACAGATAAAAATCATAAAAGAGAGCAGAGTTTTACACATTATTTACAAACTGTGCATAAATGTTCCTCGGGATTCAGCTGTCAAAGGTACTGGGTGTCTGTCTTTAGGTGACTGTGTTCAGGACAAGAAGGTTGGTGACACATCCAGAAATTCTGAACTCGCTCGCTGTTCATGAGGAATCTCCAGTGCTTGACTAACTTTGGATAATGCTAACCCAATTTCCTATATAGTCTCTGCACTCAAGTATAATTTTAGGAAAGTGATTCACCCTTTTCGCTTCAGCATTTGCCATAATGATTTGAAACATTTACCTGATCAGGTATAGCAATAATTAGCTGGCAGCCAAGCCATGATTTCTGACTTGGTGCTTCTACCCATACCACATTGCTTGCACCCCCAGGCCAGCTACATATCTGCTATACATCATAAAGCAACTAGGACTGACCCAATAAATCATTGCGTTGATGTGAATTTGGAATAAATCATTCCAAGAAGAATTGATATTCTCTCCTTGTTTGGCAGTGGTTTGGGACTCAATAAATCCTTTGTCCTAAGCCTAGATGGTCCTGTTGAATTCTACTGTGTGCTGAGTTTGCATGCCTAGCCTCCTTGTTTCTCTCCCCAGGAAGATGTCATGATGACCTATCACTTGCATAACCTCCCAAAGATAAAATACTTCATCAGGCATTTGCCACACCCTTGCACATTATCGCTGCTATGAGAAGTGCCAATGGATCTTGAGCTCAGGCAGAATGTAGAGACAGGAATGGCATGCTGGGGTGAAATCCTTTGAGCTTCTCTCCAAATAGGGAGCTTTGGTGGGATGCCTAGAAATACTTTGAGAAAACTGTGCTGGCAAACACAGAGAAAAATAGAGGAGAGACAGATAAACACATAGATACTTAATCCTTGGTTGTTTGTTTCAGTCCCTTTTGTGATGTGGCTAACACAAATCTTCCAGACTGTTCTATCCTTCTCTTTCAATTATTCAGATTTGCAGCCTCTTATTTTTCTTCATTGATGTTCTCTCAGTCACCACCTCATCACTAAGTTTCTCCCTCAAATCCTTTGGTGTTTTTTTTTATACCAAAAGTCTTTGTGATGCACTGCTGAAAGCACAAAATAAAAAAGGTCTCTTTAATTTTTTTTTTTTCTCTGTTTGCTTCAAAACTGACAAGTTTTTTCTTCTTTGTTTTTCCTTCTGGGACTTTTTGTTGTGAAATACATGTGTCTAGTTTCTGTTTTGTCTTTTCTACCCCTATTCTTGAATGTGCAAGTTCAAATTTAAAATCACCCTGTAGCTGTTCATTGTTAAGTTGTATGAGTAGGGGCAGATACCACTGGTTTTCCTGCTCTGTATCCCGATCCTCAGTTCTGAGCAAATATACAGCAAGGAAAATGGAACTTAAATTTACAAGCAGAAAAGGTATTGTTTAAAACATAATAATGAGATATCTGTTTCTGTCTTGAAAAGATAATCCAACTACTAGATGCATATACAGAGTTTACCAATTTCTGAGAGAACTATTAGAATAAGAAAAGCATCTGCTTATCTATATAACAATTGGTTCTGTAAAGTTTAAATTTCCTTGATGGCTGCTAATCTCATTCCAATTGTAATAAATGAGACCTCAAAGAGCACGAAATTGCAAAATTAGAGTGCTTTGTCTACAATATTTGTCATGTGTGCATTTTAGACAACAAGTCATGCCTTGTTCTTAGTGTGGCTCATTATCATCCAATTAATCCCTTCAAAAAATTGTTCCAGACTGAAAATGTTATTCTTGCATAAAGTTGCTTGTCTTCAGCAGCTGTACGAAATGTTTGTTGAAATGTAGTATTAGACAGTGCTTCCAATGTAAAAACAGTAAATCTGAAATTAATAAGCAGTTTTCACGCTCTCTTTGTACATCATTAAAGTATTAAAGAGAACAATCATCTGTACATAAAATACTTAGAATCATATCTTACTTGCAGAAATATCCCTTAATTTTAGTGGTCAATATCATTTTGTAGTTCTCAGTCAACTGAATGCTAAGGCTGAGGGGTCAGACATGATTTAGTATTGCCAGAGCCCTTTTTACCAACATCCAGTATGCTGAGCCTACATAGCTAACAGCTCTTCTAAGTACACCTGACAAATATGAGTATATTAATTAAATTATAGGCATCTTTTTTAGTCTAGAATAGAACGAAATGACCATTGGAGCAGCATTTATTTCCATGGAAAGCCCAACTGAGCACATTTATAGAAATACTATCAATCAGCTTTTGTTTTTTGGTGAGAAATTATGATTTATACAGTCCTCAATATATTAAAGATACCAACAGGAAATATGTTCTGCTACATTTTAAGGTATATTCCTTTATATAATTTATGTCCCAGGGCAAGTATTCACATTTTTTTTCCCTTTTCACTGCGATAAAAGGACTGTTTCTTTGTTTCTAGTGGTTGTTATCAGGAATCACAATATTATTTTGATGTCTATTGTCTCTTTCTTTGCAGATAAGAAACACTTTCTAAAATGAGAAAGAAGGCAGGCTAAGGTCCTTAGGTTGCTCAAATCAACACAGCTCTATTAAAATTAAACAAAGGATGATCTCTCTGTTTCAAATTTGCTCCCAGAGCTGAGTGGCAAGTGTTCAAGCAAGTGTCATAAGTCCCTTTGATTGTTTTGGTCACTGCTTTCTTAGACAGCAAGTCTTTTAATGACCATACTCAGATAGGTGTTTTGGGCTGGGAAAGGCAGGATAATAACTGTGATCTACAAAAAACCTATTATCCTTGATTATAAACTTCATTTGTAACTTGGGTTCAATGCCACTGGGTATACAGCTTTGCAAAAAAAGTCTGACAAACGCTAATCCCTTAAAGAAGGGATTTAATCTACCATACAAGGATTCTTTCTTCTGCTACTTTTCACTTGCCCTGGTTTATATCTGCACCACTGAAATGTTGGTGTCCAACTCGCATCACTGTGGCAGAGCAGAGACCTCAGTGGAGGCCCTGTGGTCCTTGTCAGAGCCTCACACAAACTTCCCATTTTGGATGCTTTCCAGCTCACTGGAAAAGGGGCTGAACTTCTCAAGACTGAAATTCCCTGCAGAGGGAACCTCAGTTTTTAGAGTACATGCTCATCATTTGCCAAAGTTGGCAGACTTTAGACGTTTCGCCTTGCTTTGAACAGCAAGGCATGAATGTTATGACTTGACTTTTCACCAGAAAACAGGGACTTTTTCCAGTTACTGCCAACAGTAGTTTTGTCATTCCCAGCCTTCACCTCAGGATCTTCCAAATCCCTAAGTCTCTGTGTCCACCTTTCTTCTTCAGGAAGGCACAAAGCAAATCAACCCAGGGGAAATGAACACAAGGCCTAGGGACTACAGCCTTGGAATCAGAGGGCACCCAACCCATCCTACTACTCTCAGGCAGAATCAAACACATCTGTGACAGGTGGCTTTTTACTTATCATTAATATTGAAGCCTCTAACTTTCTCACACAGTCTGTTCCAAAGCCTCTTTACTAGTAAATTATGCAATCTTTACTAGTAAAAGGTTTTTCCAACCTGAATCTTCCCTGTTGCTGTTTCAGATAAATATCTCCAACACAGGTGTGGAAAATAGACCATTAATCTTTATTTTGCAGGCTTGGTCTTCTCTTATGATAGGACGATGACCTAGATTTTTTTTGTTATTTTCTCATTGGTCTTGCTGTCATGGATCTTTCCTCTGTCTCTTCTCTGAGTTGTATATGCATTTCAGAAGGTGCCTCCCAAAACTGGGCACATCCCAGTGAGAGATGCGTTCATATATCACATTGGATATACTCCTGCTGGTATGCTCCAGATGAAAGTTTGATTCCTCAGCAGCTTCTTGTCAGCCCGTGGTACTGATGGATGTGTCGCTTAGGATCAGATGAGCTGTTTCTGCAGAAAGGATCTCCTGCCAGTTGTTCCACACTGAATTTGCTTGCCTGATTACTCCTGCTAATGTGTACCACTTTGTGTTTTCCCCTACTGAATTGCACTCCTCCTTTCTTTGATCACTTTTCTGTTATGATCTTGACTAAGCTGATAGCATCTTAAGTCCAAGTGAATGCAGATAACTCAGTAGATAAATCTACTTTGTGAAGACAGGAAAAAAGTCTTCATCACCCATTGTTTTGTGTGATCTCTACATTTATTCTGGAAAAGCTCCCTCTGCTTTATCAGGTTCTTGAAACAGTTTGTCTCTACCTGAGTTGATACTGAAGAAAAGAGCAGATCTCTCTAAACTCTGCCAGGCTCCTACACCGCATAATCCCAGACCTGTCTCAACAGACTGTAGTTACCAGTGACCTTGTTGACAGGCAACAGATAAACTGAATTTCCCGTGCAAGCCAACTGATTGCTTAAATCCATTTTTCTTACTTTTTGTGACAATTGGGGTTTTAGAACAATTAAGTTTAAAATTCCTTATTACTTGCCTTGAACTAACTGCCAACACCACTCCAGCACAAAGACTGAAAGAAAACAAAGATGATACAAACCCCCTCACCTTTGAATCAGGATTTGCACTCTCGTGCAGATTAAAAGGTCCTAAATCAAGCAGAATTTGTGAAATACACGAAGGAATCCCCAAGTTATCATGAGTACTAAATCACTTAGGCACCCAGGATTTTAGCAGTACTTCAATGGAGATATTCATTGATGACAGACAGCAAGAAATAAGTTAGAAAGAAGGATTTCAGTCTTCGCTAATGAGATGTATCTCACAGAAAAGGTGTTCGGTCCCCTCACAATCTTTACTTATAAGAGGCTTCTCCAGTTTCAGATTTGTCCCACAAACCAAGCACTTTGCTACAGGCTCACTACATTAGCACAAATTCACAACTATGTGGTGCCACAGATGTAGGAGAATAAATTCTACTTGGTGACAGTTACTACAATATTTAGTGTAAATCCAAAGCATATTTGGAGCTGATATTGCCAGTATCTACTAACCAACTTTAAAAGCCAGCCTTTGGATGGTATTGGAGTTATACCACTGGTGATGATTTTTGTTTTCTACAAACTGCAGCCTTGGAATCATTTGTACAGCAGTGCTTGGCACTCCCTCAGAGGTGCACACAGAGTAAAGAATCCAAGTTATTTATGATTTTTTATAAACCCTGAGTTCACAAGGTAATGAAGTATGAAACTGCCATTTTTGCGGAGTTGTTTCTCAGAAGAGAAAAGGCCAGCTGGGAAGTGATATGAGTTAGAGAAACAGAATTAAGAATAATTTATAGCTAGTGAGGTAAAGTGTTTATAGTGATTCATCGCTCCATCGCAGCGTGTGTTTAATGTTATAAAACTGTTTGCTACGGGTGTTTTGTGCCTTTTAATTGTTGTGCTTTAAGAGATGCATTTTTAGTTGAGACAAATGGGGGGAAAAACGGACAAGAATATTGTTGGCTAACCGGTATACAGCACAGGGTGTATGTACACGATGCTTCTCTCATTTCCTTCCACCTCAAAGGCTGTACCAACAAAAGTATAGTACCAAGAGTCAGCACATTTCAGGAGTTTGTTTTCCTACCCATTGTTGTGGACTTGCAAACTGTATTTGTACTCATTTGTTCATGGAATGTCAGTTGATGCCTAGATCAACAGGTGCGTGTATAAAATAGGGTAACAGATATGCAGTAAAAGTTTCACAGTGATCTCTGGTCCATCTGCTCTCAAAATTTCTCTGGCACAGCTGCTGGGCTTGCATGTATTAATGCTGAACTGTTTTTGAAACAAGCCAGTGCGTTTTGATGGTTACATTAACACAACATTAACTCAGAGAAAAAGCTGATCTTTTACTGATTCCTAAATTCAGCATCTAATCTGAATGATCTGAACTGATGATCATGTTAAAAGGATAATTTGAATGTATCATGTAACGTGCATCACATTATGTTTGTGCCAAATCCACAACACCAGATGTTTTATTCCATAGAATGCATATTTACAGTCTTGAAATTTGTCCTACAGTTACTCCAGATTTTACAGAAATATTATAGGTTGAGGAAGTAGTGTATGGAAAGAAAAGGGCAGTGCTCCATAGAGGATGTTAATCAATACTATCAAAATAGTGCCTCCTATAGACATGCTTTGCTGTAGCCATATAGCCACAACTCCACACATTTCTTTCCTAGAATGCAACAATTGGCAAAAGAACATAAAAAGAGTACTACTGGCTGAAAAAGATGGTCTATCCCATCTATGATACAGTGCAGTAGCAGATGCAGAGGAATGAGGCAACCAACAGATAATACACTTCCTGCACATCTTCTAGACTTCCCATATTCACTTCAAAGTCATGTGGGCTCTTAAATATGCTCCAACTTCTCTGCATCCCATGTCCACAGCCATTACTTTTGGTGCTGCAAACACTTATGTACTGTCAGATGTTCCTCAACCCCAACTCAGACCATCCACATTGCCTACAAAAAGCTAGCAGAATACATGGAGACATGAGGAGTAAGCCTTCTTAGTGGGATGGTGTGGCAGAAAGGCATCAGTCACCACTGAAAGAGAAATCAGTTTACTGAGGTGCCAAAAACTTCAGATTCAGCTGAAGTCACTGAAGGTTAAGGGATTTATGCAGTCTGCCCACTAACTCAGTTTCCCGATCTGAACTCTGGTTCAACACCCTGCCCAGTTTGATCCCTGCTGGCTCCCTGATTATTCACACTCCATCTGTGCTAGTTCACTCCTGGGCTCCCTGCAGGCCACGGCTAGGCCATTAGCAACGAATCTGATTCTTTTCCCTCCTGTTTCTTCCTTTGTTAAATAGGAATAATGATATTTGCTTTACTTTGTTAAGTACTTTGGGGTCTACGGATAAAAAACATCTGATCATGATTGAAGTGTGAAGAGGCAAATGGAAAAAAAGACTTGAAAACTTAACCCAATGGCTTCAAACCTCTGAAATTGTTTGAGTCTAATTTCTAGCCCATATTTAGATAGCATTCTCTTTTTGACACCACCTGTTGTTTCAGTTTGTTTAAAATCCTAGTTTTGCAAACATTATATCATGTGCCTATGCTAATCCCTCTCTCTTAACACTAAAATCTGTTTTGAAATCCAAGTTGCTTTTCCCAAGTTGTGTAACATTATTTTTTGAACACACACTGAGCAAACAGCAAACACAATTGCCCTAAATGGAGGAGAAAAAAAAAAAAAAAAAAAAGGATTTTAATGCAGATTTAATTTTCAAACTTTTGACATGAAAGTATAAGGAGAAACAATGACTGACACACTGTGATGCGGAGCTGAAACTTTTACTGAGTCCTGCATAAGGGTCTGCTATTGTGTCTCTCACTGAGTCAATAAGATCACCAGCAAGGGAGGCAGAAAAGCTCTGCATCCATCTCCAGGTACAGCTGTCCTCATTAATACTGCAACTGCATCCGTAGGGCTTTCATCAGTGCATCTCAATGCAGTTATTTCCATCAGTCTTCAGTTTCTCTGTGTTTTTACACAACCTGACTGAACACAAAGGAGTTTATTCAACGAGAGAAGACTCTTCATTGAGGCAATGGTAGTGGATTAGTAACAAAGTGTATGTGTGTGTGTGTGTGTGTGTGCATGTGCACATGTGTATGAATGATCTCATTAAGAAGCAATTTGCGCTCTGACGGTTTTATTGTTGCTGTACTGCAATCCAGGAAAGAGCTGAAAGGGCTCAGGAGTGATGACAGCAATAGCGATAGATATTTTGAACAGAATTGTCTATACAAAGTTAAGAAACACAATTTTTCCTGTTCTTTTTCAAAAGCTGCAATATGTTTCTTTCTGTCACGTCTGAAAAGACTCTTAGAACTCCCTGCAAAGTGGGAGGTAAGTGTAAACTACCATCACTTTCACAAGGACAGGGACCAGGGGGAAGTCAGAATTTTAGAAATCGGTGTATTTTTGTTGCCAGTCAACCTTCCCTTAGTCTGCCAGGCTGGGTCGATATGATTGATACGTGAGACAGCCATCTGAGAGCAGAGAGCGAAAGCATTGTAGAGCAAAAGACTCGTGGGGTTTTACAAACCACTCTCCTTTCACCTCCCACTGCTGTCTCCACCCTCGGTGCATTGTGACTCCTCCTGGAAAGCAATGATGCTGAAGTCTGCCTGGACTGGATGAGCTCAGTCCCATGCAATGCTTTAGTCAGCTGGCAGTGCAGGAGGGCTCTGCTTTTCCTGCTGCTGCCTCCTCCTCCTCCTCCCTCTCTGCAGGGTGGGGAAAGCTCCATCTCCACATGATAAAACAGCTTTTTAACCTCTTCGAATAAGCTGGACTCTTAGAGGGATTAACTTGTCTGGTAATTGAATTTACAAAGACTGAAAGTCCAGGTGATTCTGAGTGAGTGGATGACAGTTCAGGAACGGGACTGTGACTACACAGAGAATGTGCTCTGGGGCTACGGCTCACCCACACTTTGCTCCACTCACCCTTTTGCAGGGGACCATGGACAACATGTGCTGAGACTGAGCGCTGGGCAGAAGCAACAGTGGGCTGGTGAAGATGGAGAATGGCACAGGGGATGAGCAGAACCAAACTGGGCTGCCACTATCAAGCCAGGAGATTGTTACAGCCGAACACCAAGTGGTTACCATCCTCTTGGTACTCCTCATCTGTGGACTGGGCATCGTGGGCAACATCATGGTGGTTTTGGTGGTCCTCAGAACCAAACACATGAGAACTCCCACTAACTGCTATCTGGTGAGTCTGGCTGTGGCAGATCTCATGGTGCTTGTGGCTGCAGGACTACCCAATATCACAGAAAGCCTGTATAGATCCTGGGTATATGGCTATGTGGGGTGTCTCTGCATCACGTATCTCCAGTACCTAGGGATCAATGCCTCTTCTTTTTCCATCACTGCCTTCACTATTGAGAGATATATAGCCATCTGTCACCCAATCAAAGCGCAATTCCTATGCACTTTTTCAAGAGCCAAAAAGATCATTATTTTTGTCTGGTCTTTCACCTCCATTTACTGTATGCTCTGGTTTTTCTTGCTAGACCTTAATACAGTAGTCTACAAAGACACTACTGTTGTGTCCTGTGGCTACAAGGTGTCCAGGAGCTATTATTCTCCTATCTACATGATGGACTTTGGTATATTTTATGTTGTGCCAATGGTATTGGCGACTGTCCTCTATGGCCTGATTGCTAGAATACTGTTCCTGAACCCGATACCTTCGGACCCAAAAGAAAACTCTAAGACATGGAGGAATGACATGGCTCACCAAGGCAAGCCTGTGAATTCCAAGATGACTAACAGGAGTTTCAATAACACTATTGCTTCTCGAAGACAGGTAGGAGCAGCAGTTTGAAATGGCTTTCTGAAACCTAAAACCTGCTTGTTTTAGAGATCACTAGTATAAATGTGTGGAAGGGGGTAAAATATATTCACTCTTTTTGCTAAGTAGGCTGAAATTCTGTAATGTATACATATGTGTAATTTTTTTTCCTTACCTATTCGTTATTATCTACTTCAAGGATTAAAGGATAAATACTATTTTATTTCCTATATCAAAAAGCAATTAGGATATGTAAATAAAGAATGAAACACTTCAAACTACAGTTTCCTTATATTAGAGCCTTTTAGTAAACCTACCAAATATACAAATTGACTTGAGGTTTTTTTTGCGATCTGGAGAAAAGGAATTAGCCTGGGAGTTTGAGAGACTTGAGGTTTTTGTCCCAGCTAATGCACTGTGATGCTTTGCAAATGCAGTCAAGTTGCTCGTCTTCCTGTGTCTTGTTCCCCTGTGAAAAGTCTCCACTTCTGCCTAAGTCTGTATAAAAAATGCTTTGTAAATGCTAAATATCTTAGTTGTTCCGTTGCTGATAAAATATTTTTATGTTTTGCTGGTTCAAAACTGAGGCATGAGTTTGACTAGCTTCTATATATATTTCTAAACATGTACGCTGCAATGTGTAATTCTACAAGTAGAACAGAGTCAGTAGATCAATTAATGTCTGTTTGCAATAAACCATACTGCCTCATGCTCACACAGCATGCAGCACAGTGGGGTGTTAGGCTGAGAAGTGCTGGTTCTTGGGAGGTCAGGCAGGTTGATGGGAGCATTGGGAAGCAGTGATCCCTGCGGAGCAACATGGCTTGCAACCCTCAGCAGCCACCACAAGGTACCCTGGAGGGTGGCTTTGCCAAGACAGACATTTATACCTCCCTGCACTGCACAGTTCCCTCGGGAAGCAAAGCTGAGGTGTGCACCTTTTCAAACAAGCTGAGTGCCCCCCTTGGGTGATGGGTTGGAATCTACATTCTTTTATTTCATGTAAATTCCTACTGTTTAATGAGAGGGACCATTTTCCCTGTTACAGAGATGGAAATGACCTCAAAAGTTAACTTAGCTGCCTGCTAGAGCACAGAGCACAAAGCTCTCACTTTGAAATGCACAAATGAAACACGTAGGTGAGGTTGTATTTAATTATGTGTCTCCAACTATGCTTAACAGTCCAATTAGAAATATTTAATTTTGGTTTTCTTTGTCCATTAATTAGCAGAAGAAGATAATCTGCTTTTCAAGTTCTCAATATCACTTTAATATACATGCTTGATTACGTGCTCTTAGCATCACTTGAAAAAAAGACAAATCTTTTACATTGGGCATTAAAACTGTGGACACTGTTATACTGTGAAACCAAAAAGTGAAGATTATAATGTGATGTCTTTTATGTCTGGTAAACACAGCAAGATTTTCTAGAAGCCTAAGTAACCTGATTGTTTAAAGTAGCTTCCGTATGAGTAAAGTTAGTGTTTGCCTCTAGTACAACATAAAAAGCAAAGCAAGAATAGTATGGCATTATTAATAACATTTTGTGTATAACAGCAGTATGCAAAATATAGCTAGTGGTGTAAAATGGGAAAGCACAAGTCCACACTCAAAGAAATCTAAAATCTCAACAGTTTGTAAGACACACAAGTGAATACTTCCTCCTGCTAACAACTAACAGCATAGTTTGGTCTCATAGTGAGTTTTGCTGTCATGTAAAACTGTCTATGTGCCTTCTTGGAACTGTGCTTTCACCACAGTGATGGCATTGCATACAATGTCCAGCATGTCGTCCGTAGAGAAAGTGATTGAAGATGTGGTGTACGTTTCCCATTCCCGTGGCAGTTCTCATATTTATCCAAGAACATTTCTACAAAATGAAATTTGTGCATATTCCTGTGGTGGGCTGGCTCCAGCTGGCAGCCAAACATTCACCCAGCTGCTTGCTCATTTCCCCCCTTAGCAGGATGGGGGTGAAAATGGGAAGAACAGGAGGAAGAAAACTCATGGGTCAAGATAAAGACAGGAAGATAATTTATCAGCTATTTTAATGGGAAATGCAGACTTGACTTGAGGAAAATTAACTTAATTTATTTCCAATTTATTTTCCCTTGTTATAAGATTATGCTCAGTCCCTTCCATGAGGCATCTGGCAGCACAGGGACAGAGCAAGCTGTGCTCAGATTGCAGAGGTTTGTCACTCCTCCTTTCTCTTTTCCTCTGTTTCAGGTCCATGAGGACCAAGGAGCACCTCCCTCTTACTTTGGTGTTCACTCTGCTGTTTCTCACTCTTTTGTCCTCTTTTACCCTCTGGTCTTTCTTTCCAGCATTTTGACCATTTCTTAAAGATGTTTTCACAGAGTTTTGGCTGTGTCCTGTAGTGGATCTGTTGGAGCTGGATGGAATCATCTGTGTCCAGCCAGGGGCAGTCACGGGCATCTTCTCTGAGGCTGCCCCTGCAACATCCTCACTGTCAAAACTTGGACATGGAAATTCAGTACAGTTCCATTGAATTATCATGAATAATTCTAATTAACCTATTATGAGCTCACATTTATATAATATACTAAGATGAAACAGTAAGTTAGATAAAGTTAGATAAGATTCCTCAAGTTTCATGAAGGTTTAACTTAGAAATCTTATAATCATTTTTGATGATGAATAATCTAACGTAGCGGTATTTGAATTGATTTCCCCACTTAGTCTGAGCTGGATTGCCTGATTCATCTGGATTTAGCTTGATCCATCCAGATTCAGCTTGACCCAGACTGCCAGATTAAGCCATTTTCTTTAATTTTTGTGGCACTTCCCAATATGTCATATATACTTAGAAATTCTTACGTTGTTAAAAAAAGCCAAAACTTATTTATTACTTGGGTAAGAAAGCATTTTCTCCCTACTTGTTGTTTTTTAGACTTTTTCAACCTACATTATTGTTTTAGAATATATCTGTGTTAGCTATATATCTGTACTGTCATCTTTGTGTTTCTACATCTACTTTAAAGAATTTATCCTCTATATATAGTCAATAATTTATGTATATGTTCAATACTTTCTATTGTGAGTTGTGCAGTTATGTAATTTCAATTGTTTTCTTCAAAAATGGAAATATATCACTTAGTCTTCTGGTATGAAAATCAGCCCAGAATTAGAAGCTGATGGACTGAAAATGCAAAGAAACTTAGAAACCGTTCTGGATTCAACACCTAGGATGCTTTCTCACACCTGGCACTGACAGAAAGAACAGGGCAAGGACAGAACAGACAAGCAACCCTGACAAGGCATCTAGAACATCTCTATGCTCAGGGAGGAAGCAAATATAGAGTGAAATAACCATTTCCTTACAACTGTGGAGAACAGCTACCTAAGCTGAGGTGAGGGGGGGGGAAATGGGAGGAGCTCAGCAGAGAGATATACAGCAGGGGAAAGAGGTGGCTACTGCTGAAAGAGAATAGATGGGCCGTGTTCTGTTTTGTCAGAACAGGTATTTTCAGTCCCTAATGTAAACAAACGTAACTTCAGCAATGAAGGGGAAAAAGTGGTCAGGTGGTCAGAGGACTATTTTGTTTTCAAAACAGAACGGCAATTTAGGGCATTCTTTGATTTAGAAAGAATGCCCGCAATATACTTCAAAATGGTGAGTCAAGACTATTTCAACATATTTTTCATGTGAGACGCCTAGGGATGAGCTCAGAATGAACAGTATATCTGCAATGAATGAAAATCAGTTCTTCCAGTTAGAAGGTGGTCCTCTACTTATTCATTCCATTCCCTGACTTCACCCTGCCACCCACACTATTTACAAGTCACTGAACTATGTTAGTTCTAGGCAATATTTATTTCATTCCAATGCTTGGAAGGCTAGCAGGAACAAAATCTGTTTACTAAGGGATCAATACTCCCGTACCAACAACCACTACTGGACAAAGTCTTCAAAGTACCCTTCAGTGCCGCGTGAAGATACCTTTCAGAACACTGCAAGACAAAACTCAACAAGGAAGACAAGAAAAAAAAATCAAACCACAAATAGGTATAAAACTCAGTCCTTTTTTTAATTGTCAAAAGAGAGGGAAAGGCACAAAATAAGCTTTCTTTTCTCATGAAGTTTCTCCATTTCCAACACATTTTTGTTTCACTGGAACACAGCTGTTACTGCTGTTATTGGACATCTACTGAAATTATGAGTTACTTGTTTACACTGCAAACTAAAGTTTTGCCAAGGAAAGGAGCACTAATATGTACCCATAGGATGTGTCAAACTCCATTCTTACATCCACTTCTGAAGAGCTAAATCAATCCCACCTGTGCAACATTGATTCTGTTTTACAGAACTGTACTGGACACCAGGGTGTGATAGATGTTTTCTAAAGGTTTTCAAAAAGAAAACTAGTTTGATTTGACAGCCAGGCACTCCTTTGTACATAGGAGTATCTTTCCAATTCACTTTGTACTTTCCATCAGGCTCCTGGAATCGCAGAAGGAACAGAAACTCATTCATTCTGCCCCTTCTTTGTTCGAAGCTGAATCCAGCTGATCCACTCTTTATGGAAAGCAGTAAGAGTCACTTATTGCCTTTGCAGACCTTTTGATCAGCCACTACAAGTCAGTAGGCAACACTTGATTTTATCCTGAGCGAAGATCTCTGCCAGAAGAAAATGAGAAATTGATATGCTTCATTTTCACAGAAATCAGCTTGTGCTGAAGGCTACATGGCATTAGGCACTGAGGAATCAACTAGTGTGACATTTCCTCTTAGTACTGAAACATCCAAATAAACCTTCAGGCCTGTGTTGAAAGGGCTTTCAGCTGTGCTTTGCAAAGAAAATAACCTTAGAATCACAGAAGCATCTAGGCTGGAAGGGACTCTTAAAATCATCAAGTCCAACCTTGATTAACCTATCACTGCCAAGTGCACCACTAAACCATGTCCCTAAGTAACACATCTACCTGTCTTCCAAATACCTCCAGGGATGGTGATTCAATCTCTTCCCTGGGCACCCTGTTCCAACTCGAGAAGCCTTTTGGTGGCAAAACTTTTCCTAATATCCAATCTAAACCTCCCCAGTGCAACTTGAGGCAGTTTTCTCTTGTCCTATCATGTGTTACTTGGGAGAAGAGACCAACCCTCACCTCGCTACCTTCAGCCTCCTTTTCTCCAGACTAAACAGCCCCAGTTGCCTCAGCCACTCCCCATTAGACTTGTGCTCTAGATCCTTCACCAGCTTCTTTGCCTTTCTCTGGAAATTCTCCATCACCTCAATGTCTTCCTTGTTTATTTGAGTTGCAGCCTCACCAGTGCCAATACAAGGGGATGGTCACTTCCCTAGTCCTGCTGCCACACTGTTCCTGATACAAGCCAGGATGCTGTTGGCCACCTTGGTCACCTGGGCACGCTGCTGACTCAGGTTCAGACAGCTATCAGCCAGCACTCCCAGGTCCTTTTCTGCCAGGCAGCTCTTCAGTTACTCTTCCCCAGGCCTGTAGCGCCACATGAGGTTGTTGTGACCCATGTGCAGGACCCAGCACTTGGCCTTGTTGAACCTCATCCCACCGGCCTTGGCCCATTGATCCAGCCTTTCCAGATCCCTCTGCAAAGCCTTTTTCTCTCACCTAACTTGATGTTGTTTGCAAACTTGCTGAGGGTGCACTCAATCCCACTATGTCACTGATGAAGATATTAAACAGCACTGGTCCCAATACCACTTGCCACCAATCTCCATCTGGACACTGAGCTGATTTCTCACACCTGGGGATCAGAGCTCTTGCGCTCTCTGGAAAGCATCCTTAAAGGTCTGCCAGCTCTGTTCTGCTCCTTTATCACTGAGGGCAGGAACATATTTCCTGAAGTTAAACATAAGGGAAGTTGAGAAAGCAACATTTCCAGCACCCTTTAGCTGAATCCAGGTCACAGTAAATGAAATTTCAAAGCTTAGCAGAACAAAGATTAATATGATTAGAAGATGATATCATGACAAAGAGTATCTCTTAAGGCCGGACAGTTCAAAGTCCTATTTACTTGATTCAGGGTCAAAGAAGGAACTTCAATGCAAATTCAATGTTAAGATTTATTTAAGAACTATTTATTTAAGAACACTTCCCATCATATTTGAGAAATCATGGCAGTCTGGTGAAATTCCCGTGGATTGGAAAAAGGGGAACTGTCACGGTTTAGCCTCAGCGGCAACAAAAGCGCCACGTGGCAGTCCCTTGGCTCCGCGGCGGGGAGAGGATGAGAAAGAAAAGGCAGACTCATGGGTTGAGATAAAAACTGTTTACCAGAACACCAGGTATTGCAGGGAAACAGTAACACAGATGGAGGAGACAAACATGAGTACAATACCAACCACACAGCGCGCCACACCGCCCTGACCCGACCGCCACCGACGCCACTGAGATGCACCCTGGTGCCGCCCGCCCGTATATACGCCTACGCTGTGACATCACCACACCCACTTCCGGTTGTGGCCCCTCCCCTCCCCGGCTAGCTCCCTGCTGCCCCTGGGCCTGGCACACATGGGGTGGAATAGTTGTGCCGGATAGAGACAGGGGAGAATCAACCCCATCCCTGCTGGAAACCAGGACAGGAACATAACCCCAATATTCGAAAAAGGGAAAAAAGAGGACCCAGGAAACTATAGGCCAGTCAGTCTCACCTCTGTGCCTGGTAAGATCATGGAGCAGATCATCCTGGAATCTCTGC
>VXBW01007914.1:65220-77359 GCA_013400375.1 Thinocorus orbignyianus | reverse complement strand
GAGAGCTGGGACTGTTCAGCCTGGAGAAGAGAAGGCTCCAGGGAGACCTGATAGCAGCCTTCCACAGCATCTGAAGGGAGCCTACAGGAGAGCTGGGGAGGGACTCTTTGTCAGGAAGTCTAGTGACAGGACAAGGGGTAATGATTTTAAATTGGGAGAGATTTAGATTAGATATTAGGAAGAAGTTCTTTACTGTGAGGGTGGTGAGGCACTGGAAGAGGTTGCCCAGGGAAGCTGTTGATGCCCCACCCCTGGAAGTGTTTAAGGCCAGGTTGGATGGGGCTTTGATCAACCTGCTCTAGGGAGAGGTGTCCCTGCACATGGCAGGGCGGTTGGAACTTGATGATCTTTAAGGTCCCTTCCAACTCTAACCATTCTATGATTCTATGATTCTATGATCATTTGGACAGCCGACCACAGGTCCCAGAGAAGTGAACTGAAGTTGATTTCTACTCACTTGCCAGAAAATACAGAGTATGAATTTGAGTTGTCCAATTAAGCACATAATTTGAATGCGCAAGGAATCCTGGACCTCATGAACCACTGGTCATGGAACTAGGATAAATGGAACTGGGATAAAAATTCATGTAGTGGCAAGAAAGATTGAATGTGAACCAAAGGATCATGAGCCAGCAAAGGACTTTGTCTCAGATCCCTCAACCCCTCAGATTTAACAAATTTTCCTCTAATACTTTGTTATAATTTCACAGAATTGCTGATGCTCTCGGGCGCCTCTGGAGATCATTCAGAACAACCCCAGTGGCAGTACCACTTTCAGTGGTGCTGTGGTGGTCTGAAGACACCTGGTTTGCTAGCTTACTGAGCAGCTGTTCTTCTGATGGTTTGTTTTAATTTCTTCATTGCAGTTGCAAAGGCAGATGTAACAGATAGATCTCTTATTTTTCAGGTGTGCATATGAATGCATTAGCCTACCAATTTGTGTCTTTGCTGTTCCAAAACAGTCTGTTATTTGTACTTGCAAACCATCCATATTGTTAAGCTTCCAGGAAACACATTTACTGATTGTATCCTAATCAAAATAAATAGCAATTGAGCGAACATTAACTGCAATTACAGGCATTTATAGGGTGTAAATAGTAACCTGTGTGTATAAATTCACTCTGGAAAAAATACAAGTGCCTGTTCTTAAGGTTTGACCAGATTGTTCGTTACCAAAAAGAACAGACAAATCAAATTTTATATACTCAGTTTATTGCCTCTGTGAACAGCAGTTCATATTCCACTTGTATTCACACACATTTCAGCTTCAACTTAACAAATGCCTGAAATTCAAACTAGCATTTCTTTAGTCTTTACTGGCACCTTTACACCATAAAGTACCACAACTATCAAAATAAATCACAACACTTTTTTTGCTTTGATTTTTCATACACAGCACCACCACAATTTCACTTACTTCTAAATTGTCTTTCTTGCAGAAATAAAGGAAATAATGGCTCCTGTTTGAACTTTGAAAGGTTAAGCCACTTATTTTGCAGTGGTTTTTTTGGGCAATGAATTCAGAGCAGATGTGCACCTTTGAAGGTAAAAGTTGAAATCTGAACAGTTTCCCCTCTTGTTCATTTTAGGTATACTATTCCCAAGTCTTTTATTAAAGGACAGGAGGGAAAGGTCTCATTTCATGAATAAAAACATGTTATTCAAAGTACATCAGGGCAGATTTCACAATAAAACAATAGTTCACTAACAAGTAACACCACTCGACAGTAAATGTTTCTTTACAACATACAGTACAAAGGAGAAAAGCTATTTCTGCTTTTTTTTTTTTTTCCATAGACGCTTAATTTTGCTAACCCCACTGATTTTTATTTTCTTTGGTTTTGTTTGGTTTTGGTTTTGGTTTAGTTTGTGTGTTTTTTTCCTGCTGGCACAGGTAGTAGCATCTCTCAGTATTTCTAAAATGTTAGTTTTTTCTTCTGATTATTTGAATAGTTTTGTTTGAATTGTTTCTGCTCAGTAGCAAGAAAATGTCTTGTAGACTCAGGCATTGCAGGAAGGAAGGAGTGGGAGAACTTAAAACTGAAGGACAGAAAAGGTATTTCCCTACAGCACACAGGAAAACCTTGAAAATGTGGGGAAAATTAAATCCTTTTTTCCTAAGAGTACCTGTTCTATGAGCTAGCTTAGTAAGTGCCTCAGGACCTTTTAAAAGAGAGGAAGCAGCCTAGTTCCCTTCTGTAGCAGCTAAGAACACATAAACAGTTTGTCTAGCTGATGTGCTCATGGAAACACAACCTGAGCTGTGGGCTTCCTTTCCTTTTTCTCTGATGCTCCTTATTTGTCTGGCCCTCCAAATGAGACCCTGGCTCTTGATCTCATTTACACTTCCATTTTATCTCATCTAGCTCAGCCAACAGATCCATTGTTTTATTTTGTTTATTTTTTTTTATGTCAATCCATAATCTTGAGTTACATATTTTCAGGTAGATTTCATTTTCTTCCCCAAAGAAATTCCTAGTTTCCTTATATATCAAGGGGACTGTGAATAATGAATACAGCCTTAGACAGCAAACATGTTTGTTTGTACTTGGGATGGAATCCAACTCACTTACCATTATGTATATCTGACATAGTTGCTTTGTCCAGTCAAATCAGATAAGGTCCCTCCATGGTCAATTAAAAAAAGGTTGGTAACTCCCTAGAGAAAGTCCTGTCTTAGACATTGATGCAGTAGATGACGATGTGCCCCCCAGAAAAGCACCTCTCTTCTCTCACAGCACAGCAAGCACACATTCCAGCTTGCAATGCAAGATAAGTTTTGTACGACGTCCTGGTTTCCAGCAGGGACGGGGTTGATTCTTCCCTGTCTCTATCCAGCACAGCTACTCCACCCAACGTGCGCCAGGCCCAGGGGAGCTAGCCAGGAAGGGGAGGGGCCACAACCGGAAGTGGGCGTGGTGACATCACGGTGTAGGCGTATATATGGATGGGCGGCGCCAGGGTGCATCTCGGCGGCATCCGTGGCGGTTGGGGCGGTGCCGCGTGCGGTCGGTATTGTACTGGTGTTTGTATCCTCCATCTGTGTTACTGTTTCCTTGCAATACCTGGTGTTCTGGTAAACAGTTTTTACCTCAACCTACAAGTCTGCCTTTTCTTTCTCATCCTCTCCCCGCCGCTGGGGGGCGGCAGAGCCAACTGACTGCCACGAGGTGTTTTTGTTGCCACCGAGGCTAAACCATGACATAGGGCTTACCTGAAATCTGTAATCACATTGCTCAGTTTCACTTGCAGTGTTATTATATCAAGACCTTAATCCTTTTCCTTCTTGAATCCTCCTCCTCGTTGCACAATTCTTTTTGGATTACAAGATCACAGACTGGCATATACAATCTCTCTGCACTGCAACAAACACCACCAAGCACAGGAAAAGATATTGTTATATGCCTTTAAAACACCCTAGTGATTCTGTGGCACAATAACTTAATAATACTGTTACTTTTACCTGTCAATGTAAGAAAGTTTAGTATTCAAAAGAGAAGAAAGCAACTTACCGAACTTAGCACTGTGGTAATGAAAATGTCTCATAAAAGCACTTTCTTAGAAAGACAAAGTTTTGGGGTGGGGAGGAAAAGGAGAACATCAATTCAGAATTAAAATACTAGGAATCTGTTCAGTAAAAAATATTTTAAATATTTTTCAAAACATTTTTAGAAACAAAGAGATTGAGCTTGAAGAGTGGCTGTGTGCAGCCAGTAACACATTTAATCTCAAGCACTTTGCTAGCATTCAAATTGGACTTTGAGCGTAGAATGTGCAGTGCACATCTACAAGAAAAGAGCAATCAGTGTATGCTTGTCTTCACCTGAGTAATGTATGAGGATGCTAGTGCCTCTGCTTTCAGGGAGCTTTGGTGTATGGTTAGAGCTAACAGGTAATAAAGAGCACTGACTGCAGATCCTGGGGCAGAGCATGGGTACAGGAGCTGGATCATTACCCTGTGTAACCTGAAAACCAGCTCTACAGAGAAGTGCTTGGTTTTCAGATGGACCAGCAGTCTGACCCAACCCGCATCCTGTGTGGGGGCAATGCAAAGAGGGAGGTGAGAACAGGATTGCTTTTTTAGCTGCAGTCACAGGTTACTTTGGCTTCAGTTTATGTTCATGCCAGGCAGCTCTGGAGTCTGAATATTGTAAGACAATGTCTTACCTGGCACAAGGCCTGAGAGTGCAAAGCTAACATTTTGGCATTTTTAAACACATTCAGACCTGCAGACTGAATTGATCTCAGCTCAGAGCACTTTTTGCTGTGACCATGATATTTTTTATCTGGTACTAACAGCCAGTTCTAATATATTGTGAAATCACAACCTCGGCAAGCTGAACATGGCAGCAGTACAAGCTAATGGTGTTGGAAGGAAAATGCACATCAAGCTGCCGGTATACATATATTCAGCTAATGGTTTGCACACTGCACACATATATGTGTTTGAGACACATAGGAACCAGTCATTTCAAGAATAATAGCCTTTTTTTCATTGCTGTAAAGTATTAATTGTGTGACACTCAAATATCCCCTTCCTGACAGTAAGATCAATTTATTTCTAGTTCAACCCAGGATTCAAACTGTCAGCTGCACCATTACAAGTGATTTTCTGTGCAATTGTTCAGTAAAGACATGCTCAGAAGATATGTAAATTGTCAATGATCAGTAGGTATGATAAGAGTCCCCTGCTGAGCTTCTGGTAGCAAAGTACTTTGATGCCTGTGTAGACTATTATCCACTTGCCCTCTGAAGGCCTGAGCTGCCACATCTGTTGGTTGGGCTCAATCCCATTGTTAACTCAAGCTCCACAAATGATTGCTTTCTTCCCTTAAATGTGGATTATTTTCCATGATGAATGATTATTCTCAGCTAAATGCTGAGAATTCAGCGTTTTTCTTTCTTTCAGACAAATTTACACAACAGATGAAAGTTCTTATAAAGATCAAGTTTTCTTAATAATCTCATCTCTTCCTGGCTGTGGAAGCTTGAATTGACATTTCAGAGTAAACATCAAATAATGAAGATCTAATTAAATATTGAGAATTTGAGGCATGGGGATAAAACTTTTTTTTCTTTTTTTTGCATTACTTCTGGCTTTTGGAAACTTTTAGGGTGGATCTTAAATTAGATAATCTGAGTAGCTTTTAGGTTCAATTGCTCTACAGACTGTACTAGTATAAAGGTGAAGGTCTAATGTGGTTGAAAAAAAATGCCATTAGATCCCCCCCTTTTTTTTTCCATTTGTATCAAAACCACCTTCCAGCTTGAGAAGCTGCAAATCCTCAGGTCTATAGCTTACTGAGATGTCATCTGGAAATTAATAATTAATAAAAAGCTAAGAGTATTTTGGAACCTGGGGGGATTTTGTCCTTCTTTCTGAATCAAATATTAGTCAGAAATTTGCAGCTGAATTCTGTCTATAGTTTTGCTTTGATGTTAGAGATGCAGGAATCCTTCTGTTCCTTCCAAGACGAGTACTAACCTTCTGCCCCTCTTTTGTATCCCTCTGTGTTCCTCCAGGTTACCAAGATGTTGGCAGTGGTGGTGGTCTTATTTGCATTTCTATGGATGCCCTACCGCACACTGGTGGTGGTGAATTCCTTTCTGTCCAGCCCTTTCCAAGAAAACTGGTTCCTGCTATTTTGCAGAATCTGTATTTATTTAAATAGTGCTATCAATCCTGTAATTTACAATCTCATGTCCCAGAAATTTAGAGCAGCCTTCAGGAAACTCTGCAACTGCCAGCAGAAACGGGACAAGAAACCAGCCAGCTACAGTGTGGCCCTAAATTATAACGTCATCAAAGAGTCTGATCACTTCAGCACTGAACTAGAAGATATTACAGTCACCAATACCTACCTGTCCTCTGCAAAATTGTCCCTTGGTGATACGTGTTTGTCATCTGAGGTAACAGTTTATATATTTTAAAGTTTCATGTATAGTCCTTATGAACCAGAACATGTTTCTGTGCATGGGGCTGTGCTGAAGTAGCTTTCAGCTGGGGCAGCACAATGAAGGACCATGAAAGGCTGGTGGCAATAGACAATGTACCACCAAACATGGCATGGCAGGGAAGAAGAGCTGGCAAGCTCTGGAGAGAGATACTCTCAAAGTGCCTTGCACCACAAATTTTTGGTATGGGAAAGGATGAGTACAAACACAGCTGAGCCTTACTCCTTGAGGAGCAGAGGCCAATGGCGGAGCACCAGAGTGGTGCTCAGGCACAGTGCTTCATGCACACACTCGCAGGAGGGTGAGCATTATTGGCTGAGCTCAGAGATTCCTCCTGGGCATGCTCTCGTTGCCTACAGGTGGGCAATTGGGTCTTCTCATGTGCCTCAGCCCCTGGCTCCAGCTTGGGGTTAACTAGACCTGTGCTACCATGATAAGTGGTGCTAAGAGAAGACATGGATCTCACAACAGCACTCTGGCTGTGAGAATGCTGAAAGCCATGTGTGTCTCCATGCTACCTGCACCATCCCCATGTGTAGCAAATCTCCCTAACCCAGATCTATTCCACATAATGATGCATGTTACTGCTTTCATTATGCTTTTATACATACTAGTACTTCAATGTTATTCGTGCACATGTATACCTTATAAAATAGATGATCAACAGAAAGGCTTAGTTTTTCATTTCCTTTTGCAGATGATACAAAAATGAAAATCATTTCTTTCTCTGTTTCTTCTCTCCTAACTTTCAGGCCTGAGGCCCACCTTGTTCTGGGTATGCAGTCGTATAAAACCTTTGGATGCTTTGTTCCCACCAACCTGCCTCAAAGGTAAAAGAATTTCTGCTCACAGAATTGCAGGAGTTACCATATATCTCTACACAGCTGCCTGTGTCCTACAAGAAGAAGGAACCTCTTGGGAAGTGAAAAAAAAATAAAAATACTACTAACTGAATAAAGTTTTTTCAACATAGCTTTAAGGAGGTGAGCTGACTTCAGAGCAATCCCCAAATCCTTTGTCTCATACATTGGCCCAACAGCGCTCTGTGCTCTCAGGAAGAGCAAAGCTGCCCAGGACTTCTTCAGGGACACAGAGCAAGACAGTGGATGATGCTCCCAGTGAAGGTGAGAGGAGCTGCCCTCCTGTGTGACTGCTGAGAGTGCTGGCACTGTGCTGGGCAGTGACAGAGGGTCTGTCCCACAGCAGCCAGAGCCACTGCCCTTTCTTTACAGTAATTACCTGCCATTGACTCCCTCATTCCACAGCCATGCAGATCTAATTGCAGGCACCATAATACGCTTCAATAAGCAGCTATCTGATGGCAAAGAGCACTAAAAGTTGTTGGTTTTTTTTTCCCTTGAACAGCATGAAATAGGAAGACTGTTCAACGCATTCACAGCAGGGAATAAACAAATTAAAGTCAGTAGGATGCTGTAAAAAGAAAAATCTCTCTTTTTCAGCACACTAGTTTACAGATCTACCTCTTTAAAGCTTGAGCTTGGCATGTATCGAAGAGTATTGGACAGGCTTTTACTAGTTAATTTTATCTTGGTTCAATGGTAATTGTGTCTCAGACTGCTACAGGGGGTTTATGGCTTCGATATAGGTAGTGTCTGGGGGAAAAAAAAGAAATTGTAGTGAAAAATGTCAGATTTTTTCATTTTTTATCTCAAAGGTTATCCATTAGAATACTTCACAACATTAAAAAATGTTTTCAAAGATTGATTGGCTGTCTACTTGGCTGGAAAGAGAAAACAGAGTGAAAGCATTTCTACTTTCTCTTAATTTTTCTAGTTCATTGTAATGTTCCCTTTACATGATGACCTTGAGCACTGGTTTAGATAATCTGGAGCCAGAGACAAACATTTACTTTATAAAAGATCAGTTTCTATACTCACTGTATTCACCCTGCTTGCTCCAGATGCAGCTGAGGTTACCGAGCTCCGTGGCTCATCCCTGTTCCCTGCGAGAAGTCACCATGGTGGCTCATTTACCAGCATGACCACTTGCCTGCTCTTCCCTCATGGACTGGTGACAAGCAGCCTGGGTCCACAGTCTCCCCGGACCCCAGCTGCAGTCTCAACTCGATATATAAGCTCGGCTTTGCTCTAGACCAGCTCATGTTCTTGCTAGAATTATATTTTCCCGTTCTTGTGCAGCAGTGACAGAAACTTGAGAAGATGCCTGAGTGTTCTTTTTTGTTATGAACATTTTGCACAGATTTTGTACATGGTATTTAAAAGGCTGTGAAAAATAATTGTTCTAGTAAAAGTCCTATCCAGTGCAGGATAAAGGAGTTAGCTAGCTTTGTAAGGCTTCCCTATCCAATTTCTCTTTGCATATACAGCCACTTCCCCAACTCGAACCACTTTCACTTACATTAAGCCACATCTGCAAACTTAAAGAGAACTGAAAATACTCCAATAGCTCTTCTGTTCAAATTTCAATGTGAACCCATGCCTGCTGCATTCAGAAGCCTCCATTTGATGTTCTTGATGGCAAGGAGGAAGGCAACAGTTTGTATCCTGCTTTGTCTGCATCTTTGCTTTAAGGTCTGTTTTAACCTTGCAGAGGTCCCCAGTTACTTTCTGCCTTGGATGAGCGATGGCAGGGCATGGAGGGAGACCAGCAGGAGGTCTTTAACCAGCAGTATAGACATGACAAATTTACTCCAGAAAGCCTTTTCTGCCTTTTAGTTCCATCAGCACTTGCCTTTTCATTTTGGCAAGCAGAGGTAGCAAGACCATGGAGGTATCCTGCTTCTTGAGACTTTTCTCTCAAATTATGGGAAGTCAGCACAGCACACAGCAGCACACAGTACCAGAGGCAGGCTGGAGGTTGGAGTCTCTCCTCGGAGGCACAGGAGGTGGCAGAACTGGCAGCTTAACCTATGAGGGCTATGTTGCAACGTTTTCTAAATCCTCTGCATCGGGGCACCCACAACCAGGGGAGGGATGTCTGGACTATTTGCTGTTTTTAAAATAATAATAATAAAAAAATAAGAATAACAGAATCAGTCACAGGGAGGCCAAGAAGGCAAAGCTGACCAAGGCTCAACCGTAAGAAGAGAAGAACACAATACCAATGTTACTCTAGAGGGAGCGCCTAGCAGTCATATCTCATAAATGCAATACTATAGCAGTGATATACACTTTGAACAAACCTTTCTTTTGAAGAGCTTGATGTGAAATGTCAGTTTTATGGCATTGTACTGCTCACACTTGCTCAAAAGCTACAGTTTCCCACCATAAGGAGAAGTCAAGGAAAGGTACCACAACCTCTGTGATGTTTTCCCCAAAGCAACTCTCACAGTAAAATGAAATTATCTGGGAAATCTTACATAGGCATTTATATTTATTTAGTCAAGAGACATATTCAAAGCAAAAGCAAGTTCCTCTATCTGGCTGAGCAAAGTCTTTGTGTGCAGTCAGTCAGCACCACTGGCAACTGATCAGTTGATCCCTGGATAGATACTGATGGGAGAGGGTGCAGAAACAGCTGCTGGTGGAGCCAGCATGGCACAGGTAATTTCTTTTCCTCTTCAAATGCTGTAACCAGTTAGGCATCTACCCAGTTCCTGCAGACTACGTCCTACCTCCCCGAGTTTCTAAAGAGGTGCCAGAACTAAGTCCTTTTCTTAGTTATCAAGCAAGCTGACTCCCAGATCAGCAGGCAAGGAGTGTACACCACAGAAACCTGGTTATGCTGTTGGGAGCACAATTGGCTGGGTGTAGTGGTTCTGAGCAAATCAGAAAAGAACAGATGATTCCCTTCCCCCTTTTTAGAAAAAAAAAAAAAAAAGAGGAGAGGAAGAAGTTAAAGATAANTGGTTGTTCCAGCAGTAAGGATAAGCAAGGACCTCCCTGCATACCGTTCCTTGGTATAATTGGGTCTTATCACTGTGAGACGAAACAGCTCTCTGAACAGTGTGCTGTTAATTTCAGAGTTTAGTTATCTAGAAGAGGCTCAGCTAAGAAAGTAAAATTGTAAAACAGAAAATTGGCTCATTTTACCTCAGACCAGGACACTGGGCTAAGAACTTAGTATTTGTGTAATAACAGTATCACAAACTTGCACTTTTATCTTGCCCCTTTTCAGAGTACGGACTGAAGTACAGCTCTTATAGAATGGCAATATCAGAAGTAAATTCTCTCCTTTACTTACCTTTTTGCTCAAAAAGTAACTTTCTTCTTTCTTGACCTCTGTCTCCATAGTTCTTTTTTCAGATGCTCAGGCAAAGTATTTAAGCCCATATTCTTAGTGAGATTTCATCAAGGGCTAAAACCCTGAAAGGAAAAATGGAAAGGAATTATTTCATGCTGATACCTATTTGCGCAAACAGAAATGATTATGCATGTAAAATTGTGTGCACAAATGCAGTATCTAAAATTGCAGATTTAAGTTATGAGTTTAACTCATAATGTGCTGTGACTATGCCTTTATAGATGTTATTTGTGAAATCCATGCTAATTTTATACTGACTCCTACAGCTAACACTATGACACTGTGCTAGATATCTTGTCAATGTGATTTTAGATCTATTTCTGTGTTTGCTCTTTGTTCATAATAGCAAGTAACAATTTTTTCTTGTCTCTAGATGTTGTATATTAAATGTGGGCATAAATTTATTTAAAAATTTGTGTGATTTTAAGTTTATGAATATAGTAGCAAACTCTTTTTGCTAGAAGTGAAAGTCATATGACATCCACGTGAAGTGGATGTCAACTACTGACTGGAGTAATATAAGTATCTTTATATACTTATTTTGTGGTTAACAAATTCCTTTGCAACATTTAGTTTGGAAGAATTGTCGAGCTGGTAGCAATACTGAAATCCACGTCTATATGCTCGTTTAATGGTTTTGTTGTCAGAGATTTCATTCTTACTGCTCTTTTACTTGGAACTTTACCCAGCATGAAACTGAAGGGATGCTGCTGAAGCATCTGGCTTTCGAAGCGACACGGCTTCCCGAGTGAAGTACTGAGATGCTGGAAGTTTCAGTGTTGGTAAATTGTTCAGCTGAGAAAGGTTAAGTGTATTTGAAAAACACTTTGGTCCAAATTAGTGGATGAACTCTTTGAGGTCAGACTTAAGGCTATACCAAAGCAACTCCAATGTACTGTGAAGGGGTTTATGATGCTCCTGTGGAAATGTCAAATGATAAAGCTTTCACTGGGTTCCCTTCAAAATCAATTATCCAATACAACTGACTGAAGGACTGATCCTACTGCAGGATCTGCTGCCATAGCTCCCATACTATGGATCAGTCACTTGGATTTTGGATGTAGACAAATAGTTCTTAGTTGCTTTTTAAAAAGTTTTTCCAAAAAAAGAAAACCCAGACCTGAGCATTGTCACAAAGGACCTATTATTTCAAGAATGTACAAAGCTAAATTGTTCTTTCAACAATGCTGCATATGCTTTCTCCATAATTGTACGAATTCTTACTGTATACAGTTGTTCTACATGTTACAAACTGCAGTGAAATTTCAAAGTGATCTTTCAGTATTTTGTTAGCTCTTCTTCAGATAGAATTGTTTCTGTGCTGTTTTGTTCTTTTCAATAAAAGATTGTTTTCTTCAGATTCTTTCATCACTACTGGAATACAGTGATACAGCAATTGGCAGTAAATTAGTTCAGCTGAAGTAACTGGGACTCCAGAATTCCTTACTTTGGAAGCTGAATCTTGGAAATTTGAATTCACACAAACTATTCAAGAGCAGCTAGTTGAAGAGGAATTCCTTTTTCACCTACCCAGAGTAATTCTGATCTCATCCTGTCACTGCATATGGTTTATAAATTTGTTTATTAATATGATTGTGGAATTGTTCAGGGAAATGCACTTCTGATAAACATAGTCCTTCTAAAAACAAAGAACAACTTTTGTTCCAAAGATGCATGCCACTGTGGAGATTAACTTGTGGTGAATTTTTGTTGCTACTCTAATAAAATGTTGAACAAGATAATTATATTGCAACTTTATAATTTTTTAACAACCACTTGAATACCACTTTTTGCCTTGGCAATGGACAGATAATGTAGCAACATCCTTTGTCATCTGTAGAACAAAGAGCATCTCAGAAAAACAACCTTTGTTTCCTGAAGGAAGAGCAGTTTGTCAGTAGTCTAGCAGTTACAGTGCTTAAACAGGAGATTAGTGTGAAAACTTGTCTCTACTACAAGG